>SKCR01023479.1:0-607430 GCA_019454045.1 Zanthoxylum bungeanum | reverse complement strand
ATCCTAATGACATTATCATTATTAATGTAATAATGAAACGTTTGTGAGGTAAAAGGTTTACCTAAGTCTTCTTTTCTCCATGAAAGCAGTGGGAGTAGTCTCCATTATATTCGATATAAAGTTTCATATATGATATAAAACAAGAGACTTGTGAGAAAGTCTCATTAGTCGTACATTAGATATGATCTAATAAAGGACACATCAAGACTATCTGTATGACAGTTAGTATAACTGTATATAGTATTTATCTTTCGTAAATGATGATTCCTTTGTCGAAAGAGAAATTGATTAGAATGTATAATCAATCTTATGCATTATAGGATGATGGCATAATGAATACTATATTATGTATGATTAAAGATTTCAATTTAATTTTAATTATTATGAGTTATTTTGATATGTTGTAGACCACATGACGTGTCTTGAAACATGTTCTTTGTTATCTTTGAGATATTAAGAACAAGTTTTATATTCATAGAGAATATAATCTGCAACCATTAGGGTCAGATTAGTTTTGAGTCTAATTATGACGTTAGATGGTCTACGTCATATAAAGTCAGAAAAGATGCAGTGGGAGTGTCACCGTTGATTCTACTGAAGTAGTGGAATTAGTTGCAACTTATGAAGTATTGACTTATGAAGTTGCATAGTGACCTTAAAGATTAGAAATTTTGATATTAGTGTTGTGCTTGCGGTTTTCTCATAGTATTTTGGATTTGATCTTTAAATACATAGAAAACTTAATAGCCATAACACAATATTGATATCGCATTTGAGTCATATTGATGTAGAACTTGGGTTCTACAAAATATGAATGATGCTGGTTAAGGAAAACAATTGGGTTTGTTAGACAGACTCAATTTGTAATAGCGGGCTTACTTGTTGTTGCCTACCTCTTGAGTGCTAGGTGAGCTCTTGAGGGCCATGAGTATGTGATATACAATAAGATGTGTATATGATACCGTGGATTGGCACTAGAGCAAGTGGGAGAAATTGTTAGGGTTGGTGCTCGGAGTGCCAATCCGGATCTTATTTATGTCCGATTCATAAATATGAACAATTCATTTTTCCATAATATTACTTATTTAATGGTAGCACCTCTTGTCTTTTATACACATATTCGATCTAATTGCGATTAGATATCTAATTATGATTAGATTGAAACTAAATCTGATTTAGTGATACGTGTATATTAGACAAAGACCCTAGGATTTACAACGTAGTGCACAGGTACAACGTTGTTTGTAATTCTCATTGGGAAGCGTCACTATAAGTTGTTTATCCTTAAATAAAGTTCCTGGTCAAGATTTACTAACACGGGTCGGTTAGTAAAATCCGCTGAGACCAGTACATGTCGTATATCGTGACTTGGTCTGATGGTTTATCCCAATGAACCATGAGTCTCGGGATACTCGTATAGATATGTAGGTGTTTATTTGATAAACAGTGAACGACTCACTGAAGATTTCCTAATAGTTGGTACACCAACGTCAATAGGAATCTTGTCGAGTTGAGCGAGCATAGTGGTCCTTTGACTTGAGATACCACAATGGATATATGAGTTATCCTCCACACTTTGATGGCAGTCACGTTACCGATCTATTAAGATCTCTTCCTGTTCATTGGGTGTGGATTGATGCTCATGATATCCAGTGCATATCAAGATAGAATCTGTCAGTCATGTATACATGGCATATGTATCCTGCACGTGTTTGCGATCTAGTAATCCATGGCTATGGTATAACTTCAGAAATCAGTTCCGAGTGTTATTTAGAGATCATAAATTTGAAAGTCGACTATATTATACCAAACAGATTTGACGTTCTTATCTATATCCCAGGTATAATATGGGTAGCCTGTGACGGAGGGATTATACATATGCAATGACCTCGACTTGCATAGTTTAGCGAGATTATCTGTGGTCGTCATAATTCATGAGTGGGTGAATTATGGACACGAAATTAGATTTTGTGACGGATAAACCTAAACTTAGAGAGTCCCACAATATGAAGTGTACTCGTTGAGCACTTGGGCAACGCTTTATGAATAATACAGATTATTCATAATACTTCACCGGATTAAATGAGTTAATTCAAATCGTTTAAACGATTAAACGAAAACACATGCATAGAGGCATTTTGGTCAATCGTAATTATTATGTATTTGTATCTGATACATAATTTGATTAGATACACATTAATTAATTTTCAAATGAGATTTTGACACATGCCATTTATATATGTATTTGTTATTTAAAGTAAATAAAAATACATATATATATAATAATTATATTAATTAATTATTTAGATATTTAAATGTTAAATATTTGGATAATTAAATAATATACTTTTTCATAATTGTTATGAAAAATGTTTGATTATTATTGGTTACAAATGACATGATTTTATTAAGTTTTAAGTGTGCAAATTTGATTTGTCAAATTAAAGCTTATTATATTTAATTGAATTAAATTGGTAAAAATGACAATAATGCCCTTAAAAGTCGATTTTGCTTCCTTTATTTTGAAAAATTTTGTTTTCTTCATTTTGGACAAGCCATGGCTGAAAGTTTACTCTCCAAAATACACCTCCAAATTACTTGATGATTCAAGGAAAGAAAATCAAGAAAAAAGCTAAGGAATCAAGAGAATTAAATTTATATCCCTAAGCTTAGAAATTATGTTTCTTGTTTCTTAATGATCTAGTGAGATCCTAGGGCTTCTCCGTTTCTATAAATTTGGGGCTTTATGGTTTGGAGGATGAATTGGAAGGTCTTGTGCATGTGTGAAGTTATTTTGGATGAGATTATTATAATATTGATTCAATTTGATCATTTGATGATATGTTGCCATTCTAGAGTGTTATGACCACTCTTGTAATGCCTAGAATTTTTCTTGGGTGCTTCATTTGTTGTGACTTTGGTTGGTGTTAAGATTAATTAGATTAATGTTGAAAAAGTTGGATTAAAGCATGAAAAATTGATAATTTTTGTTGCAAAATCAGATCTGGAAAAACTGGGTTGTTTGTGATGAAAATGATGTCATTTGAATGTATTGGATGTGTTTTGGGTGTTATAACAATTACCGGAAATTATTTCGGAGTTAAAATAAGCGAAAACGGCGAAAAACGACGTTACCGGGTGACTTTTGAGCCAACCGGGTGACGGCTGCCCAAACGGTGAATTTGTCACTGTTCGGGCCGCCCATGAACTACCCTAATACTATTGGGGCTGACCTGGACAGCCCTCATGTGTGTTGGGTGGTCGGTTCGGCAAAAAACGCGTTTTATGCCATTTTGCGGAAAAATATTTTCGTAAAATTTCATGACGTTTCTTAGTTATTTATGTCGTTATTTGATATCGAATAAATAATTTTAGGTGAAATATGAATAAATTATTCATATTTTATATTGAATAATTTATTCGGTCATTTTAAAAGTTTTAGAATTACGATTTCGTCTGAACAGCGCTTCCGCCGCTCCCCGTGCCCAAAACCCCAACACATACGACATCCAAAGTCTGATTGCATCTCCATCTATAAGTGCAGGTGCGCCACTTAAAAAAGAACAAAATATTAAAAAAAAATTAAGTGTAATCACGTGAATAAGAGTCTAATTATTGTTTTTTAATAATTTTCAATTTAAAAACTAACTCTTTCTCAAAATATAAAGTGTTTCATTAAAACAAATTACGATTTCAAACCAATCATTTCCAAATACTCATATCTCATTCATTATGATTTCAAATCACAATTTCTAAAATTTTACATATACTTAACATTCATACCTATAACTTTCATTAAAAAACCTCTGTGAAATTCAGAATTTCATAATGTTAAAATTAGCCTCAAAGATATTGTGACATTTAACTAACAGGTGACTGAATCCCCCCTGAAAGTTGTGTTGTGTGTGTCTCAGTCACCAGTGGCGGACCTGGGATTTTAATTGACTCCTATATAGGACCGTCACTGCAATTACAGTACTGACCCTCAGTCATATTGTTGACACTCAATCACATTGCATACTCCTATTCACATTGCTGACCCTCAACTATATTGTTGATTGAAAGTTGTGTTGTGTGTATATAAGTCACAGAATCTTAATTATATTGCTTACCCTCGATCACATTGCTTACCTTAGTCATGTTATTGACTCAGTCAAATTTCTTACCTTAATAACATTTTTTAACTCACTCATAATCACATTTTATCTTATTCATAATGATAACTGAAAGTTGTGTTGTGTGTGCCTTACTCACATTATTTACCCTCAATCACATTACTAACCATCAGTGACAATCACATTTTAGCTCAGTCATATTATTGACTGATAATTGTATTATTTGTGTCTCAATCACATTATTTACCCTCAGTCACATTGTATGCCACATTCACGTTAAGCTCAGTCTCAATCACATTCTACCCCAATCTTATTGATGACTGAAGTTATATTGTGTATGTCTCAATCACATTACTTATTCCCAGATATTAATGTGCTAGCACGCTACAAGAGGTCTAGCTTATCATTATCACTACAATATTATTGACTTTTAGCATTTCAAAATTTCGTTACTAAAGGTCTTCTGCGTCGAATTAAAATTTTGACACGAAAGCTTGGTCGATGAAGTTATTTATCTTCTAAAACCGATTTCGACGCTAAAAAAATATCTTTAGCGATGAAATATTTTTTTTGCTAAAAGTACTTATCTTCATCGAACCTTCCTCGACCAAGATTTCGCTTCAAAATTTTATTTTGACGCAGAAGACCTTTAGCGACGAAATGTTTCGATGCTAAAGGTAAAAATAATAAAAAAAATAAATAAATCGTTATAATTAGTTTTAAAAACTAATTATAATAAAATTGACATTACAAATTAATTTCAAACTAAATTTCATTATAAAATAATTAAATTTGTAGAAAACATAAGAACATCATTACAAATTTGTCATAAAATATTATAACAATGATATCCTTATTGATATAAAAATAAATTTACAAAATTTATCACAACAAATAAATATTAAATATTAAATAAAATGATAAACTGTAATTTTCAATAATTTTCTATGTTTTCTTCATCTTCACTATTATTTATTTTTCATTTTCTTTACCATCTTCATGTCCACCATTTCTTCATCTTCATATATTCTCCTTAAAACAAAATAAAAACATTGGATGTTAACACAAAATATAAAAGAGCAAATGAATATTTATAGGAAAAAATAACCTTTAGCGATGAAAGCCTGTTGATGCTGAATTTCGCCTTCGGTCGACAATCGAGAATTTATATGATGGGGGCTCCAACGATCCTGCAAAACAAAAGAAATAGAATCGTAGAGTAGAGTAGCTACCCACCGGTATGGTGGACACCGTAGACACTCCAGTGATCAGGTCAGTGACGGTGATGAAAAAAAAGGAGAAGAATCATGGCAACTCGAGTGTAAAAGCCTAAGTTTTAATAATGAATGTTGAGTGCTTAATCAGTCATTGGTGAGTGCCTCAATCCCTTGGACCCCCTTGTTAGGGTTGGTGCTCAGAGTGCCAATCCGGATCGTATTTATGTCTGATTCATAAATACGAACAATTCTTTTTTCCATAATATTACTTATTTAATGGTAGCACATCTTGTCTTTTATACACATATTCTATCTAATTGCGATTAGATATCTAATTATGATTAGATTGAAACTAAATCTGATTTAGTGATACGTGTATATTAGACAAAGACCCTATGATTTACAATGTAGTGCGCAGTTACAACGTAGTTTGTAATTGACATTGGGAAGCGTCACTATAAATTGTATATCCTTAAATAAAGTTCATGGTCAAGATTTACTAACACGGGTCGGTCAGGAAAATCTGCTGAGACCATTACTTGTCGTATATCATGACTTGGTCCGATGGTTTATCCCAATGAACCATGAGTCTCGGGAGACTCGTATAGACATGTAGGTGTATATTTGATAAACACTGAATGACTTACTGAAGATTTCCTAATAGATGATACACCAATGTCAATAAGAATCTTCTCGAGTTGAGCGAGCATAATGATCATTCGACTTGAGATACTATAGTGGATATATGAGTTATCTTCCACACTTTGATGGCAGTCATGTCACCAATCTATTTAGATCAGACCTCCGTTTGTTCGTTGGGTGTTGACTGATGCTCATGATATCCTGTGCGTATCAAGAAATAATCTGTCAGTCCTGTGTACAAGACATAGGCATCCTACAGGTGTTTGCAATGGCCGTGGTATAACTTCAGAATTCAGTTCCGAGTGTTATTTAGAGATCGTAAATTTGAAAGTTGACATTATACCAAATGGATTTGACGTTCTTATCTATATCCCAGGTATAATATGGATAGCCTGTGACGGAGGGATTATACATATGCAATGACCTCGACTTGCATAGTTTAGCGAGATTATCTGTGGTCATCATAGTTCATGAGTGGGTGAATTATGGACACGAAATTGGATTTCGTGACGGATAAACCTAAACTTAGAGAGTCCCATAATATGAAGTGTACTCGTTGAGCATTTGGGCAACACGTTATGAATAATATAGATTATTCATAATACTTCATCGGATTAAATGAGTTAATTCGAATCGTTTAATCGGTTAAACGAGAACACATGTTTTAAGGGCATTTTTGGTCAATCGTAATTATTGTGTATTTGTATTTGATACATAATTTGATTAGATACACATTAATTAATTATCAAATGAGATTTTGACACATGTCATTAATATATGTATTTGTTATTTAATGTAAATAAAATACATAAATAATAATAATTATATTAATTAATTATTTAGATATTTAAATGTTAAATATTTGAATAATTAAATGATATACTTTTTCTATAATTGTTATGAAAAATGTTTGATTATTATTGGTTACAAATGACATGATTTTATTAAGCTTAAGTGTGCAAATTTGATTTGTCAAACTTAAAGCTTATATTATCTTTATTTTAATTTAATGAAATTAAAATGCAAAATTGATAATAATGCCATTGAAAAGTCAGTTTTGGCTATTTTAAAGGGGAAATTTTTTTATTTTCTTCCAAAATGGCTTGCCAAGGCTGAATGCTTCCTCCAAAATACCTCCAAAATTATGCTTGATGATTAAAGGTGGAAAATGAAGAAAATCAAGAAAAAAGCTTAAGGAATTAGAGGATTAAAGGTAATTCTACATATCCCTAAAGCTTAGAAATCATGTTTATTTTTTCTTGAAGATCTAGTGAGATCTAGGGTTTCTTCTTTTCTATAAATTTGGGGCTTTTGGATTTGGAGGATGGAATAGGAAGCCTATTGCATGTGTGGAGTTGTTTTGGATGATATTATTGTAATATTGATTCAATTTTATCATTTGATGATATGTTGTCATTCTAGAGTGTTATGACCACTCTTGTAATGCCTATAATTATTCTTGGGTGGTTCATTTGTGGTGACTTTGATTGGTGTTAAGATTAATTAGATTAATGTTGAAAAATTGGATTTTAAGCATGAAAAATTGATATTTTTGCTTCGGGATCAGATCTGGAAATACTGTTCATATGATGATGTAAATAATTTCATATAAATGTATTGGATGTGTTTTGGGTGTTGGAACAATTTCCGGAAATTATTTCAGAGTTGAAATAAGCATAAATGGTGAAAAACGGCGTTACCATGTGACTTTTGAGCCAACCGGGTGACGGTTGCCCAAACAGTGAATTTGTCACTGTTCGGGCAGCCCATGAACTGCCCTAATACTATTGGGGATGACCTGGGCAGCCCTCATGTGTACTGGGTAGTCGGTTCGGTCAAAAACAAGTTTTATGCCATTTTGCGGAAAAATATTTTCGTAAAAGTTTCGCGACGTTTCTTAGTTATTTATGTTGTTGTTTGATATCGAATAAATACGTTTAGGTGAAATATGAATGAATTATTCATATTAGATATTGAATAATTTATTCGGTAATTTAAAAGTTTTAAAGTTATGATTTCGCCCGAACTGCGAGCTTCCGCTGCGCCCGCGCCAAAACCTTAACACCTCTCTCATTTTATAGGCTTTGAAGTAGTCTCTTAGTTGGCTAATGATTTCTTTAGAATAATTGAATTCCAATCCTTAGAGGGTAGTGGAGTTGATATTGAATTAGGAGTACCTAGATGTCCTAGGATTATGTGTAATCCCATTTGTATTTGGATTGGTCCAAATACTTAGTTTCCTTGTTGGAAAAGGATTAGTATTAGCAATATCTACTGCGACACCGTATAACATGGTCTATGGTTCTTAGAGGCCTTTCAAGTCATATTGTCCTCTCATTATTGAAGGTATAAGGGCTCGTGGGCCCTAAATGTGAGTCACGTGCAGACTCATCTTTTAGTGACTAGATTCGTATAGATTGAGCCTTAAATAAAGGCCATGAGTCATGTTTTGGCGCGAGTTCGATACGTGGGCCTGTGACATAATGATATTTGGGTCCCTGGCCTAAATTTAGCCCATAAATTTTGTCTCATACTCTCTAAGTCAAAGAGTCATTGGCTTAGAGAGTATTCAACGAGCATGTCGTCTAGGGTTTGATTAAAAACATGTGAGCATATCTGAACGTTGATGTCGCTGGACTAGACGGTGGTTATGTCAAATTGGACTGAACTAAATAAAGATCTGAGATAGTCTTCAGTAGACCTGATAATGGTCTAGGAGAGTCTTCGATTAGCTGGACCAAATGAAGGCTCGAAAGCTGACCCGACCATCGAATGTCATGAGGAATATTCCTGTTGACTGGACCTGATGATGGTCCAAGATAATCTTTAGTCGACTAGACCTGCAGAAGGTCTAGGGGAGTCTTCAGTCGACTGGACCAGACGGAAGCCCAAGAGTTGATCTGATCGTCGAAGGTTATGGGGAATGTTCCCATCGACTGGACCATAAGAAGGTCTAGGATAATCTCCAGTCCACCAGACCTGCTGAACGTCCAAGGGAGACTTCAGTCGACCAGAACATATGAAGGCCCATGAACCAACTTGACTCGAAGAAGGTCGTGGGGAATTTTCCCGTCGACTGGACCAGATGAAGATTTAGGATAATCTCCAGACGACTGGACCTGAAGAAGGTCCATATGAGTCTTTTATGTCGTCTGGACCAGATGAAGGTCCAGGTCTTCAACCTGACTCAACAAGAGACATGGGGAATGTTCCCATCGACTAGAGCATATGAAGGTCCAGGATAATCTCCAGTCGACCAAACTTGCTGAAAATCTGGGGGAGTCTTCTATGTCGTTTGGACCAGATGAAGGCCCATGTCTACAATCTGACATGAAAAAGGTCGTGGGGAATTTTCCCGTCGATTGGACCAGATGCGGGTCCAGGATAATCTCCAATCGATCGGAATTGAAGAAGGTCCAGCAGAGTCTTTAATGTCGTCTAGACCAGACGAAGATTTAGGTTTTCAACTATGTCGCATGACATTACATGTGAGTTTGGAACTGCAAACATGGTTAGTAATAAAGAGAAAATACTTTCACGTGTCATTTGGAGACATTGTCGACTGAACTCATTGCTGGAATCTTGAAGTTGGCCAATGCTACGACCAAGCTATATCATTTGGAGCGTTCAAGACAGTCCTTGGAGGGTATTTGGACCAAAAGAAAGCCCTGATATCACCGGATGCCCTTTCGGGTCGACTGAGAGTGATATGGATCGCGTGAACTTTGGAGAAGATGGCATGTAATAAGGGTGCCTTTCGGTCGTTTGAGATAATCAGGAGTCAAGGAATGTGTCTCCTTTTTTCTGGGGAAATATACTGATTCACGGTCATTTGAGCCAAATAATTATCTCTCCATGTCATTTGGAAAACATAGACATCTCTGATCTTTGTTGGGGGTATGGAAGGCTAACCTATCTAAGTGATCCCAACTTCTTCCTTCTGTGAGCTCTGAATGTCCCCAGCCGACGTCGGGGTTTGTCTTTTCTTACTCGTTAAACCCTAATTGGGCTTCATAAAATGGGCTTTAGGCTTACGTTCGCTTGCTACTGTAGCCCTAATGAGAGTTTCGAGGCGTCCTTAGGCAGGAAAAGATGAGCCAAAAGAGAAGGAGGCATATGTGGGGTTTTGGGGCTCATTTCCTTCATTCCAAGAGTTATCTCAAGTTTGCAAATAGAAAGAGCTCTCAACTCATTTCAAGGTATTCTTCAACCTTCTTCTCTTGTTCTTCAGTTTCTCAATTGTTCATATAGTAGATTCAAGTTGTTCTTGTCAATCAGCAATTTGATCTTTAAGTTTTTGGAATTTATGTTTGAAGATTAGGGAAATTTAATCTTTATGGAGTAGAGATTCCAAAGACTTAGTTGTTTTAAGTTGAATACCGCATAGTCGTTTGAACCAATGTCGAGTGAAAGTTCAACGGGTTCGAGCAATACCCCTATAGACATGCATGTTGGATCCCCCGATAGAACTTTTAGATCTCCCAACGAGTCGATTATGGAAGAAGTTGGCTTTGAATGGTCATATGGATGTCAGGGTGAGCCTGAAATGTCAAAAATAACCGAGCCGCCTTTAGAAGTACCTAAGGATGTAAAACCTCTTAGGATTTTATCTACTATGAGAGAGTCGAGTGGGACACCAAATACTAGTGAGCAGTCAATAGGGGAGATGAAACTGAGATACAGGTTTCATCAGTCGATTGACGTGAGATTGGCTACGTCGAGTGAGAGGATCGACTACAGAATACTCGGGTGGATAGGGTTCTATAAGCGTCCTTTCACTGGACTTAGGTTTCTCGTACCTAGGTTAGTTTAAGAGGTGTTGAACCACTAAGAGTTGGCTCATTCGCAGTTGATGCCCAACACATGGAGAATACTTTTGTCGATTGAATGCACGGCGTTTGAGCTAATGATTGAGTTTTGAGTGAGAGATTTACTATACACCAATTACCTAAAAGAGCATCTAACGGAGAATGGGAGATACCATCTGTACCTTCGCCAAAAGAAGGTGCACGTGGTGTTGGGGGTTGACAATAAATGATAGGGGAACTGGCAAAAATTCTACTTTTTCATAAGGGGAGAGAGTGTCTTTAGGTCAGCTGAAGCTGGCCGAATCCCTGAACATTAGAGTCCATCGAGTGAGTGTCTCTCTTTAAAGATTTTTGGTAATTACTTACATTGACTGGAGTTTATTTGGTTCTATTTTGCAGGTCTCTTATGTAATAAAAATTTCGAAACTACTAGCAGCATCGTCTCCAACACGAAGTATATTCTCAATTTTTCTGCTCCTGAGCGAAATTGGAGGTCCGTTTTAGAAGAAAATAGATTGAGAACAACCCCACTGTGGAATGAGGTTTTTGATACTGAAGATACCTCTTTGGTTCTTAGTAGATTAATATTGGCCGTAATAATGGGTACTTGGTCGTGTCAGCTACTTTTCAGAAGGCTCATATTTTTAAAGTCACTAACACACGAGGAAATTTTACGCTCATCAGAGATCATGTCAGGTCGTTTCAAGCTTCCGTATTTCGAAGTTATGAAAACCAAAAGGGAGAACAAGAAGGCTAAAGGAAATGAGCATGAACCTTTGAAGATTGAGGCTCTCGTGCCCAATGGAGTAACGTCGGCTAGTACTCCTACTGCCCAATTGAAACAGTTGACTGACATGACTATAGTTGCAAAAAACCTTGAAGGTTGTCGTTGACACAGATAAATATTTGGAGAATATCATTGTCAGAATCCTTCATTGGCCGACTTCTATTTCCGACCCTTCTAGCCTCTTAAAGTTTGTCAAGTGGCTCTTACTTGAAGAAGATAAACATCGGCTGGCCGAGCTGGGCCACTTGGAGTCGATCAAGAAAGCTGTGGCCCTGAATTACCAAGTAAGGCTTCTTAAGAGTTACGTTCCCCCCTCTTCCTTTAAATTCTGTCGAATATGAACTAACCCAAATATTTTTCCAGGCCCTCGAATGCAACTTGTTCGTCCAGGAATATATCAAATCGAGCCAGAGATGAATTATGGATTTTGAGAAATCCAACACTACTATGAGGAATGAGAAAGTGGAGCTGAATGTGGAATTTGAAGCCTCCGAGAAAATGGGGAAGAGGGTTGAGAAAAAGGTCGAGTCAGCTCGAGTGACAATGAGAATGGATCGGGAAATATCTGAGGCCGAGAAGGTGGCCTATAAGGAAAGCGTAGAGTTCCTTAACAAAAAGAATGATGAGTTGACTGAGTGACTGAATGGAGTCGCTTATGAGGCAATACTGGCAGAGAGTATCAGCTTGATGAAGCAGTTCTTGGCGGGGGAGTACAAGTCTTGGACCCCTAAGAAGTTGATTAAGGAGCATGGTATGTGGCCGGAATCCCTTCGTCAGATGAAGAAATTGAAGAGGATGAAGAAGTGGTTTCATTACATGAAGGGAATGGCGAAGCTAAAGAGGGGAAAGTCGTATCTGAAGAGGAGTTGGTCGAGATGGGAGAGGATCCACAGGGCATTAAAGCTAAAATAATGGAGGCTAATAAAGAAACTGGTCTGAGGGAATAACAGACTGCAAAGATAGGTGCTGACCCCACCGCTGATATTCAAGATACCCTTGCCGTTGTCATCCCCCTTACTGAGGTCCCGAATGTGGAAGTCGTTGAGGACTGTCTTATTTCGACTTGTAACTAAGTAATAAAAGACTTGTAAATTTTAACCATATAATTAATGAAATATCTTGTTTTGACACATTTATTTTTTGCCTTGTGAATATCTCTTTCCGAAATAATTTTTTTTAACATTTGATAAATTTCCAAGTAAAGCCAATCATTAGGTAGCCTTCATGTCCCCCAGTCAGAGAGTAGTCACTATCGAGTGGCTGGTCACTGACTGCTTGTTTCTTTTCATTTGTCTGTTTTAAGGATGTGTATATATGTTTGGCATCTAAAATTCAATTTTTTGGTCAGCCGTTGATTCGAGACATTTAAGAAAGGTAGAGTCTATGTCACTTTGCTCTGATGTCATCTTGAGACCTTAGCTTAAATGAAGGCCAAGTCTTGGTTGCTTTCACTTTATTACGGCTAAGGACATAGGCTCATATAAAGGCCAAGTCTTGATCGCTCGGACTTGATGTTTAATGAGACAAATCGATTGAAGACTGGCATCGTACCGTGTAGGCCGAAGGCCTATGCTCATAATCCTTATTTACAGGGCGCTGGTCTATTGCATGTGGGATCCATCTGTCTGCTGGCTTATGGGTCATCTTACCAGAATCCTTCGGTCTTTTAGAATGGTGTGAAGTCTTCCCTTTATAGCAGTTATTGGGACTGTCGCGTTTCTTTTTTCTCTTATCTTCTTCCCACCGGATCTTGACTTGTACTCGAGCTATTGCCTGGTCTACGGTGCATCACCTAAACTTTGTTAACTTTTTACACAATCTACTGTCAGCAAGTAGACCATTGCAGAAAGATTCGACAGTATTTCACGGTGAATTTCCGGGATGAAATTTTTTTTTTTTGAAGCATTTCACGTAGCTTCGTAAGGATTCTCCTTTCCACTGCTGGATGGAGTTTAGGTTGTCTATGGTCTTCTTAAACTTGCAAGAGCTTGCGAAGTGTTCCATGAACTTGACTGCCAACTCTTGGTATGATCCAATAGACAGATATAAGAGATTGATGAACCAAGTGAGGGCCAGACCTACTAGCGTCTCTCTGAATCCTCTATACATTTTGGCCTCCCATTGGTGTGCTGCCAGGGTCATGGACATTGTCTTATACTTGAAGTGGACGACATGGTCGTTTGGGTATGTGGATACATCGTATAGCCTCATGTCTGGGTGGCTAAAATTTTGTGGAAGGTCTACTGAAGTGATTGCCTCTAAGAAATGAGTGTCGAAGATTGTTCCGGCCTGATTCTTCCTCACTGGTAGCCTCAACCTAGGTAGGCTGGAAAGAATCACCTCTTGAACTCTTTCATCTCTTTGAGCATTGTGGAGGTGACTTGTTGTGTTAGGTTCGCCGAGAGGAAATGGTTTGTCATCTGACGGCTCTGAGGGTGGACGTCTGGTGGTGGATTGTCACCAGCCATGTTATTGAATGCCCCTAAAAGGTCTGTTGGAATGGCAGGTCTGCTAGAGTGATCTTGTGCACCTCACCTTTGAGAAGTCGAAGCCATCTGCTCCAATTACTTCTGAAGGCTGGTGTTGGTATATCGCATTCCTAGATTTTCCTTCTCTAACATTCACATGCGTTTTTGAAGGGCAACCAATTGGGCAGACACAAAGTCTGGGGTGTTCTCATTGTCGGAAGCCATGTGTGTTACAGGGATCGAAGACTGAGAGATATTTGCTTGCTATGAATCGTCGGGACCCCACAGTGGGAACCAAATTGTAGATGTTGAATTTCACATTCGATCTATAATTGAGAATTTATTTGATGGGGGCTCAAACGATCTTGCAAAATAAAAGAAAATTGAGCGTATAGTAGCTATCCACCGGTATGGTGGACATCGTAGGCACTCTGACACTCAAGTCAGTGATGGTGATGAGCAAAAAGGGAGAAGAATCAAGACAACTCGAGTATGAGAGCCTAAGTCTTAATGATGAATGTTGAGTGCTTAATCAGTCATCAGTAAGTGCCTCAATCCATTGAATCCTTTCTTCTTTTTATATGCTTTGAGGTAGCCTCTTAGTTGGCTTAGGATTTCTTTGGAATAGTTGAATTCCAATCCTGAGAGGATAATGGAGTTGGGATTGAATTAGAGTACCTAGATGTCATGAGATTAGGTGTAATCACATTTGTATTTGGATTAGTCCAAATACTTAGTTTCATTGTTGGAAAATGATTAGTGCTAGCATGTTTACTAAGACACCGCATAATAGGGTCTGTGATTCTTAGAGGTTTTTCAAGTCGTACGAGCCTCTTACCCTTGAAGGTATATGGGCTCATTGGCCCTAAATGTGAGTCATATACACACTCATCTTTTGGTGACTAGATTCGTGTGGATTGGGCCTCGGTGGTAGCCCAAAACGCCATTCTAGGCCAGATGAAGGCCATGAGTCATGTTTTGGTGTGAGTCCGATACGTGGGCCTGGAAAAAATGACATTTGGGTCCCTGACCCAAATTTGACCCATACAAAACCTATTTCATCGTTAAAGGTCATCAAATAGCGGAAATTATTTCTGCCAAAATTTTGATCTTTAACGTCAAAATTTTTAACTTTTAGCGTCAAAAATTCATCGCTAAAAGTCAAAATTTTAAATCTAATTTTAGAAAACGATAAATTTAAATTTTAGAAGGCGGAAAATTCAAAAATTTAAATTCATTCTTTAGCGTCGAAATTTTAATTCGACGCTAAATGATATTATTTTTTTAATTTTAATTTTAATTTTTATGGTTTCTTGCGACAAAAACTAATTTGACGCTAAAAGTTTTAATATTTAAAAAAAAACTCCTTCTTTGTAAAATTATATTTAAATTTTTTACATTTACCGCTGAACGTTTACCCTTTAGCGTCAAAATTAAAATTCGACGTTAAAGGTGCAACATGTAGTGTCGAAAGAGTTTTTCGACGCTAAAGGTCTACCATTTGACGTCAAAATTCAAATTCGCCATTAAAGGGTTGAACATTTCGACGCTAAAGGTCTACCCTTTAGCGTTGAAATTCAAATTCGATGCTATAGGGTTGAACCTTTAGCATCGAAATAGTGGTTTGACGCTAAAGTTCTACCTTTTAGCGTCGAAAATCAAATTTGACGCTAAAAGGTTAATCTTTAGCTTCAAAAATATTATTCGACGCTAAAGTTCTACCTTTTGGCGTCAAAAATCAATTTTAGTAACTAAACGTCGCTGTGAATATGACAAAATCAAACTTTTAATACTGACTTTGTACTCCATTTTACTTCTTTACATCCGCACATACAATATTTTCACTAACTATTCATAAGTTTTGCCTGCATCAACTAACTCTAAAAAATAGACCCATCATGTATTCATCGCTGCCATTATCTAATTTCTCCCAAAACCCCTCATTGTAGAATTTTGAGGTATTTGTTTCATTTTAGACTTAGAATAAAATGCTAAGTTCTTGTAGTGAGAACAAATGAGAATGCCCAATTTTATAAATAATTTTTCAAACTTTGGACATCTGAAGAATACTTCAGAGATCCGAATTAATACTTCGGATATCCGAAGTTTTGAATAAAAAAAAATTAAAAACTTCAGACATCCAAAATTTTGACTTCAGATCTCCAAATTTTACACCGACTTCGGTGTGTATTTCGAAAAATCTATATTATCTTAAGTATACTTCGGAAATTGTGGGTGAAAATACAAATAGTAAACGTTGTGGCTTATTTTGATAAATGAGTATCTTTTTTAGTTAGTTTTGCTAATTTCCCAATAACAACATTATTTTTTAATAATAAATATGTTTTAAATTTCTTTCGCCATTGAGTGGGAAGAGTGAGTGGCTATGCATGGCAGAAAAGCCCGGGCCCGGCCCGGGCCGGATCGGCCAGGCCAACTTTGGCCCGGCCCGGGATATGAAAATCCCGGACCGGGCCCTAAAAATCGAGCCAGACCAGGGCCCGGGCCCGTGCCGGGCTCGGCCATTTAAGCCTGAGCCCGGCCCGGCTTAAATAATTAAAAAAAAATGCGATTTCTTTTTTTTTTTTTGAAACTTTTGATTTCTTAAAAAAAAAATGTTTTGTGATTGTTTGAAACTTTTGATATTTGGATTGTTAGCTAATTTTCTTGGAATAATGCTTCTAATTCTATTGTTTTATCTCTTTTTGATTTTTTTTTTTCTACCTTTGACTGCAAAGTAGTTGAAATTTGTAAAAATTTTGGTATTGAATTGGTTCATGATGGTATTATGCAAAACTATTTGGCATTAGAGTTGCTGTTACAACTTACAACACTGCTTTGAGACTTGAGAGTTGAGAGGATCAAATGGGCTTACCCCACAATCATTGTTATTACGGCACCGTCATTGTTATTATCAAACCGAAAATATTACACTTCATTTTCAACTTGGTGATGATTAATTGACACAACAAACTGAAGAAAGAGGCAGCAATTGGCAATAATGCCAAAATCAATTTTTTTTTTAATAAATCGGACTTGGCCCGGGCCCGAGCCCGGCCCGGCAGAGGCTCGAGCCGGGCTTTTGCCGGGCCCGGGCCAATTTTTTTTCAACCGGGCTCGGGCCGTTGCCATGCATATGAGTGGCTAAGTTAGTGAGAAATAAATTAAGATTGAAATGGAGAAATTTAAAAGTATAAATAAAAGATGAAAATATTGCTAATAATAAAATTTTATAAATAAATCAGACCACATCCTAGCCCACCAATCAAATCACTGTAACGGAATGATACTGGATGGATCATGGATCACTTAATTAACTTATTGGCCCAATTATTATGGGCCTCAAGGAGGGCCCAGAAGTTGAAGCATCTGGGAGAAAAGGAAACTAACAAAAGAAGTTAAAAGAATGAGAACTCAAAAAGACTTTCGAATTCCGGTGAAAAATGGCTGCCAATTTCTGGACATCCTCCCACTAGTAAGTATCTAAGTTTATTGAATTATTTTCATATTCTAAGTTAATGAATTTGATTTGTGAATATTGATTTAGGTTTTGATTCTGGTTTTGTGTATTCAGCAAACAGCTGTTGGAGCAGGAAGATGTGGATGTAGTGCAATCTCTTGACAGAGACAAGGGCATCACTGTTGAAGATTTTAAGCTCATTAAGATGCAGATGGCAAGCTGTATGCTCTCTCGCTCTCTCTCTATATATATAGAATTGGTTAAAATAAAAAATATCAATGTACTATGCATTCTTGTTTCCTCTTAATTTAAACTCTAATCAGTTGTTTAGGAAATAAGCAGGATTATGATTTGTAATGATTTCATTTTTTATTATGGTAGGAGTATTTCAGATAATCTCTGAAGGAAAAAAAAAATTATAGGTGTTAATTAAGCTTAGTTCTTATTATTTCCTCGAGTATGCTATTCATGAATGTTTTAATTGCATCTTCCTTTTGTTTATTCCTCCAGATATATCAAAATTGGCTCAACATGTAAAAGCGAGGCAAAGGTTTGACTTTGTTCTCCCCGTGTTTTACACATTTCTGTTAATCCTTATTTCGACTAGATTTTGGGAAAACGTAAATTTATTTAAAATGAAAAGAGAGTAGGTAATTAGATCGATATAGAGAAAAGGACCATTGAACAATATTGCGAGTAAATTCTTGTTCCTCGAATGTTTTGTTTAAAAAATGAGATGGTATTTGAAAATCAATAAGATTCAGACCTTTATACACCTATGGGGAGAATAGGTGTAAAACCTGTGGATTAAAAACTAACTATAAAAATTGAAGTAAAGTCATAATTATTGTTTCTATGGCTAAAAGCATACACCTTTAAGTCTAATCAAGTTCCACACTCTTAATCTATGTGATAATTAAATTGCTGAAAATAAATAAATCAATAAGCGAAATCAATACAAAGATTTATTGACGGAGTGGAAAATTCTTGACAGAGAAAAAACACTCTAGGTATAGATTACCACTCGAATTTACTATGCAGAGAATACTTACAGCGATGCTTATAAGACCTATGGCAACAACTTTGCAGACTCAAATACCTCAACTGTAATAACCCGAAGAAACTCTCCGAGCCCGCACCAAGCAACCTTATTTAGAACATCTGAAGTATCTAAGTGAATTAAATCTACGAACTCGCGATGTCGGAACTTCGACAACCAATCTTCACCTTAGAAAGGTTTGGTATTGTGATGGTTATCAATAAAGAGACTCACCAAAAGAAAGAAGACATGAGATTAATTAAGTCTTCAAGATGAACTGTAAAAAAGGAGGAAATAAAGCTTATGAAAGCTCTATAATTTATGTTTCCAACAATAGATAAAGTGGCTAAGGTTGGTTTATATAGGTTAGGGTTTCCTAGCTCTGAAACAAGCTTAAAAACGCACTTAAAAAACTGATCCCGTGTTGGCGTTCAAACGCCTTAATGAACGTGAAACGCACGCCTTTGATTCACAATTCACGTTCAAACATGTTGTCGAAGGTGACAAGTACGCCTGCTCACTGGAATGAGACGTTCGAACCTAACACGCACGTATGTTCGAACCAGACACATACATGAATTGAAATCTTCATATAACGACTTCTGAAAGCTGTCCAATTGCTCCGAAATCTTCTAAACTCATTTCAACTCAATTGAACTTGGTTTTTTTATAGAATTGGCCAACACATATACCCAACAGTATTGATAAATCCACTTTCTTATTTTTACAAGAGGCACTTGGGCTAGTGCAAGCCCATTTCGTTGAATAAATTGTCTCAATTTGAGAAAAGGCATTTCCCATTTGAGCTAATTTTTTGAGAGTCTTTTCCCTTTAAAAGTTCATATTAAAAAAATCTTTTATCATTAAACTTGACCCAATTTCTCTGGTCAAGTTCTCTGATGTCTATATGCTGGTCGATGTTTCAGGGTTGTTGCCACCGCAGTTACATATATGAGACGTTGTTACACCAGGTATATTACATGATCATCTGATAGTGAGATAAAAGAGCACGTGTAGCTACCAGAAACTTGTGACCTATGGCTTAACTGATATATGTTGGTTTTATACTGAGTATCCCTTTTTTTTTTGTCATATATATTTACCATTCCTTAATCTTTGTACTGTTACAGTCATATAATGCACAGAGGCTGTTTAAGGCAATTTTAGGCCGTAGGTGAAATTTTGAATTTGGCCTTGCCATATGCTGAAAAAAATTAAAATTAAAATTTCGTATTCAAATTCTTATTTTTATTAGAGATATTCATTTCTCAAAAACTATTATATGCATCTAATTTTATCATGAACAAAAATTTAGTAGGAATGATGAAAATTTCATACCATAATAGAAAAGAGTAAAATTTGAAAATTAATGTGTGGTAATGGACTCATCGTACAAATATTACTGAGAGAATTAAGGGATAGAGAAATTGGTTAGAAGGAAAAGAATAAGTATTTAGTCTTACTTTTGAAAGGGATAAGAGAAACTGAGGGAACAAAATTTAGTTGCTAACTTCAATGATTTTATAAACAAAAAGTTAGAAATAAAAAAAAATTCTCCCTTTATTATAAAGTACAAATATTTGATTAGATTGGAGAGAATATATTTCAATAAATGCTTGTTAATTGAGGCCCTAACTCCATGGGAGGCCTTAGGCAATTTCCTAACCTACCTACACATTCTTGTACCTATACTTGAGTTCTGGAGAACTTTTTGAGCATTTTCCCACAGTGAAGCATGGGGAAAGGACATTTACACCCCCGTGGTTTGACGAAATGGTCACGGAGATCCCATTGTTCTAAAAAATAGGTCAGTATACCCCGTTTTGGATAGTTATGCCCAAATGAAATATACTTGGGTTACTATAGCCAAAAGGCATAATTTTCCAAAAAGGGGTCTATGTGACCATTTTTCAAAACAAGGGGGTCTCCTTGACCATTTTACCAAATCATGGGGATATCGTGTCCTTTTCCCATTGAAGCATATTAGTCATAGTTTCAAGCCAGCCCAATGTGGATTTTCTCTTGCTAACCATGACTTCCCTTTGTTTTTTTAGAAAGAGTATGATGGAATATGATCCACATCTTGTTGCTCCAACCTGCTTGTACTTGGCATCAAAAGCGGAAGAAAGCACAGTGCAGGCCCGACTTCTTGTCTATTACATCAAAAAAATATGTAAATTTCTTATTGCTAGACTCAATAGATCACATTGTATTGCTCCAATTCTGGTTGCTTGGATTCTATTTTCTTTGACAAGTGCTGATGACTGCCACTTTTAATTTGCAGATTCTGATGAAAAGTATCGGTATGAAGTCAAAGATATACTTGAAATGGAAATGAAGATTTTAGCTGCTCTTAACTTTTATTTAGTTGTATTCCATCCTTACCGTTCGCTTGTGCAGTAAGCACTTTTCTCTTTTTTGCAATTTTTTTTATACTCCCCTGTATAGTTTTGCATTTTTGTTAATTGTTTTTACGAGACAAATACTTTTGTGTATGAGTGATGAAAAGAGAGAAGAGAGACTTTTTTTTTTTTTTTAAAAAAAAAATTCATTTTTGGCGAATAACTTTCTGTTACACCCCTGGACCTTACTAACATATCTCTGTTAAGTTCAATGGAGATTGTTGGTGGTCTTTGAAGACCAGATAGGTCTGGATGGTTTTTGGCCTAAGCTGAAGGGATGTTTATGATATATCAACCTGAATGCCTATAATGTTGTGTTGTGTCATCTTTTAGTAAAGTTTGTTAATTTTGGTCTTACTTAACTATCTTCTTAATGAAATATCTTTATTGATGACAATTTCTCCTCTTTGTAACTTGGTAGGTTTTTGCAGGATGCTGGCATGAATGATATAAGCATGACTCATTTATCTTGGTAAGAGTCTAGAGAACCTTTTCCAAGCTGTTTCTGGAGCTGTGGAATATACGTTAACATTCTTATTCTCTATCTTTGATCTTGAAAATAGCTATGTTTCCTTCCTTTTAGAAATACATTAAAAATTATTATTTATTTTGTACCTTAAGCTGTATCAATTCCACGTCTCAGATTTGATGGGTCAAATTAACTCTTTAGAGGGATTAGAACTCCCAACACAATTCTTGTGAAACCATATCCTTTCTTAGAAAGAAAATGGCGATAAGCCGATAATGTGAAAAAAAAATGTGCCATGACATTGTTTTTGAACTTCTAGTCAAGGCTTGCAACTAATCATATATATATATATATTTTTTAATCTCATGTTACCTCTGGGCAGAGTGTATTTACACGCATTCTGTCTCATATATTTCCCTTGGGCTGGGTGCGGGTTTCTGTTGTCAGCACGACCCTGATTCTCCCATTTTGAGATTCAGGGAGTTAACAATCTCGTTATTATTTAATTAAGTTTATCAATTTCATTAGATGAAGGTACACTTGATTAGAATAGCAGCATGTGAAATATTATTTCATGCGTTTTATTCAGGTTGCACACAAATGATCCTGCCATTACTGTTGACCTGTACTTCAGTCATTAGCTGGGGACTTTGCCAATCCAAACCCCCCCCCCCCCCCCCCCCCCCCCAAAAAAAATTAAAAAAACTTTGAATGATAACCTCTTAGCTTGCAGAAGATGATCCTAGTTAATTTGATTATGCAAATTATAAAATTGTTAGTTTAGGAAGTTCTGCTTAAATCATTGGCTTATTCATCTCTCACGAATACCTAGGAATGGCTATTTCAGATTTTCTGCAGCTAAAGAAATGATAACAACTGCTTATGATTGGGAGATGTCTTTCCTTGGAGTGCTCGAGTTTTTTTCTTTCCATTTTTTTGTTTGTCAGAAATTTTTGCAGTTCATTTTAAAGAACATAAGTATGCTCTAACCCTGGCATATTGAACAGGGGATTTGTAAATGACACATATAAGATGGACCTTATTCTTGTACATCCTCCACATTTGATTGCTTTGGCTTGCATATACATTGCCAGTGTATATAGAGAAAAAGATAACACAGCATGGTTTGAAGAGCTTCGTGTTGATATGAATGTGGTGAGTTTTCTAAGCTTAAAACCTTTTTCTTTTCATTGCTCTTTACTGTTTCCTCTGTAATAATTGAAACTGTATTGAAACCTAAGTAGCAGTCTTTTTGGTGATAACAACCACCCAGAGAGAAGCATGTTTAGGAATGCTTTTCCTGAAAGTATTGGTAATTTATATGCACTCTTCAACAAGATGTGGATTTGAAAGGAAAATAACATGTCATCAGAAAGGGCTTTAATGTCCTTTACATGAGCGCAGTTGGGGCTTTGTGGACGCTTTTCTTATGGTTTTGGATTATACCTTCACTCTCTTACCATTGTTCATTTTTCGACCTTGATTCTTGCTTTTCTCTGTTATATTTTGATTCGTCATTGACCCCTTGTTGGTGCTTGTAATCATAAAGAGAAAACATAATTGCATACAAATACCTGTTCTTTTATAAAGTACGCAGTCTTTTATGGGGTTCCATATGGCGTGTTTACAGTAATACATGATAACTTATGTCTTATGCCATGCTATTGTACTCTATTTAAATATTCAGAGTAATAAAAAAGTCATTTGAATCACACATTGGAGATATGCTATGTCTAAACCCTGAAGATGATGGGCACGGGTCTTCATTATACTAACGGCATGCTTTATGCATGACTGCTGCCATGAAGTTTTGTTGAGATCAGTATAATGTATATTTTTGGCAGGTGAAGAATATTTCAATGGAGATATTAGATTTTTATGAAAAGCAAAGATTGATCGGGGAGGAGAGAGTGAATGCTGCGTTTGGAAAACTGGCAATGAAGCTTTGAATGGCTTTAGCTTATTCTGCCGTATTGATAGAATATCATTCCACCTCCCCTTCTTGTATCTTAAATACAGAAGACACTTGTTCAGTTTGAACTAGTATATGGTCGTGGTGTAGACAGTCTTACGATCATCAATCCTTTGGGCAGAGCTCTGTGGACTGCTCCCCGGTACTGGTGGCATCGCATATTTGGTAAGGCAGTCATATCCCGTATGAGGTACGGTTAATGTTGTCAATTTTTATAATTTGTTTGATGCCGGGGATTTGTATTCGCAATTTGATTTTTTCCCAACTGTGATGCTCTTTGTGCATGCACATAATGCAAGTAATTGTGTCGTTGCTTTAAATTATTTGATGAGATAAAACTTCTAGTAACATGAGATGCGTTGCTTACTAATAATTGAAATTATGTTACCATTCACACAATCCACTGCCAAAATTTGCTATGTTTCAGTTCACGGCTATAATTTCATTATGCACAGTACACTCTCAAGTAAAAGCCACTTATTTCTTAATTAATCATAGTTTATTTTAAAAAAAATCAGATCGGATCCAAAGTTCGATTTTAATAGTATTTAAAATCAAATAAAACAAATTGTATCCCACTGAAATTGAGAGCTATACACATGGCCTTCTTCTCTTTAGATAAATTCTATCCATAAATTCATAACAAATGATACGAGAGCTAACATCATACTGATATTATAGTGTTCCGAATGAGTAGCACTTATCAAGTACGAAATTAAACTTCCCCACTATTGTAATACTAGTTATTAATCATCTTTACAGTGAAAATTTAGCTAAGCAAGTAACCAAAAGTTCATTATAAAAATGAGGGGGGAAAAAGCTAAGGAAAAAAAGAAGCAGCAAGCTGAAGAATGATTACTGAGTGCCATGATATTGATCAGTAGCCATCCTTGAAAAGGGCTCACACATTTTGTAATGGAGTAGCATCCACTTCTTGTGAATTTGGAGGAAGATGAGCTACTAGCTAGACATGCACTTACATGGCTATTACAATTAAGTGGTTTTGATTATGATTCTAATTTCGGATTTGTGTTTTCTTGTTTGTTTCACACCATTTGCTTTTAGAGAAAAGGGCTCACATATTTTATAATGGAGCAGCATCCATTTCTTGTGAATTTGGAGGAAGAGAAGCTACTAGCTAGATTGTCGCTTACATGGCTATTACAATTAAGTGGCTGTGATGATGATTCTGATTTTGGGTTTACATTTTCTAGTTAGTTTCACTCCTTTTTCTTTTAGAGAATTTATTAAAATGGAAAGAATCCAATACGAGATCGGTGCCAACTAGAGGTGGCCGGCGGTTCGGTTCGGTTCCGAATCGGAACTGAACCGAACGGTTACCGATTCCACGTGTGTGGAACCGGAACCGGAACGGAACCGTTCGGTTCCGGTTCCGGTTCCGGTTCCATTCGGTTTTTTTTTTCTTTATTGAAAATAAAAAATTGAGATTAATAAAATAATATAATTAAAAATTATGAATTTGAATTTATATAATAAACTTATATTACATAATTACATTAAATTACAAATAAAATTCTTATCTAAAAAAAAATTAAATTAAAGAGCTTGAACTTAAATTTTTAAAAACTTAAGTTGCCTACGTATCCTCCAGGGGTGAGAGGAATCAAAGCTCACGTAGTTCCATTACATTTTAAAGATATTTCCCCCATTGTAATTTTACAATTATTTAAATATTTAATTATCAATCATCATCTCCTACCTTGAGAATATGACCAAATACAATTAAGTGTTTTTTTAATAAGCTCAATGAAATGTGATAATTTTTCCAAACCATCTTGAACACATAAATTAAGGACATGACATGTGCAACAAACATGAAAAAACGACCCCCTAAATTTGGTTCGCATATTTGTATTAAATCATTGATTGATGCAGTATTTGCAGATGCATTATCAAATCCAACTGTTAAAATTTTACCTAATAAACCATATTCATCAAAAATTACTTTAATCATTCTATAAATATTTTGTGCAGTATGTTGTTCATCAAAAACTCTAAATGCAATAAGCCGTTTTTGCATGTTCCATGATGTATCAATCCAATGACAAGTCACACCCATGTATGAGTGTGTTCGCCAATGGCCACTCCAAATATCAGAACAAAAAGATAGATGTCCTTTAATATCTCTAAATGTTTCATTTAAAATAATTTTATCATCTTTGTATAATTTAAAAATTTGACGTTTTGTTGTATTTCTAGTCATTCTACATGCAACGGGATTTCAAGCATTTTGAACGTAATTCATAAAAGTAATTTTTTCACCAAAACTTAAAGAAAGATGTGTCATACAAGTTAATTTAGCAAAGTCTTCTTTATTTTTAGCATCAGAATATTTAAATAAATCTAAAGCACTTGTACCACTACTAGATGATGCGTACCTGGCCATTTGAGTTTGCGTCGTATTAAGTCCAAGTTCAACCGGATAATGTCTTTCCAGGTGCTTGATCATATTGCCGTATCCACCAGAAAATTTATAAGAAACCCCACAATGGTTGCATACTGCTCTTGAACCTTCATCAGCAACGTCTAAATGAAAATGAATTTTGAAAACATCAAAGGAACGAGACTTAACTTCTCTTCTCCGTGAACCGATACTAGGGCCGCTCTCTTGGGTTGACACATTTGACATTGTGTTCTCAGATGAGCTTGCCATTGGAGAATTGAGAATGATAAATTGTAATTTGTAAATGAAAGAATTGAGAATAAGAGAATAGTAAGAATTGAGAGAATTGATAATTGAGAAATTGGTATGTTAAAATAATGAAAAATCACTCATATTTATACATTTTTAGAATATCTTTGTGATACATAAACTGCCCCTAAAATTAGACGTTTTATTACCTTATTAGGGGTAATTTGGGAAATCCCCAATTTTTTTTTTATGTTGGGGCAGGGAGCCATTGCTCCCTGGCCCCCAGTCCAACGGCTACTAGCAGTTGGGTTGGCGCTGGCCCCCCAACGGCTAGTAGCCGTTGGGGGGAACGTTGGAACCGTTGGAACCATTCGGTTCCAACTGGTTCGGTTAGGGTAAGAACCCTAACCGATCCGGTCAGGTTCCTGTTCTGGTTTTGGAACCGGAACCGTTCGGTTCGGTTTCGAACCGGAATCTTGGCCGGGTCTAGTTCCAACTAATAGCTCAAGCCTTTGAGGCGGGCCTGATGAAAATTCGGCCTGAGGCTATAGCCTCAGATGGAGTTTTTAAACTATGATCCTACTTTTACTTTGGCTTTGATATTCCCAGTCCCTAATCCTTGCCTACGATAAATCAAGCCATAGCATGTGAACCTAGCATTTTCAGGGTAGATGGAAAGGATTTCATTGAATTTCTAAAAATAGTAAGCTCCTAATGACTTTCATCATTAGTCTTAATCTTTTAAGATTCTTCTTATTTAATTCAAAATATAGTTCTAATTTGACTTTCATCATATTTATATCCTTATTTTACCCATCTGTATTCCAACACTATATATTTTTTTTAAATATTAATTTTTTTCAAACTTTGTTGTTCACGTGTTTTTTAGGGTCGGACTTTAAATTTCTTTTAGGTATCTGTTCATGTGAACAATAAATTTTTTAAGGATTGAAAATGTTCAAATATATTTTGAAGTATGTGAAATAACATTGTAACTGTAATTGAGTATTTATAACTATAATTGTAGTTGAGAAACGTGACTGATTATTGTGTATTTGATAAGCACTATGACTAAGAAAATGTGATTGAATGACTAAATTCGAAGAGCTCTAGTGGTTTTCCATTTTTTTGGAATTCCTATTTTCTAGTAAATATCAAAGGTATAAGGGAAGTTTTATAAAAAAAAAAAAAAAAAAATACACCTAATTATGAGGACATAATGAGTAGGGCGGATTCAAAATATAATTATAATTCGAACTAAATTAAAATGAGTAGGGCGGATCCAATCTACAATCACTTGTTATTATAAAAGAAAACTCTTAATTAATTTTGTATTTAGTCCTGATTTCATAAAAATTATCCTAATTTAGTCTAATTTAACTTTTAATCTTTTTTTCCCCTATTATACTCCTGTTCACATATTTAAAATACACGCTTGCATTACTATTGAACAAGAGACCATATCCCTTGTTCAGTATTGACATAAAAAAAAAAAGAAGTTATAGCTGGACTCAAATCATCCAACAAAAGAAAACTACACCGTCACCGATGATTAATGGTGTAACTAATCGGTCTATCGAGTGTTATTTTTTTTGTACTTGTAAAAAATATAATTATTTTTTATCTAATTATTTTTTATTATTTTAATAAAAGAATTATTAATTAGTCCAATCATCATCACTTAATACTATAAACAACTAACTCGTAACTAATTTTGTATTTAATCTTGATTTCATAACAATTATCCTAATTTAGTCTTATTGTCTATATTCGGTGACTCTTTTTTAGTAAATTTATTAGTTATGTATTTCATATGTATATATTTATGAAGAATTAATATAAATAATGACAATTTATGTCATTTAATAATGTCATGACTAAACAAATATTCATGTTCGATTCGTTTAGTAAACGAATCGAATATAAATTATGATATTAGGATTCGTTTAACAAACTAATCGAATACGAATTCATCACATTTAATTCGATTCGTCAATTCGTTTTGTCACCCTTAGTCTTAGATAGGGGACATCTTCACCTCTAAATTTGGAATCCAAGACGAAGAGAACACACAAATATTATCTTATTTATTGAAAGATCACTCCAGAAGATGTTCACTGATTTTTTTTTTTTTTTTTGAATAAGAAGATCATTTATTAAAAAGACTACAGAATACAAGAGATAAAAGAATGAAACATATCCTTCCACAAGCCAGAACAATGACCAAGATAGGCAAACCTGGCTACTCTATGAGCAGCACCATTACACCTTCTCGAAATAAACTGGATCCTAAACAATGGCAATGCTTGGATCGACAATTTGATATCTTCTACTATCCAGTACACTTCCTTAAGGCTAGATAACTTTCCTAAAATCAAGTTAATCATATTTTGAGCATCAGATTCGATAATAACTAAGGAAAAATCCAAATCTTTTGAGCACTCCACTCCGAAACGCACAGCTTCAGCTTCAACTATCTCCATATCTCCCTGGAACTTAATACTCTTCGCCGCAACTGCTAAAAAAGCACCCAAGTGATTTCTAATCACCACTCCCAGCCCCACCTTATTAGCTTTCACGTCGACAGCTGCATCTACGTTCATTTTAACCCAGAGAGTCGGAGGGGGGGACCAAGCCAAAGCCCCAGCATTGCTATCACACTCATATGGCAACTCTTCTTCCAAATGAGCCCTATACGCGGTCCAGAGAGCCTCGACCTTCGCAATAATGGATGTGCAATCCGTCAACATGCCTTGGATTACAGCATCGTTCCTAGCCCCCAGATGACCCACAACAAGACATAAGTTTTCTCCAGCTCTTCTTGAATTTTCAATGTGATTCCCTTTTGTATCCCATGAGTCTATTAGTTGATTTGGAACCTACAAGTTCAGTAAGTAGAAATAAAACACTATATAATCATGTTTATTTATAACAGTAACTGTCACAATCATTATATTCAATGAATAACACGTGCGGTGAAAGTATAATTAAAAATGAAATAGAAAGAGTTTTGGGCCTTATTTTTTGTGATTGGGCTTAGTATGATAATCTGGGAACCAACTGTAATACAGGTTATGTCTTCTCGTGTCGAGTAAGTAATTGGTCCTGCAAGTGTGATGATTCATTCTTGGTTAGAATCATCATCTCCTTAATTCTCAATGATTTGCAATAAATATGTGATTTTATTGTTTGTAATTAATGATTCACTTCGTTCAAAAAGAACCTCTACTCCTACGAGATTTGTGATATTTATATGGTGAATGGTGTCACCCTTCGATTGACACATGTCCACTTGCATGATGTGCACATGGCAAAAGACATGCTCAAATACGAGATTAAGTATATTAATACCTGTAATTATGCATGTTAAATTATATTTTCATGTCAAAATTAGTGGGTTGTCATTAAAGTCCATTATCTTGTGAGGAATTAAATATTGACATGGAGATCGAAGCGGACCCGGTGTGATCCTCTGGGTTCCAGAGTAATATTCTCTTTGGGATGGATACGCTACTGATGATTCTCCTTTCTAGAAGAATATATATTCATTCCGGAATTACTTCCCACTTTGAAGGGACGGGTAGTGTCCCTCCGGATTATCTAGACGCCATAAGATGTTCCAAATCCTCATGTGTAGTAATAAAGTTGTGTGGTGACAAATGTCGTTCCCTAATGGAACCAATCTCTGCCTATGACAGACTCACTTGTAGTAGTTTATTGAGGAAGATTCATTTATATTGTTGACACGTGTCCCTCAAGGCAGGGCTAAATTTGTGCATCTATATCATCTCCCTCAATTAGACCGTTTATTTGAAATAAACGATGTTCATGATGGTGACATGTGTCGTGGTGCTTCGCATGTCATGCCTTCCGCCATTTGGATTTGACATCTCTTAAATGTGAAAGATGTATGTGGAATGGTGAAAGACGTGCATTAATGAGAAATTTGAAATTTTTTGCATGTTTTACGAAGGGTTTCTACCCAAAACGCTTATAAAATGGGGTTAAGAGTCACCGTGGGGCTTTTATTGCCATTTCAAAATTTCTCTTAATCCTTCAAAAAAAGCTTCTTCATTTTATCCAAGTTAGCTCTTTCATTTTGCAACAATGGTGGCTCCTGGAATTGAAGCCAAACTTCACGAAGAGGTGATGGACCAATTATATCTTCTTGATGATGTAAAGGTTGAAGAATATCAAGATATCTGAATAACCCCATGATATTGGGGAAGATGAAATTTTACTATTAGGGTAGCAAGTCCAATTCTTATGCTTCCCTCTTCACCCCTTGATCATGGAGTTTCTGTCGGTGATGAATGTTTCCCTGTTGCAGATGAACCCTTCAATATCGTTGGGGTTACAATTCGTAGGTGCCCACAATATGTTGTTGATAGACGGGCATTTCTTCTGCCTCTTCGATTTCCTCTCTTTGTACTCCTTTAAATTTGGGCTTAAATGGTACCACCTTGTCCAAGGCCTTGAAGGAAAAATGTTCATTCCCCTATTCCACAAGGCTTTTGTGCCTGAGATGGAGTTTAAAGAGTGGGGACTCGTCCCCCATTGAAATTATTTGGTGCGTGGAGAAGGCCGGAGCATCAATCTTTTCGAATCTCTCACGTCTTTAGTAAGGATATTCGTAAGTATCTCAATTATGTGATATTGTAATATTTTCTTCCCGAGGCCAAATACTAATTTGATTTTATTTGTAATTACAGTTGAGGCTGTTTTGAAGCCGGTTTCCTCGAGTTTGAGGAACAAATTTTATGAGAAGTTTGCCTGGCCTTTCGAGGCCGAGTTCCCAGGCCCAAAGGATTTGTGTGGGAAGGATCTCATGTTGGGGCGGTTGTGGAACCTCTATGGTCGGGTTGGTGCCCTCCGCAGTGGAAGTGAGTCTAACCCGTGGATATTAAACATGGGTGTATTTTTAAATAATTTAATAAAATTCAGAAACGGATGAAAACAAATTCGGCACACATAACATGCGCCATGCGTGCTACAGTGCACGCACGTACTGTACGTGCTACAGTGTGTGCGCACTGTAACGCTCAGCCCAAACTCCTTCATTTTTTTTTATTCATTTTCAAAACATATTGTTTCTTTCAGCTCTCTGGAAAAAGAGAGCTGGAGGAAATATGATTTTTAACCCTAATTGCTTCCAATCTTCCATAAATACTTCCAAATACCCAAAATTAATTTTTAATATCAAAACTAACATCAACACATGTTATAGAACAAAATCATATTTTTCAAAATATCAGATATTTTAAAAAAATATATAAATTTATTCTAAATACGCACATGGGTAAATTTTTAATTCAAAACACAAACTAAATTAGAATCCCACAATGAAGTGACTCATGAACAATTCTAGGTCACTCAAAGGTGGTCAAATGATTCTAAAATGGTAGTCATAGCTCTAAGTTATTATCTAGAGTTCCAAACTCTAATTTTATGTTTATCTCCAACACAAATATTTTGACATAATCATAGACATATTATGTTTATACTTCCAAAGCATCCATACACAATTCATTAATATTTATTTTATATCTCTCTTTATCCAATATCGGTAACGATATTATTTTTCTGATAAGAGAGAGAATATAATAACAGTCATGTAAAATTAATTTACATCTATTAGAGAGGTTTAGAACAAATATTCATATGGCATTGACATTCAATGTCTCGCCATTCCCAACTCTAAGTTGGATCTCTCATTTGTTCAACCTTTATTTTAACTATAATGACTCGCACGTAGTTGCAAATATGAGTAGGACTACCGGTGTCTAACACCCAACCACTATTTACATCTAAGGCTAATGAGGTATCAATAATATGAAAAATACAAAGCGTACATGGGGTTCCTGTTTTCTTTTCAGCTTTGGACAATCTTTCTTCCATATCCAGACTTCTTGCAATATAGACATGTATCATTAGCTACATGTGATCTTGCAGTTTGTTTCTTGAAGTCTTTCTTCTTATTTCCCAATTTAATCTTCTTAGACTTCCTAGAGTCTTTGAAGAACTTGCTCCACCATGGAGGTACAAAGTGAGATTCTCTTTCTTCAAATCATAATGTCTTGTCGTTCCAAATATCGGATCTGGTCAATCATGTTCAAAATATGAATGCTAACTGCTCATTCATCCTTGAGCATAGCATGAAACAATTCCTTAGACCTCCGATATATCTCAATTTCTTGATTTGCATCGAAAAACTCCTTGAGTGTTTTCATATTGCTCTAAGCATTTGGTACATCTATCTATTGTTTAAGTAAATTAGGAATAATTTCGACAGACATTGGATTGAGCGTAATATACCTCAATCGTTCTGACTCCAAGATAATGTGATTGTTCATCTCCTACTTTAAGTAGTTTGAGGCTCCTTTCAGTTTATTGGAATCCAAAAGCCGTGCTAATGGATTTACAGTAGCCTCTACAAGACAACAATTAAACGCTAGCAGAATATTTTCATTTCAATATAAAAACACTAATACGATTATAGATTTTAAAATCTATTAGTGCCCTCATACTATTTTACGTAATTCTATAATCTCCCTTAAAATAGAAATTTGACAATCAAAATTTCATAGCGGGAAGTGTATCCCACGACATTTACTCCAGCCTCTTAATAATGATGGTCTTGGCCTTCATAAACTCATTAAGTAAACCTCCAAGATCAATCATATTTATGTGACTACTAAGTTTGATCATGAACTGTTTCTTATCCTCACAGTAATGACGGTATTTGATTAAGACATGTTCCCGGTGTATACTTGTCAATGTGCACTAATAAGTTTCGTAAGTACATCCTCGCAATAATGACGGCATTGGGTGACTAAATCCACTCATCACACTACATCTAATATTTTACCGGAGCGACCTAAGTTCCTAGCACTTATACCTCACAATAATAACGGTACTGGACATAAGTAGTAAGAACTCATTCATCTTCGTATTGACAAGACGAACCATCCAATAATGCTCCAACATTATTAATAGTATTACTTAAAATAATGTAATCACTTAATCATGAGAGATTTATGAAAATCAAGTCATTAACATGCTTGGGTCAAAATAAAAATTTTAATTTAAAACATGATGCATATCCAATATGTCTTATGCATAATTAAATTAAAATTATAAAGGCGTAGATTCAAATACATGTCAAACATGCAACAAGTGATGTATGGTTAAGACCTGCTCTGATATCATTCTGTTGGGGCGGTTGTGAAACCCCTAGGGTCAGATCAATGTCCCCCGCAGCAGAAGTGAGTCTAACCCATGAACCTCAAGTATGGGTGTATTTTTAAATAGATTAATTAAATACTATATTCCATTACGAGTGTATAGGAAAAAAATCGGAGCTGAATCGGAGTCTGGAAATTCAGAAATGGATGAAAACAAATTCGGCACGCGTAGCGCGATCACTGTGCACGCTACAATGCATGCACGCACTGTAGCGCTCAGCCCAAACTCCTTTCTTTCTTTTATTCATTTTCAAAACATATTGTTTCTTTCAGCTCTCTGGAAACAGAGAGCCGAAGGAAATATGGTTTTTAACTCTAATTACTTCCAATCTTCCCTAAATACTTCCAAACACCCCAAATTAATTTTTAACATCAAAACCAACATCAACACATGTTATAGAATAAAATCATATTTTTCAAAATATCAAATATTTTTACAAAAACATAAATTTATTCTAAATACGCACATGAGTAAATTTTGAATTCAAAACACAAACCAAATTAGAATCCCACAATGAAGTGACTCATGAACAATTCTAGGTCACTCAAAGGTGGTCAAGTGATTCTAGAATGGTAGCCATAGCTCCAAGCTATTATCTAGAGTTCCAAGCTCTAATTTTATGTTTATTTCCAACATAAATATTTTGACCCAATCAAAAACATATTGTGTTTATACTTCTAAAGCATCCATATATAATTCATTAGCCTAATTTCAACATCAAGCTATGTTATTATGTATCCAATACATAATACAACATTATATACTTCATTAATGAAAACAACTCACTAATGAAAACACGGCTTTAGAGAAGATCAAACTTACATAATAAGCTTTTTTCAAGATCCAATCTTCTTCTCATTGTTGAAATATTGTAGAGAACTGGGAAATAGCCAAGAAATACAAAAAAAAAATAAGGGAACATCTCTCTGGGGTTGCTTGAAATTACCTCGGAGGATTATTGCAGGGATGTTCCCTCAAAGAAGCCCTTTCTATGGGGGAAATTCTCTCGGTAGGCCACAGATCATCACTGGAGCATGAGGAAAAAAGCTCTATGGAGCTTGGAGGCATCTCCCAGCGTCAAGGCTGCCCCCAAGTCTACAAAATGGTGGAGTGGAGAGCTCAAAGGCTTCCTTAGAGCCACAATAAAATAAGACCGCTCCACTAGAGAAGAAGACGAGCACGACCAAAGGCACAACAAAAAGACTGGAAGCTCTTCATTCAGTCGGTGATTTCGATCTTCGAGTCATAAGTCTTTGTCCTCGTTGCTCCGACCGAGGTTATCCCGGAGCTCGAGGTCGACATTCCAATGTCAGGTTCATCCCCGAGTGCTACGATGGTGCTGCTTCGGGGGAACCATACCAAGCTGTTGATAGAACTGCCAGAGGTGATTCTAAGGTCGGAGAGAATATTATGCATGTTCAATCCTAATATCTGTCAGGCTTTGCTATGAGAGAGGGATCCTCTGGGGCAGTTCTTATGCTATAGGTAGCAAAGTAAATTCCCCTTTTGTGGTCCTCAAGGGGTCTCCCATCACTCCGTAAGAAGGCTGCAAAAAGGAAAGTTGTTAAAACTCCAGAGGAGGTGACAGCTACAAAGGCAGCAAAGGTGTTCGAACTCTCCATTTCTTCGGTCATACAGCTCAGTATTCTCAGGGTCTTTTCTATATTTTTCTTTTGAAGTACTAAGATGGTATTCTTTCTAATATTTAACTTTTGTTTTATAGGCGAGGGCATGTGGCTTATTGTTATAGTTCCACTGCCCAGCCTGGCTGAGGAGGGCTCTTTGGATCCACTGGAATCGATGAGGGGCCTTCACTTACAAATATTGTTAGGTAGGAGGCCCTAACCCATACCTCCTCATCTTTCACGAGAACGAATATAACCGATGAGGCGGGAACATCAAGCGCTCCTAAAGTGGGGAAGACTTTCAAGGCCTATGAGGATGATTCCGATGAGACATCCCTTCTACTCTTTCATCCTCTACAAGTCCAAGGTGAGACCCATGTATCAATAGGTCATCCTTTATAAGGTGAGACCAGTCCTTTGTGAAGACTGGGTGATCTCGCGTCTTGCTTTGCAGTTTTGCACGATATTTACACCATGGTGAACTGGTCAGAGCTCAGAAACCAGCATAGGGAAAACCTTGACTGATCTTTTTCCCATGCTCTGATGATAGTAAGTGTCTCTCCTCCTTCTCAAGTCGGTGCAACTTGAAAAATATATATTCTAAGTCTTCCAGGATATTTTTCAGACTATATTGGATCGAGACAAGAAGCTAATTGCCTTCCAAAAAAGTAGAAATCAATAGATGGGTTAGCTGTTTAAGAATATAAGTTCGTCATGGGGATTAAGAAAACCATCACCGGGTTTGAGAAAGAAGTGGCGGAACTCAAATAATTCCTGAGAGTCAGGGACTTAGAGTTGGCAGATGTCTGGAGTTCACTTGGCTGATAGATGAAAATGAGATTGTAGGAGCAAAACAGGATATACCGTTATGCATATGATGTTGGTGAATACTAAATTGTTGGGCTTATAGCCCGTTGAGAGTACAGATAATCTCACAGGGGAATTGTGGGACACAGGAAACTGAGCGACGCCGTTCCTCGGCTCGCGGCCTAGTTGGGAAGGATCACATAACATGGAGTCGCCACCCGGTGTGAACCGGGACAAAGATTTAAGGCCGCACTCACCCCTCGCAAGGGAAGACCTCAACCGTTGGGTTCGGAATGGTCCCTTACTCATGTCATTTGTAATGAAAGGATTTATATAATAATTTAAACAAGCTGAAGTAACACTTATTCCTAAGGGTATCGTGCTTCTAAATTCACATTTATAAAATAAAATATGCGCCTAAATATACATGTATTTCACACATATCTTGCATTTAAATTTGCATGCTTAACATATATCAAGATAGCAACTAACATACAACTTTACTTACATATCACATTCAGGAAAAACACAAGCACACATATTGACCATACAAGCACACATGGTAAGCATACAAGCACACATATGGGCACCTTTCAAGTGGTACGTGAAATTGTAGCCCAAGTACAGACCGCACTACCGTCCATTCGGAATCGGCTACGGAATTTACGTCTGGGTTTCCATCCGATATACCGCAAGAAATGATACTCAAATGTTATCATGACACAAGCATATGAATTGTGACACATTTGCATAAGAAAGATCAACTAACAGGCAATCATGCATGAATATAATAAGACAGACTCAGTTCAGTGTGTGTGCGTTCGTGTAGCGTTCGTAAACGCGTTCGAATGAAAATGAAACAGAATGCTCACGTTCGAGTAGCGTTCGTAAACGCGTTCGAACGGAGACGAGACAGAATGTTCACGTTCGAGTAGCGTTCGTAAACGCGTTCGAACGGAGATGAGACAGAAAGCTCACGTTCGTATGGCGTTTGTTAACGCGTTCGAACGGATACGAGACCTGACACACAATAAGGCAAAAACACATACGCGTTTGAGTTGCGTTCGTGAACGCGTTCGAACGGACACGGACCTGATGCAATACATAAACAGAAAATAAAAGGGCGCGGCGAAGCACTGCCGTAAAGGTGACCCTTTTGGGGCTCTTGATCTCTCAAAGAGAGGACCTTTAGACCAACATGCTAAGCCCATGCGCGTCATATCACACATGCAAGAATAGAACCAATCATATCAACCAAGTATGCCCGATTGAACACATCTTACATCCAATCCGAACACACGTCAACCGGCGCGGCAAAGCATCGTGGTAAAGGGCTTTTAGCCCCTCCCCATCGGGGATCTCATAACACACTTACTAAGCCCATGCGCTCGATTGACTTATACATACGAACATAAAGATAATAATATCAAACTAAGTATGCTCGATGGAACGTATCTTGCGTCCAACCGAACATACATCAACCGGCGCGGCGAAGTAGTGTCACGAAGGTGGCCTTTTCGGCTCTTTGTCTCACAAATGGAGGACCTTTAGACTAACTTACTAAGCCCATGCGCTTAGTTGAATCATACAAAAATAAGCAATATATTGAATTCAAGAGAAAACTAAATAAACAAAAAGCAACGCAACGAAACAGAGATGGTGCCATTTACTCAAGCGGTACGTGGAGTTGTGGCCCGAGTACAGATCATATTACCGTCCATTCGGAATCGGCTATGAAATTTATGTCCGGGTTTCCATCCGATATACCGCGAGAGTTGACACATCTCTCATTCATCCAATACCCACAACATACATCATACACACAACAAATACCACAAATACAGAAAATATAATCAAAATAAATGACCAGAAAGTAAAGTGAGAATAAGTGTGAAAGATACCCTCAGGTCTAACCTTTTAAGCCGTCTCTCGGACTCACGTTCCACGAAGATCGAAAGGGGGGTAAGGCTCCGCGACTTTTCTGGTCCGCTGGTTCAATGTCCTAGCTCACTGCTTCGCTGCTTTGCTTATTGTTCGAACTCCGTTCTGCTCCTATTCGGCTCCTGTTTTGCTGCTCACTGCACGGGCTACCTGTTTCAATGTTTTCAAAGAACTATTCCAAGTTGTGTGGGTTCTTAGTGCAATTAAAGGTGATTATTTTTAAGGTTATCTATGTAGTTTTCTAAGTTACTGTTTTTTAAGGATTTTGGGCTACTGTGTTTGTGTGATTTTCGGTGATGTATGGAGGTTTAGAGGGGTTGGTTTTCGGTGGTGATCTTGTGGTGGTTTCTTTTGTTTTCTTTTTGTGTGTGTGTGAAGTGTTTTCTCTTTTTTTGCTTGTTTGGTCTTGGGTGTGTAGAGAGAGTCTAGAGAGATTTTGAGAGAGTTTGGGTATGAATTCTATTGTGTCAATTGTGTTGTGTGTCCCAAGAGAGGATGGCCTTGGTTAGGGGTTGTTTATATAGAGAATGGCTAGGGTTTACAAGGGAAGGGATTTGTGCATTAAATTAGGATATGATTTAGTTTTAAACAAGGAAATCAAAGGATTGAGGGGGGACAAAATATTTTACTTTAGGAAGTTGTAATATTTAATTTGTGTTGGTTTAGGAATACAAATATTTTATATTGGTAAGTATCTTATTAGATTAGGAAGTCAAATATATGATTGGCTTTAATTGATTATGATTGATTTTAATTTAGTATGATTATCTTTTGATTTAGTATGTGATTTGTTTAATTAGGCATGATTTTAGTTTAAGTTGGTAATTGTTTATTTTAATTGGTAAATGATTTAAATATTTTATTTAATGTTTAATATTTAATTTAATATTTAATTATTTAATTTGGGATGTGTTTTATGGGCTTTGGGGAGCTAAATGGGCTGGGTGTGAAGCTAGCAGCAAAACCAGAATTACCGACACCGTTCGAACGTTCCCTCGAACGCTACACGAACGCCCGCAATCTGCTTCCCGTTCGAACGAAGTAACGAACGCAACACCAACGAAGACAGTGAGCTTGCTTATTCTGAATTCCCCCTTCCGATATCCGTTTCCCGCGGCATCCGTGACTCAAAAGGTAGCTGTCTCCAAATAAGACTCCTCATCGGGTTTCACATGCGTAAAAATGCAGTGCCTACAGTTGCCCCCACTTTGATGGGACTTGTGTAATGTGCAACAGTGACAATCTTATCAAAGTTATGCAATGCATTTCTACTTACCTGGCTCGCCAGCTGCCACTTGACTTACCGTGTGTTGAGTTGCGTTGATTTGGTGGTGAGGTGCTGCGACCCCTGGTTTATTCCCGAACCGTGCTGAGGGTCTTGTTCCCTGAATTGTTGAGTGGTGGGTTTTGTTCCCGTGGGTCTTGTTCCCATTTTGAGCTGAGGGTCTTGTTCCCTGAATTGTTGAGTAGTGGGTTTTGTTCCCGTGGGTCTTGTTCCCATTTTGAGCTGAGGGTCTTGTTCCCTGAATTGTTGAGTAGTGGGTTTTGTTCCCGTGGGTCTTGTTCCCATTTTGAGCTGAGGGTCTTGTTCCCTGAATTGTTGAGTAGTGGGTTTTGTTCCCATGGGTCTTGTTCCCATTTTGAGCTGAGGGTCTTGTTCCCTGAATTGTGCTGATATGAGGCTTTATTCCTCCCGAGCTTTATTCCCGGACTGTACTGTCATGAGGCTTTCTTCCCCAGACTGATACTGCTGATATGGGCCTGACCCTGGAATCATTCCTTGGATCCAATACTGTGCTTTTTACCGTTTCTGATTAGCTTGTTCTTTGCCGCTTTTCTTATTCTTTAAAACCTGTGAATACAAAACAAACACAAAAGGATGCAAAATGTGTTACGTGTATGCATGCATGAATGTCCTATCCCGTCGGGTTAGGTCTTCCGCCAATTCTCTTGGTGACTGCTCGGTTTTCTCTCCCTCGGGTAAAGTATTGCTTCATTCTTTCCCTATTGATCGGCTTGGTGAACTTATTCCCTTCTGACAGTCTCATTGCCCCATTTCCCTATTTCTGAATGGCTATCTCATCTTTTCTGTTTTCTTATTCTGAGGATTCTCCGAGTTCTAAATATCGCTGAGTACCATAGTACTAAGGTTTAATGCTTTTCTCAAATATACTCATGTTGCAGGAAGAGCTTCAGCGAAATGAACGTCTTTATTATCATAAAAAAGGTTCGAACAAGTAGACAAAACCAATGTCTTTATCTAAAAAAGCAAGATCAAATAAACTAGGAGGAACAGCTTCATCATTCGCAGCATTGCCTTCTCCCTTGACCTATGGTCCTTCGTTGTCATCCATGTAATAAGCTTGGTGGTGGAGGGTTTTGAGGACAAAGGTTTCGGGTAGGCCAGAGTTGATCATGTAGGTGGGTGGTGGAACAAAGTGGTAGTTTGGTAGAGGGTTTCTGTGTGTGTCAGGTTGTTCTTTCTCTGGGTCGGGTATTTTGTGAGCATCGATGAGGTTTTGGATTTCATGCCTAAGGCGGGGACAATTGTCAGTGTCATGACCTTTTGCTGGTGGAAGTGGCAATATTGGCTTAGGTCGAAGTAGTGTGGCACAGGGTTTGGGATTGGTCTAGGGTCTAAAGGCTTCAGGAGTCCTTGTCCTTTCAACTTCTCAAGCACCCTTGATATAGGTCTACCAAGATTGGAGAACCGCCTATTTCTGACGGTAGCGACCTCTGCCGTAGTGGGCTTGGTCTCAAAATGCCCTCCAAAAGTTCTTTTATTCTGGCCATAAAACTTTTGTTTTCAGCCTCCTCTTCTTCGATATCCATAACAGTCTCTCTCAACTGTCGGAAATCCACAATCATGGAGGTCATTCTCCTCAGCTTGCCATAAATTGAGGGCTTAGTACCCTTGATGATCATTTTGATCTGGTCCTTTTCTGAGGGCCGGGTCTGCATCTTCAGAAGCTGGCTCCTCCAGCGGTCCACATACCCTTTGAAGCTCTCCTCCGGCTTCTGCTTAGTGTTCTCCAAATCTCGGAGTGACAAATCAATCTCCAAGTCTGTGACATACTGCTTCAGAAAAGCATCAGCTAGTTCCTTCCAATCTTCCTTAACCTTCTTCTCAAGGCTATGATACCAAACCACGGGTGCCCCCTCGAGTGACATCCCGAACATCTTTTGTACTTGGCGCTGAGACAGGCCAACTGAACTCATAACAGACACATACTGGCGGAGATGCACCCTCGGGTCTCCATTCCCATTGAACTTAGCCAAATCCGGCATCTTAAACTGCGCTGGCAACTGCTCCCCAAACTTCATTGTCTCATAGTCTAGCAAATCTTCATTCTTACCCCTCATCTTGCGGGTAACGGATTCAACCTGATCCCTGAGTTTCTGTATCTCGGCCTGAGACCCAATCACTCTGTCTGTTGCATACTCTGCATTATCATCATCAAAAGCGGGGATATCATCCCCCAACCCATTCGGAGGCTTCTCGCGCCTTACGTTCTCAGAATCTTCCCCAGCACGGGGCACAGCCATATTTGTCATGGCAGCAGTCAAAGCTTGCAACTGTTCAGTAATCTTGGCGAAGCCACTTTCCAACTGATCTATCCGGGATACCTCAGTATCTGATTCACTCATGTCTGTTCTCGGTATTTTGGTGAGTCTTCCTTTTTTCCTAACCCAACGGGAATCTATGATGGCTTTTAGAACACAAGGGTTAACATGATGTATGTATGCATGATGTGCATAAGAAGTATATAACATATATTCAATCAAATAAAATTCTCAAACAAATCGACCTATTATCATTTTAGAATCTTTCGGGTTGACTGTCATAAGAGTGAACCCGTCCCAGTTTAAATGGCCTAACGAGTTCATGTCTTATGGCAAAGAGCCCAACTAAATCCAAATGATAAAATTCCGAACACAATCATAAAATGGCCCATTGTTATTTAGAAGCCTTTTGGCCCAATCGTCATAAGATGTGTTCTTGTTCCAGTTTAAATGGCCCAACAAGCCCATATCTCATGACAAATGGTCCAAATGGATCCAAACGACGATGTTCCCAAACACAAGCATACAAGGAAGATGATGCAAACATGACATAATATTTTTTACAAAGTGGCCCATCAACATTTCAGAAGCTTTTGGCCTAATAGTCATAAGGTGCGAACTTGCCCCAGTTTAAATGGCCCATCAAGCCCGCATTTCTGACAATAGTCCAACTGCATCCAAATGAGGATGGTCCACAAGCACATATTCAAGGAAATAATTGTTACTTTAGCCAACCCGGTCTATAGGTGGGTTAGTAGAGTATAGACAAAGGCTCTCACTGGCGAAGGATGGCCCACAACTAGGTCTCCCCACTCAAGGTTCGAGCAACCAAGTGGGCGCACCCTTTTTTATACACTAAGGTACGTGCCAATGAGCTATGGTGTGTGACGGACTGTCAAATGGATTTCCCGTTGTAGATCCCCCAGAGGGAAGGTGGAGCGAGGCTCACTTAAATACCCAAGCCTCTTAGGCTCTTATCGCTTGTTGTCAGGAATAAACAACGAGTCATCCAAATTAGTCCATCACAATAGGCTACAAGTAGATGGCTATCTAGGTGCCTTCACAGCTTTTCCTTCTAGAAAGGTAGTGAATGAAGGAAGACACCACCATTACCTAACCTTAAAATGCCCTTGATTAAACCCTTACTTGATCCATTATAGACACGGTCAATTAAAACATAAATCCAATCATTACAAGACAATATTCGGGGCCAATTCTCTTATTCCCCAGTGGAGTCGCCAGACTGTGGGACACAGGAAACTGAGCGACGCCGTTCCTCGGCTCGCGGCCTAGTTGGGAAGGATCACATAACATGGAGTCGCCACCCGGTGTGAACCGGGACAAAGATTTAAGGCCGCACTCACCCCTCGCAAGGGAAGACCTCAAACCGTTGGGTTCGGAATGGTCCCTTACTCATGTCATTTGTAATGAAAGGATTTATATAATAATTTAAACAAGCTGAAGTAACACTTATTCCTAAGGGTATCGTGCTTCTAAATTCACATTTATAAAATAAAATATGCGCCTAAATATACATGTATTTCACACATATCTTGCATTTAAATTTGCATGCTTAACATATATCAAGATAGCAACTAACATACAACTTTACTTACATATCACATTCAGGAAACAAAGCACACATATTGACCATACAAGCACACATGGTAAGCATACAAGCACACATGGGCACCTTTCAAGTGGTACGTGAAATTGTAGCCCAAGTACAGACCGCACTACCGTCCATTCGGAATCGGCTACGGAATTTACGTCTGGGTTTCCATCCGATATACCGCAAGAAATGATACTCAAATGTTATCATGACACAAGCATATGAATTGTGACACATTTGCATAAGAAAGATCAACTAACAGGCAATCATGCATGAATATAATAAGACAGACTCAGTTCAGTGTGTGTGCGTTCGTGTTTGTAGCGTTCGTAAACGCGTTCGAACGAAAATGAAACAGAATGCTCACGTTCGAGTAGCGTTCGTAAACGCGTTCGAACGGAGACGAGACAGAATGTTCACGTTCGAGTAGCATTCGTAAACGCGTTCGAACGGAGATGAGACAGAAAGCTCACGTTCGTATGGCGTTTGTTAACGCGTTCGAACGGATACGAGACCTGACACACAATAAGGCAAAAACACATACGCGTTCGAGTTGCGTTCGTGAACGCGTTCGAACGGACACGGACCTGATGCAATACATAAACAGAAAATAAAAGGGCGCGGCGAAGCACTGCCGTAAAGGTGACCTTTTGGGGCTCTTGATCTCTCAAAGAGATGACCTTTAGACCAACATGCTAAGCCCATGCGCGTCATATCACACATGCAAGAATAGAACCAATCATATCAACCAAGTATGCCCGATTGAACACATCTTACATCCAATCCGAACACACGTCAACCGGCGCGGCAAAGCATCGTGGTAAAGGGCTTTTAGCCCCTCCCCATCGGGGATCTCATAACACACTTACTAAGCCCATGCGCTCGATTGACTTATACATACGAACATAAAGATAATAATATCAAACTAAGTATGCTCGATGGAACGTATCTTGGGTCCAACCGAACATACATCAACCGGCGCGGCGAAGTAGTGTCACGAAGGTGGCCTTTTCGGCTCTTTGTCTCACAAATGGAGGACCTTTGGACTAACTTACTAAGCCCATGCGCTTAGTTGAATCATACAAAAATAAGCAATATATTGAATTCAAGAGAAAACTAAATAAACAAAAAGCAACGCAACGAAAGAGAGATGGTGCCATTTACTCAAGCGGTACGTGGAGTTGTGGCGCGAGTACAGATCATATTACCGTCCATTCGGAATCGGCTATGAAATTTATGTTCGGGTTTCCATCCGATATACCGCGAGAGTTGACACATCTCTCATTCATCCAATACCCACAACATACATCATACACACAACAAATACCACAAATACAGAAAATATAATCAAAATAAATGACCAGAAAGTAAAGTGAGAATAAGTGTGAAAGATACCCTCAGGTCTAACCTTTTAAGCCGTCTCTCGGACTCACGTTCCACGAAGATCGAAAGGGGGGTAAGGCTCCGCGACTTTTCTGGTCCGCTGGTTCAATGTCCTAGCTCACTGCTTCGCTGCTTTGCTTATTGTTCGAACTCCGTTCTGCTCCTATTCGGCTCCTGTTTTGCTGCTCACTGCACGGGCTACCTGTTTCAATGTTTTCAAAGAACTATTCCAAGTTGTGTGGGTTCTTAGTGCAATTAAAGGTGATTATTTTTAAGGTTATCTATGTAGTTTTCTAAGTTACTGTTTTTTAAGGATTTTGGGCTACTGTGTTTGTGTGATTTTCAGTGATGTATGGAGGTTTAGAGGGGTTGGTTTTCGGTGGTGATCTTGTGGTGGTTCTTTTGTTTTTTTTGTGTGTGTGTGAAGTGTTTTCTCTTTTTTTGCTTGTTTGGTCTTGGGTGTGTAGAGAGAGTCTAGAGAGATTTTGAGAGAGTTTGGGTATGAATCTATTGTGTCAATTGTGTTGTGTGTCCCAAGAGAGGATGGCCTTGGTTGGGGTTGTTGTTTATATAGAGAATGGCTAGGGTTTTTTACAAGGGAAGGGATTTGTGCATTAAATTAGGATATGATTTAGTTTTAAACAAGGAAATCAAAGGATTGAGGGGGGACAAAATATTTTACTTTAGGAAGTTGTTATAATATTTAATTTGTGTTGTTTAGGAATACAAATATTTTATATTGGTAAGTATCTTATTAGATTAGGAAGTCAAATATATGATTGGCTTTAATTGGTTATGATTGATTTTAATTAGTATGATTATCTTTTGATTTAGTATGTGATTTGTTTAATTTAGGCATGATTTTAGTTTAAGTTGGTAATTGTTTATTTTAATTGGTAAATGATTTAAATATTTTATTTAATGTTTAATATTTAATTTAATATTTAATTATTTAATTTGGGATGTGTTTTATGGGCTTTGGGGAGCTAAATGGGCTGGGTGTGAAGCTAGCAGCAAAACCAGAATTACCGACACCGTTCGAACGTTCCCTCGAACGCTACACGAACGCCCGCAATCTGCTTCCCGTTCGAACGAAGTAACGAACGCAACACCAACGAAGACAGTGAGCTTGCTTATTCTGAATTCCCCCTTCCGATATCCGTTTCCCGCGGCATCCGTGACTCAAAAGGTAGCTGTCTCCAAATAAGACTCCTCATCGGGTTTCACATGCGTAAAAATGCAGTGCCTACAGGAATTAACCGAAGAATAAGAGAGTCGACACCCAGTATGAGATATTGAGAATGATTTAAGGCCGCACTACACCCATCGTAAAGTCCGGCCTTAAACCCGTTTGGGTTCGGAATGGTCCTTAATGGATGCCAGTATAATATCTACGCTTAAAAGAGGATCCACATGTCTTTATAATACAATCATACACAAATAGTTTATATAACACACATCAATTATATCATTCATGAAAGCGATAATAAAATGGGATAACGAACAGAATGAACTTGGCCGAATATAAAATGGATCTGGCTGAATGTATATACTATATATATATGTCCGACCGGACTTGTATAGAGTCGGCCAGACTTATTGTATAATCAAAAGAATTGCAGAAAAGATATGATATTAAGTCCACATACATCCGAAGATTTGTTATAATGACATCAAAAACAGAGGAATTAATAGTAAAATAGTAACAACAATAGATAAGCATCTGATCCCGATGACATGTTTCGTCGGCCTGGTCTTGTGGAGACCTGGCTGGATGTATATAAAGCGGGTGGAATATTTGATGTTCGGTCGGACTTCAAGTAAGTTAGGTCGGACATACTCCATATCCAGAAAAAATGAAGGTTAAACAATAATAAACATGATAATAATAACGTATGATGATTAAACAATGATAATAGTAATAAAAAAGAATAAGAATCATTATAGACATAGAAGAAACAATGCAATAACGATGAGAGTAATATTAAAATCGTGCATGTCACTTTCGTGTAGTACGTGGAGTTGTATCCCAAATGCAAATCATATTACTGTCCATTTGGAATCGGCTATAGAGTCTACGTCTGAGTTTCCATCCTATATACCACAGAAATATAAACGACTGGATGTAGTCAGATGATTGGCCGAATTTACTGTATGACAAATGCACGTCTGGCCGGATATGCAGTGTCAGTTCAGTGAACTATAAAATACGAAAGTTTTGGTTTAGGGCCCTCAGGTCTTACTTTTAACCGTAATTCGGCTCCGAGAATACCTCTGAAAACTTAGTTTGGTTGCTAGATCTTGCTGATATTCGGAGTTTAAAGTCACTGTTTATTGTCAAAGGTCAAGAAAGATAGAGTCGTTTCCAAAAGTTCCAAAAGTCCTCACAGTTATGTGTTTTTTATGCTCTTTTTATAGTGTGTAGGGTTTGGCTAACAAGAAAAGGATTTGTATGTTAAGAAAAATATTTTGATTTTATGAAAATTGGCTAAAGAATGAAAGTGATCGAATCCTTCTGTAAAACTGGAAACGTGATATATATCCAACCTGAGTTGGTTGATGTCCGACCGGATATGACTTCGATGGCAAGCTAGACATAGAAGACATTCGGTAGATTTTGGAGGATAAATATGCCTAGATGTAGAAGACATTCGCCCGATTTTGGCTATTTCTTTCTCATCCGACATTAAACCTTACAATTTTCCCAAACTTTCAAAGATGTTATCATACGAGACCAATCATCGGACTATGCGTAAAAATGAGATGTCTACAGCCGCCTTCACTTTGGTAGGCTTGTGTAGTGTGAGACAGTGATAGGTCTATCAAAATCATGCATGCATTTTTACTTATCCGGCTCACCTGGCATCCCCAGACCTACTTTTCTCTATGGCGATTTATTTGTTGATAGATGGTTGATGGTTGATGAACCCTCAGGTTTCCGATGTCTCGATCGGTGTGAAGATGAAGATGGGCACTCGGGCCCTCTGATGCCTCGATCAGTTGAGGTGAAAATGGGCATTTGGGCCCTTCAGTGGCTGTGAGAGTTGAGATGAAATTGGGCACTCGGGCCCCTCGATGGCTTGTGAGAGTTTAGAGATGCCTCGATCTCTAGTGTCATAGTTGTTGAACCTTCGGTCCTCTGATGCCTTGATCAGTTTGAGATGCCTCAATCTATATTGTCATAGTTGTTGGACCCTCGGTCCTCCGATACCTCTATCGGTTTGAGATGCCTCGATTTCTACTGTGATAGTTGTTGGACCATCGGTCTTCCGATGCCTCGACCGGTTGTGAGATGCCTCGATCTATGCTCGATATTTTTTGGATCCTCGATCTTCTGATGACTGAATCGATTGTGAGATGTCTCAATCTCTATTCTGATAGTGGTTCGACTCTTGGTCCTCTAATGCCTCGATCGGTTTGAGATACATCGATCATTGTTCTGATAGTTGTTGGACGTTCGTCATGAATCTCTACCCCATTCCCGAAGCTATTTGATATTCTCTTCTCGGAATTTTATGTTGCTTGTCCTTATTCTTGGAGTTTTTTGTTGCTCAATCTCATTCCAAATCTGTTTTTGTTGGTGTTCAAAATTTATTGACTTTTCAAAACCGTTTTCAATTCCTTGGAGTTCTAACTCCGTCTAGCTTTCTAAATCGGTTGGCATTCCAAACCTATTTCTAAATTTGTTGGTGTTCCAAATTCTGTTTCTAATTCCAATTCCAAGCTTGTAGTTATTCCAAATTTATTAGTGTTCCAAATCCAGCGGTGTTCCATATCCATCAGTGTTCCAATCCTATTAGCGTTCTAATTCCCTTCAGTTTTCCAAATCTATTAGTGTTCCAAACCTATTGATGTTCTTAATCCATTTCCTTACTTTGAGGCATTCTGAAGTTTGTTTCTGTTTTAAGCATTCCAAAGTTTGTTTCTGTGTAGACATTCTAGAACCTAATTACGTGGCAGGTGTCGCCCCAACTATTATATCTAGGTGAGCCTCACCCTCAATTACTACGTTCAGGCGGGCCTCACCCCCAGTATTCTTTATTAGGTGAACTTTGCCCCCATGTCTTGTCCTTCTGACTGTCGGGTGCTTTGTATCTTGGAGGTTTAAACTTTTGACTGCTACTGAGCGTTCTGTGTCTCGCTCCACTTTTGGAGGGTGGCATTTGTTCAAGTTTCCTGCAAAATAAATGTTATATGTATTGTTGACGGCTGATTTTGGTCTCAGGGTAATATTGGAATATCACTCCCGAAGAAATCCTCCCTCAATAGTGAATTTGTTTGGTTATGGGGGACCAAAGGCAAACTTAGCAAAAAAACAGATAAACACACCAATCAACAAGGAGATTTAACGTGGTTCGGTGGATTTGGATCCGACCTACGTCCACGGACACAAACAAGATGGTACTTTTTTACTGAAATACGCTTCTCAGATCTTTTTGTGTTTACAAGTCAGAGCTTGATGATTCTGATCTCAACTTTTAACCTCCCCCTTTATGCACACTCTACCCTTCTATCTATAATAGTGTAGAAATCATATTCCTATTTGTACAAGAATTTCCTAGTTGAAACAATTTCGTTTCCCATAAGGATTCCTAGTCAAAACTGTTCCCTTTTCCCATAAGGATTCCTAATCAAAACTACCTTTACTTCATTTATCCTATTAGGATATTAACTCACCAGTTTTCCTCATGAAAATAGGATAACTTGTCATCTTATCCACAAGGATAGGGTGTTATCTTCAGGAGCACGCCTCGCTATATGGTCGGTCTTCATGAGGTCGGTCACAATAGTTTCCGTACTGAGAGTGCTGCTGTCGACCTGATAATTGCCCGGTCATCCAATCTTTAAGTGGTCGGGTTAACGATCTTAAGTGCTCGGCCCCTGACTCATGTGGTCGGGTCGGTATTAATGATCCGGACCAATAAGGGAATTACCCTTTTACCCCTGTCGTGCTGCTTAAATGACATAGTGCCCGGAAAACACCATCAACATCTGTCCCCTAGTTCTCGGTTCCAACGAGTATACAAGTTGGCGTCGGGAACTATAAAAAGATGGTGTGTTGATCGCCTTGCTGGTGGTCGCTCCAGAAATCACAGAGAAAAACGCATTGGCTGCAAATCTGGTCATTCCTGCCACCTTCATGTGCTCAGTCAACGAGGATCCCGATATCTACCCGTGGAGAAAATATTTTGCCCTTATGCTGATGACGATCGACTCGGTGGGACGTAACCCGATCCCGAGCTGAGAAGAACATTTGGCTCTGGGGGAATGTTACCTCCCCAGAACAATAGAGGGCCGACCATGTGGGAGATGCTTCGATCCCATGCCGATGATAAGTCTCTCGGTGGGACGTATCCCGACCCCGAGCTGAAGAAAGACTTGGCTCTGGGGGAATGCTACATCCATAGTCCAAAGAAGCCGGCTCGGTGGGACGTAACCGACCCCGAGCTGAAAGAAAGACTTGGCTCTAGGGGAATATTACATCCCCAGTCCAAAGAAGCCGACTCGGTGGGACGTAACCCGACCCCGAGCTGAAAGAAAGACTTGGCTCTGGGGGAATATTACATCCCCAGTCAAAAGAAGCCGACTCGGTGGGACGTACCCGACCCCGAGTTGAATAAACCATAAGGCCTCGATGGAATAAAATCCAGATCCGAGCCGATTAACCAAGCGGCCTCGGCGGAACGAAATCCAGCCCCGAGCCGAATAACCAAACGGCTTCGGCGGAACGAAATCCAGCCCCGAGCCGAATAAACATCGGCCTCGGCGTACAAGAGCAGACCCGAGCCAGGAAGAAACATCGATCTCGGCGGTACAAGAGCATACCCGAGCCGGAAAGAAACATCGGTCTCGGCGGTACAAGAGCAGACCCGAGCCGGAAATAACATCGGTCTCGGCGGTACAAGAGCAGACCCGAGCCGGAAAGAAACATCGGTCTCGGCGGTACAAGAGCAGACCCGAGTCGGAAAGAAACATCGGTCTCGGCGGTACAAGAGCAGACCCGAGCCGGAAATAAACATATATCAACAAAACGGACTCGGCGGTACAAGAGCAGACCCGAGCCGTAAAACAAATATCAAAACTATTGTGTGGACCCCAACAAACAAGCATAAATAAATGTCAGCCTATGACAGAAGAGGTCTTACTCATATTTTTGGGATCCGTTGCCTTCCGCTTTTTCGCCTCTTCTCCGACTGGCTTCGGCTTCAAGCCCCTCATTATTCGTCTCTTCCATCCTCTCCAGTTTGTCCATTATGGATTTTTAGAAGGATTTGATTTTCCTTCATATCTTTCCTCATATTTTCCTCCATCTTCTTCATCCAATCTGCTGTTGAACTCCCTGACGATCGGTGATTTCCATCTTCTACCATCGTCTTACCACGCGAGCTGCTTTTTGTTGGAGTTCCCCACAGACGGCGCCAACTGTGGACGGCTGATTTTGGTCTCAGGGTAATATTGGAATATCACTCCCGAAGAAATCCTCCCTCAATAGTGAATTTGTTTGGTTATGGGGGACCAAAGGCAAACTTAGCAAAAAACAGATAAACACACCAATCAACAAGGAGATTTAACGTGGTTCGGTGGATTTGGATCCGACCTACGTCCACGGACACAAACAAGATGGTACTTTTTTTTACTGAAATACGCTTCTCAGATCTTTTTTGTGTTTACAAGTCAGAGCTTGATGATTCTGATCTCAACTTTTAACCTGGCTTTATGCACACTCTACCCTTCTATTTATAATAGTGTAGAAATCATATTCCTATTTGTACAAGAATTTCCTAGTTGAAACAATTTCGTTTCCCATAAGGATTCCTAGTCAAAACTGTTCCCTTTTCCCATAAGGATTCCTAATCAAAACTACCTTTACTTCATTTATCCTATTAGGATATTAACTCACCAGTTTTCCTCATGAAAATAGGATAACTTGTCATCTTATCCACAAGGATAGGGTGTTATCTTCAGGAGCACGCCTCGCTATATGGTCGGTCTTCATGAGGTCGGTCACAATAGTTTTTTGTACTGAGAGTGCTGCTGTCGACCTGATAATTGCCCGGTCATCCAATCTTTAAGTGGTCGGGTTAACGATCTTAAGTGCTCGGCCCTGACTCATGTGGTCGGGTCGGTATTAATGATCCGGACCAATAAGGGAATTACCCTTTTACCCCTGTCGTGTTGCTTAAATGACATAGTGCTCGGAAAACACCATCAACAGAGCAGAAAAGCTTTTCTCAGTAATAAAACATCGTTCGTTCTGTGCCCGTGGATGTAGGTGGGATCTGATCCGCCGAATCACGTTAAATCTCTTTGTCGATTGTCGTATTTATCTGTCTTTTGCCAAATTTGCTTTTGGTTTCCCATAAACAAAACAAATTCACAGTTGGAGGAGGATTGTCTCGGGAGTAAAAAACCCTTATTGCCCCTAAGACCAAAATCAGCCGTCAACAGTTGGCGCCGTCTGTGGGAAATCGAACAAAAAGCAACTCGTGTTGGGAGACGATGGCGGAAGGCGGAAACCACCAATCATCAGGGAGCTCGGCTGCAGATTGGATGGAGAAAATGGAGGAAAATATGAGGAAAGATAGGGAGGAAAATCAAATCCTTCTGAAATCCATGATGAACAAACTGGAAAGGATGGAAGAAACGAATAATGAGAAACTTGAAGCCGGAACCAGTCGGAGGAGAGGCGAAATAGCGGAAGGAAAAAGGGTCGCAGATGTGAGTGATGACGAAGAACCGAGGAGGAAGGGTCCCTACGGATTGAGGTACGTAGTGGTAGAAAAAGATTTACAGACGGAGGATACGTGGGAAGAAGAAGAGGGGAGACAGTCGCCAGATTCATCCTGTGATGGCCCTCGCGACACCAGAAGGGGAAACATGAAGGATAGTGAAACTGGACGGGAAGTCTCAAGTCATAAGGAACGCCGCACCCGTGGTGACAGACGCGAAGGAGGCCGCAGGAGGCAGCATAGTGACACAGATGGCAGTATAAAGTCTTGGTTAAGAAAAGAAATGGCCAAGTGGGGAGTAAACCCCAAAACTGATACATCAGATGCTCGGGATGACGAGGTTGAATCTCCCTTCACAGAAGAAATAAGGTCGGCAAAATTCCCAAGACATTTCAACATGCCATCCATGACGCCCTACAAAGGCCATTCAGATCCAAAGTCTCACATTGAAAGTTTTGTCCTATTAATGGAGGTCCAAGGAGTAGTAGGGGATGCCGTTTGTAAATTTTTCCCTCTAACCTTGGGAGGATCTGCCATTCTGTGGTTCAGAAGTCTAGCCCCAGGGAGCATCGGAAGCTTCGTGCAACTCAGGAAGTCATTTGTTCGGCACTTCAAAGGGGCATGCGTCCCAAAGAAAATGGTGGGAGAATTGAGACTGATGAAGCAGGGGGATGATGAGCCCCTGAGGAATTTTATTGAAAGGTACCACAATTTGGTGCTCGAGGTCGGAGCGTACGAGTCATCGGAAGCGCTAGAAAGTCTCAAGGGAGGTCTGAAGGTCGGGAAGTTGTGGACTCACCTGAGGATTCAAGACGTATCGGATTATGCCACTGCCCTGGAGTTGGCCAGGAAGTTTATCTTAATAGAGGAGGAGAAAAAGATTATCCGGGGAGTAGACACCCGAAAGGCTAAGATACTCAGGTCAGACAATCAGTGGGATTCGATCAGAAATTTGAGGAGACCAGTCCCGGAGCAGAAGAAACTCAGACCGACCCCTCCGAGTAGTAATGTTCAAGAGATAAAGTCATATGTCCAAGTCAACCGTGTCGCGGGGAGGACAGTATACACCCCCCTGAACAAACCTATGACCCAGATAGTTCGGGAAATCCAGGACAAAGGTCTGTTGGCCGAGCCTAATTTGAGAAGGTTCCCGATTGAGGAGGGAAATAGTAGGGCTTACTGTATCTACCATAACGTAAGGGGACATGCCACGAATGGGTGCAGAGACCTGCGGGAGCAGGTGGAAGACTGGTGAAAGAAGGCTATCTCAGTGAGTACATAGACCATTCTGTTTTTGAGGTCGACCAAAGTTGATAGCGGAAGTCATCTGGTCGGATGCATGGAATGCTGAGATGCAGAGAGGATGTATTAAGAAGAGCCTTACTTGTAGTGACCTTTGTAGAGTTGCAAGAAGACAACGGATCCCAAAAATGTGAGTAAGACCTCTTCTGTCTTAGGCTGACATTTATTTATGCTTGTTTGTTGTGGTCCACACAATAGTTTTGATATTTGTTTTACAGCTCGGGTCTGCTCTTGTACCGCCGAGTCCGTTTTGTTGATATATGTTTATTTCCGGCTCGGGTCTGCTCTTGTACCGCCGAGACCGATGTTTCTTTACGACTCAGGTCTGCTCTTGTACCACCGAGATCGATGTTTCTTCCTGGCTCGGGTCTGCTCTTGTACCGCCGAGGCCGATGTTTATTCGGCTCGGGGCTGGATTTCGTTCCGCCGAGGCCGTTTGGTTATTCGGCTCGGGGCTGGATTTCGTTCCGCCGAGGCCGCTTGGTTAATCGGCTCGGATCTGGATTTTATTCCATCGAGGCCTTATGGTTTATTCAGCTCGGGGTCGGGTTACGTCCCACCGAGTCGGCTTTTTTGGACTGGGGATGTAATATTCCCCCAGAGCCAAGTCTTTCTTTCAGCTCGGGGTCGGGTTACGTCCCACCGAGTCGGCTTCTTTGGACTGGGGATGTAATATTCCCCCAGAGCCAAGTCTTTCTTTCAGCTCGGGGTCGGGTTACGTCCCACCGAGCCGGCTTCTTTGGACTATGGATATAGCATTCCCCCAGAGCCAAGTCTTTCTTCAGCTCGGGGTCGGGATACGTCCCACCGAGAGACTTATCATCGGCATGGGATCGAAGCATCTCCCACATGGTCGGCCCTCTATTGGTCTGGGGAGGTAACATTCCCCCAGAGCCAAATGTTCTTCTCAGCTCGGGATCGGGTTACGTCCCACCGAGTCGATCGTCATCAGCATAAGGGCAAAACATTTTCTCCACGGGTAGATATCGGGATCCTCGTTGACTGAGCACATGAAGGTGGCAGGAATGACCAGATTTGCAGCCAATGCGTTTTTCTCTGTGATTTCTGGAGCGACCACCAGCAAGGCGATCAGCACACCATCTTTTTATAGTTCCCGGCACCAACTTATATACTCGTTGGAACCGAGAACTATGGGACAGATGTTGATGGTGTTTTCCGGGCACTATGTCATTTAAGCAGCACGACATGGGTAAAAGGGTAATTCCCTTATTGGTCCAGATCATTAATACCGACCCGACCACATGAGTCAGGGGCCGAGCACTTAAGATCGTTAACCCGACCACTTAAAGATTGGATGACCGGGCAATTATCAGGTCGACAGCAGCACTCTCAGTACAAAAAACTATTGTGACCGACCTCATGAAGACCGACCATATAGCGAGGCGTACTCCTGAAGATAACACCCTATCCTTGTGGATAAGATGACAAGTTATCCTATTTTCATGAGGAAAACTGGTGAGTTAATATCCTAATAGGATAAATGAAGTAAAGGTAGTTTTGATTAGGAATCCTTATGGGAAAATGGAACAGTTTTGACTAGGAATCCTTATGGGAAACGAAATTGTTTCAACTAGGAAATTCTTGTAAAAATAGGAATATGATTTCTACACTATTATAAATAGAAGGGTAGAGTGTGCATAAAGGGGGAGGTTAAAAGTTGAGATCAGAATCATCAAGCTCTGACTTGTAAACACAAAAAAGATCTGAGAAGCGTATTTCAGTAAAAAAAAGTACCATCTTGTTTGTGTCCGTGGACGTAGGTCGGATCCAAATCCACCGAACCACGTTAAATCTCCTTGTTGATTGGTGTGTTTATCTGTTTTTTGCTAAGTTTGCCTTTGGTCCCCCATAACCAAATAAATTCACTATTGAGGGAGGATTTCTTCGGGAGTGATATTCCAATATTACCCTGAGACCAAAATCAGCCGTCAACATGTATGTATGCATGTATGCATGTATGTATGTTTGCAAATGATCTTTAACTTCATACCCGTTCTTCGGCTAGAGAGGGTGCAAGAGTCACAATGTTCTTATGTAGAGGTATTTTTAGATTTTACGTCACTCTTTGCCCAGGTTGTCCTTTTCAAATCATCGATCTTACTTTCAAAATTATCATGCAATGATTCCTCGCATGTTCTCAAAAGTTTTTCTTTGAAATCCAGTCTCTTTTCAAAGTATGAGCATTATCTAATCTCAAAATTCAATTCCAACAAAGATTTCACCTTTCGAATTCTCATTCATAAGTGTGTGTGATTCTTTTACAAAGAATTACACGTAACCTGGATCGCTTTATACTAGCGCTAAATGTAGACTAGTACTAGATTTTTAGTTCATTTTTCATCTTTTTCCTGGTCAAGGTAATCTAACACTTAGTTAAAGATCAACATGATTTTAGAACTTGTAGGGTTTATCTTATGTAAGGTTCATCTCTAGCTTCCTTAAGTCGTCAAATTATCTTTTGACGCAAAGATTTCACATTTATGATTCGATCCCTTGGTTACTCAATAATTTCACAAGCTCAAGTTACTTTGTATACTCAATATTTGAACTGTCGTTTGACGTAAAAGTAGTTGTAGGGTTCAAGATACTCATGGTTACTAAACAATCCAAACAGCGGAGTAGGTTTATGGGATTCACCATTTTCTCTTGTTTTTATCATTCTGTCTTTAACCTTGTGTCATCTCAGTCTCAACCGTGGAAAAGGGCCAAATGAATGTCAAGTGCTTTGACCATTTCTACAAGTTGTGCCGGTATAAATTCTTTCCAAACAAGCAATGCAATTATAAGTGTAAATTTTTAGTGTGCATTTGTAGATACCATTCTGTTAGTGATTACAAAGTTGAAATTGTCTTAAGAATTTAAACACACTCATCTGTTTTCAGAGACTGAAAGTTTTACAAAATCAAATTTATTTTATCATAGAATATTTGAAAATGGTCATTACATAATAAGAAATGAAAGATGCAAATACGATGGTCCAAAACCCGTTTACTGCATGGCTGATGGTTTTTCAGGATCAGGTATTCTATCAGCGTCAATTAGGTCTTGAATCTCATGTTTCAGACGGGCACAACTATTGGTGTCATTGCCTTTTTTTAGTGGTAATGGTAATATTGGTTTATATTCCAGTGGCAGGGCACGTGATCTAGCAATGGTTTAGGCTCCAAAGGCTCCAGTAGGCATTGTTTTTCAAGCTTATCTAAAAATTTGGATATTGACCTTCTTAATTTGGAAAAACGTCGCTTCTGGACAATGTTCACTTCATTGTTCCATGTCATGGACTTCCCCCGTTGCTTTTCTTATGCTGCCCTTAGCCATATAACTTCTTGTTCTCCACTTTCTATTCTTCTATGTCCATAAAAGTCTCATTAAATTGTCGAAAGTTCGAGATCATGGAGGTCATCCTTCTCAACTTATTATAGATGGAAGGTTTGGTGCCCTTGATGATCATTTTGATTTGATCTTTTTCTGAGGGTCTAGTTTGCATCTTCAATAGTTGGCATCTCCAACAGTCCAGATATTCTTTGAAGCTCTCGTCTGGCTTTTGTTTTGTGTTCTCCAAGTCACAGAGTGACACGTCTATCTCAGTGTATGTGATGTATTGACTAAGGAAGGCTTCAGATAGGTTTTCAATTTCATCATTTACTTTCTTTTCCATACTGTGGTATCATACCATCGGTGCTCCTTTGATCGACATACCAAACATCTTTAAACTTGGCGTTCAGACATGCCAGTAGCACTCATCATAGGCATATATTGACGAATGTGTACTTTGAGGTCTTTGTTCCCATCGAACTTGGTCATATCATGCATCTTAAACTCAATGGGGAGTAGTTCTTCAAAAGCCATGGCACCATAGTCTATGAGGTCTCATGTTTACCCTTCATATTTTGGGTTACTGACTCCATTTGCTCCTTCAACTTTTGTAGATTGGCCTCAGCCTGAGACTTAGCCATTTTCCCAATGGCATACTCCATAATATCTTATTCATCATCTACTGCGGGAATCTCCTCAACCTTGCTCTCGGGATTCTCACACCTTTTCTTACTAGTCTCAACCCATACCGCTTGAATGATAGTATGATTGGCTATGACATTGATCAAAGTTTGCAATTGTTCCGCTAATTTTCTCACGGTGGTTTCAAGTTGGTCCATTCGGGAACTTTCATTATTGGACATTTATGTGCTTCTTGCGATCGACTTCTTAACTAGCATGCCTTCCTCTCTAACCCAATGCGTGGCTTTATTCACAAAGTGTTAGTATGATGCATGTATGTATGGATGCATGAATGCATGGATGCATTTATGCATGAGGTGCATGAAATGCAGGGTTAGTTCATGCAACATAAATCCTTCCAAACTTGTCTTTCCCACACACACGGTAAGTCAATATCTACCCTAGATGTGGCTTAGCTTATATACCAATAAATGGTACACAACTCGTTCTCTCTTATGCTAAAGGTAAACCTTGTATACCTCGGTTTCGTTCTATCATTGAAAGACAAATGCCGTTTATTTACAAAATAACTAAGCCTAATATGGGGATCATGTCATTGTTTAAAAATAACGAATTGGACCCTTAGTAATTATGGTTATTGGGGATGGGTCAGGAAATATCTAGGAATGTCCAAACGGGCCAAGATATGGCGTACCTTTCTAAATGAAAGCTAGTACGAGCATTGAACTCATGTCTTAGCACATTTAGATCTTAACTAAATACTATAGGCCAAGCCGGTTTATCATACAAGCTGGCCCATTAACATTTCAAAGAATTTAATCAAATTATCATGGAACACAAATTGGTTCCTATGAAAAGGCCCAAAAAGTTCCTTGTTTCATGACAAATAGATTAAATGGCTTCAAATGGCTAGAGACCAATCACAAGTAATTGAGAGGTTTTTTACTAAAAATTTAAATTCAGTTAAGTTGTGCAAAATAATTTATAATCTTTGGACACACATATATTTATAATAATAAGTAATTAAAATTTAATTATATATAAATTATTATTTAATAATCACCGATAATAATTAATAAAAATCTCAACTCCAACACCAATCCAATTCTTTCATAAGATTTGAAGGGCGAATTGAATTATGTCAACGGGGTAAATTGAAATTCCCCCATTTTCAACTTGTTGGTACTTGGCAGGTAACATGTAGCACCAGCTGTACTCCTCTAATTTCATTTTTGATAAATTATTATTTTTTCACTTTTAAATATCGTTTATCATTAAAATTTTGAATTTGCTCTCTCTTTCACATAAAATTTAAAAATTATTCATTTTTCCACCTAATAAAATAAAAATATGTACAAATTAATCATTAATTTCAGGAAAATTATCTATTTTTCACTTTATAAAAAGTGAAAATGAGAATACATTTGTAAGTGTGGTGATTACGCCCAAAAAGTACTTGCGGTTATCGCAATATAGTTTGGATGTCGATTCCTTAGAGAGATGGTTACGAAGGAACTAAGTGACCGGTGCGTAATCACACGCGTATAACGCAAGCGCACGTATCATTCAAGTAGTATAAAAATATCGATCCCACGAGGACTTAATTCCTACTGTTGTTATTAATTATTGATACTATTTATTTACAAGTATCTAATTAAGGGAGAAGAGAATGATTGCTTTTTATTGGTTGAATGTGGTTTTGCTTAAATAAAATAAACAAAAGAAAATACTAAGAAAAATAAATAAAAGACACAAAAATATAGGGTTGTGATTCCACACAATATTATCCTAAAGATGAATTGATTCTCTTATATATGTGTAATAAGTCAGTTTGCTAACCTGGAACACGAAGATATGCAAAAGCCTATGTCGATGGTCAGACGCAAATACCCAAATAACCCAATTAATCATATGTCTATGTTAACCAAGTTACCTGAATTTATTAAGTTCAAGTTCAAAAAGTGGCTACCCCCGCCCGACAGGTATATGTCTATCCTGTAACGAAATCTATTAAAGGGTTATCTATCCTCAAGGAAGATCGTGGGCTATTGAATCTAAGGCTGAAACCTAAAATCTCTTCATCAAGTTCATTTTAAGTTTAGCAAATCAATCTTATTAATGACCAATTAACAAGAAGCATTAAGCTTAAAACTCAATAAACAAACTAAAGAATTACCCGTAAAAAAAAAATCAATTATTAAGTGTGTGGATATTGTGTTTCATCACTTCCCTCGAATAAAAATAAAATGATGGGGGTTGGGGGATCCACATTTACTATTTCTAATTTAAAAATATCCCTTACTATAATATAGAATTTATCAGTGATATTACCAACCAGCCATATAGGCGGTATCCTCATTAAGTCAAATTTTAATTAAGTCCGACCGACCATAAAGACGATATCATTATTTATCCATAAACCAACCATATAGGCGGTAATCATCTCTCACATAAAGACCTGCCATATATGCGGTGTCACATTATGTCAAATAAATAAAACCAGCCATTAAGGCGGTATAACCTTTTATGTTAAATTATAATTTCCATATTATAATTAAGGGAGATTAATCTAAACTAAAATAATAAAAGCTTCACCCTTCCCCAGCAAAAATATAACTACTAAACATAAAAGAAAAGTAAAGAAAAGAAACTACTACTATTGCTGAAAATAAAAGTACATAAATTAAATACTGAAAAATAAATACAAACAAGATGCAATCCTTAAATTCCTTACAAAAACCTAAGGAAAACATGAGAATTACAAATGAAATAGCTTGGTATTTATAAGAAAATCTAAAGGCTTCCACCAAACACTCCACAAAATCCTCCACCAAACACTCTACCAAACATGCCACAAGACACACTCCACCAAACATGAAAGCATGTTTTGTGGAAGTTTGACAATTGTAAATTGTCATTTTCCATTTTTTTTATTTTTTGATAATGACTTTAGTAATTACACAAAACACATTGGATTATTCGTTAATTTCGGTCTTGAAAACTTCGGAATTCAAAAATATTAAAATTTAAAAGTTGTATATCTTTGAGTCTTATTTAATCTTAAACTTGAATCAGCTCAATCGGATATCGGATGAAAAAGTTATGGCCAAAATACCAAACTTGCGCAAATCTGAAATTTTATGACTGCACTTCGTGACGCGTACAGTAAATTTTCGTTTTCGTCATTTTTTGCTATGGATTTCATCGTTTTAGCCCCGAGTTGATTCCACTAAGTCCCAATACTTTATTTATCTGTAAAACACATAAAAACACATCAAAACGTTCATCAAACCCGAGAAACTAAACAAAATATTAGGTAAAAGGGACGATAAATATTGATATATTTTCTGCTCATCACACCCCCAAACCTAACATTTTTCTAGTCCTCGAGCAAAACAACAAAATAAAATATAAAAAACTGTTAAAATTAAACTAAGCCACTTTCGTAGGGATCACGGTTGCATTTAGCGTATGCAACCAGCCTTTAAACCCCTAGGTGTCCCTAGTTGACGAGTTGTAGTCTCGTGAGGGTTTACAGTGATGATACCCACAAACGTCTTATAAAAATAAAAAGATAGTTAAACTAATGCACATAAAAGCAAAAAGACAAGAGAAAATAGAATAAAAAATTTAGTAATTGTTTTGTTTCTTTCTAAATTACCGAATAAGTAAATTCTCTGATTATTTTTACCACTCTCCATATACACAGCCAACAAAATATTAATAAACTCATTTTACCCACAATAGTCACAAGTGTAGTTGAAAAGAGAGTAATATTTTTGTCCTAAAGTTATATCAGAATTCACACCTTTTTTAAGCAATGGAATAATTTTTCTGATTTTTCTGATTTTTTTTATTGATTTTTTTTTATTTATATACAATATCTTCCATCTATGTAGCGAGCTTTGGGTCAGTGACTCCCAAACCAGTTGGCTTTAGGGCACTAGGTGTTAAGACACCCCTACGGACTTAATTACTCAGACTTCAGATATATATATTTTTTTTGACAACATCTTCGATCCATGTAACGAGCTTTGGGCTAGTGACTCCCAAACCAGTTGGCTTTAGGGCACTAGGTGTTAAGACACCCTTACAGACTTAATAACTCGGATCTCCGACGTTTTTTTTCACATTTTTTTACCCCATCGCTTTTTTTAGATGCTTCCTCCAATTAAACTAGAGCACTGAATATTACAAACTCGTCAATTACTTCTCATGTCCATATGTTACCATGCATGTTGATAATACCTGCCAACTGAGCATATGAAGATCCATTTTAGTCAGTATTATGAAGCATTCACAAATTAAATAATTCAAAAGGAAATAAACAAAAATTAACTTATTCCGAAATAGGTTTGAGATACGTATCAGGAGTGGAAACTCCTTACACAGCTATCTCTCACCAATTTCACCTGATTAATCAAGTTAAAAACAAAAAAACACAAATTTTTTTTTTGATTTTTGTAAAAATTTTCATTTTTTTTGTTCGAAAAATTTTGGACTAAAAATAAAAACAACATAAAAACACAAGATACTATTAACTATTCCCCTCCCACAAACATAAATGAGACATTGTCCCCAATGTCTTAAACAGTAAAATAAGAGTTTAGAAGATAGTACCTGGTTAGCTGAATTACTACATGAAAATTAAAGGTTAAGATCCAGATTTATCCGACGCTTCTTACCACGATCGTCTTCAGACCATTTTATCTTGGAAAGGACAGGGTCATTTGTGGTTCAAAGGCCAAGATTTGGTCAAGTAAATCATGGGCAGTTCTGGCAGTGAAAAGGAGTTCTTACAGAGGTTTTGTCACGAACCCATTTCTTCGGGCATCATCAAGAAACACACAAAGAAAATCATAAAATCTGTCAACGTTAAACAGCCCAATTGGTTTTTGGTGTATGTTCAAGTTCGCCCAATATAGCACTATAAAAATCTCCTCCAATGTGCCCAAGCCTCCTGGCAAAGCAATAAAAGCATCAGCATGGTTAATCATTTCCACTAGTCGCTCGGACATACCTGGCACAATAAGTTCCTCTCCGTTTGATGATCCAATAAGATTCACCTCCACCAAGGGTTTTGGGATGATTCCCAAAACTTGACTGCCTCATTCCTGTACGGCCTTTGAAACGATCCCCATAAGTCCAAGATTGCCACCACCATATACTAAGTGCATATTCCTTACAGCTAAGACTCGACCCAATTCTTGTGCTGCTGCTACATATTGTGGCTTAGTACCAACACTAGTACCACAAAAAACACAAATGTTCTCAACTCATCTTCTTGAAGTGGCTTCCATTTTTAGTTTATTATGTATTTCTTTCTCAAACTTGGATGCCTTCAAAAGTGCAATGACAGGCTAAATTTATAGTACCTGAAAAAGGGTGAGTAATAGTAACACTAGTATCTTCCAAAGGACGATTGTTAGCTAAATAAAATGAATCGTGAAAGGTCAAAAAGTCTGGATCATGTCGGCAAAAATAAAGAAAATTACAGCAGAAAAGCAAACCAAAGCAATTATTAAGGCAACAGAATTGTGTACTCAATACGCCACTCGCTTAGTATAAATTCATTAGGATGCGTCTCAAGAATCTATTCTTTACTCAGCCATCACTAATGAATTAGCTCTCGTCTCTGTGATTTCCAAACACCATTCCTTCTTAATGTTCCATTTGTGCTTTTCCCTGAAAAACTAACACACAAAATTAAAAACTCTACAACATGTATACATAAAATATGAAAACAGAAATTACAACGAAATGCATGGGTTGCCTCCCTGCTAGCGCTAAATTTTTCGTCTTCAGCCAGACGTGACTGAAATCCATCTGTTATGGAGGTTTCAACGTGGTTTTGGACGTCCAATTAAAGACAATCACATGAGCATTGCTTTTGAAGGGTCTCTTCCAATGGTAAAGTGGAAAAAAGAATTTTGTCTCATTCAGTGCTTGTGCCACCTTTTTAAACTTTGTCGCTCCAGTGGTTCCTGAAAAGAAAGAAAGAAAATCAGGAGGTCTTGTATGGTGTTTGACTTTGAATGGAAGTTCCATTTTGTCAAGCTTCTGGGCGATATCTCTGATCTGTACTCCCCAAAACAGTGATGTTTCTCCTGAATGTCCGAGATCTTCAATATGGTCGGTCATTTGCTCCTCTACTTGTCCTGCATCTTGCTCCATTTTTTCTTCACATATGTATTTTAAAATTTTCGCATTCAATTCTTCATCTGTCATCTGTGAAATGCATGTTTCATAAGTGTCAACCTGAGGATGTAAAAAGATGTTAGATTTTAGGTATTCATCCTCTGATATGACTGGCTCAGGTAGATCTTCTTCAAACATCAATGCAAATCATGCTCCAAGATCTTCATTTTGAGGATACAGAATTTCATCCTCAATTTTTGTTGGCACAAACAGCTCTGCTTCTTCATCCTCGTCAGATTCTGAATAATAAAAATCAAATTGAGATTTTGATGGTTCGGGTTCCTGAACTAATACCTCAGATTCCTGATTCTGCTCAGCCTCCTCCTTTGCTAAAGTGTCATAATGAAATGCTTGGTACTCGAAGGCTTCATCAGTGTCATATGAAAATGCTTCTTGAGGTATGTAGCTATGGTTTTCTGTTAATTGTCTCGTTTGATCAGTCAGTCTCTGAATAGTTTCCTCTTGACTCTGAAGCATTGCATCCCACTTTTCATTACTTTTCTTGAGCATGTCCACCATCTCTCTTATCATATGTTTTTCCTCTGGTGAATATCGTTCTGGTTCTTGATGAAGATCGTAGGTGGATGGTGGATAATATGGATAATAAGGTTCAGTGAAATATGCTGGTTCTTCGTACCTTGAAGGATTCTGATAATTCTGCCACCCTGAATTATAGTAGTGGTTTATGCTTGGGTGGTTACCATCACATATCTCACATCTCCCCATTACATTCTGTTGAGCAAATATTGTGTTGAATTACTCTGACATCCAAGGATAGTTGTTAGGCTGGACAACAGGCCTCAGAAAACCGGACTGTTGCTCGCTGATTTGGGATGTATCTTCACCTCGTAAAACTCATAATTCATTTATCACCCAACTAAGATCCATGTCAACCACCTGAAAAATAAAAGAAAGGAATACAAATTACAGATAAAAATAAAGAAAATTAGATACGAGTAAAATAGATAGCTTCAAAATTAATAACTCAAGAAAAATAAGTCCCCGACAACAGCGCCAAAAACTTGACCGGTGCGTAATCACACGCGTATAACGCAAGCGCACGTATCGTTCAAGTAGTATAAAAATATCGATCCCACGAGGACTTAAATCCTACTGTTGTTATTAATTATTGATACTATTTATTTACAAGTATCTAATTAAGGGAGAAGAGAATGATTGCTTTTGGTTGGTTGAATGTGGATTTGCTTAAATAAAACAAACAAAAGAAAATACTAAGAAAAATAAATAAAAGACACAAAGATCTAGGGTTGTGATTCCACACAATATTATCCTAAAGATGAATTGATTCTCTTATATATGTGTAATAAGTCAGTTTGCTAACCTGGAACACAAAGATATGCAAAAGCCTCTGTCGATGGTCAGATACAAATACCCAAATAATCCAATTAATCATATGTCTATGTTAACCAAGTTACCTGAATTCATTAAGTTCAAGTTCAAAAAGTAATTACCCCCGCCCGACAGGTATATGTCTATCATGTAAGGAAATCTATTAAAGGGTTATCTATCCTCAAGGAAGATCGTGAGCTATTGAATCTAAGGCTGAAACCTAAAATCCCTTCGTTAAGTTCATTTTAAGTTTACCAAATCAATCTTATTAATGGCCAATTAACAAGAAGCATTAAGCTTAAGACTCAATAAACAAACTAAAGAATTACCCATAAAAAGAAAATCAATTATTAAGTGTGTGGATATTGTGTTTCATCACTTCACTCGAATAAAAATAAAATGTTGGGGGTTGGGGGATCCACCTTTACTATTTCTAATTTAAAAATCTCTTTTACTATAATATAGAATTTATCAGTGATATTACCAACCAGCCATATAGGCGGTACCCTCATTAAGTCTGATTTTAATTAAGTCCGACCGACCATAAAGGCGGTATCATTATTTGTCCATAAACCAGCCATATAGGCGGTAATCATCTGTCATATAAAGACCGGTCATATAGGCGGTGTCACATTATGTCAAATAAATAAAACCAGCCATTAAGGCGGTATAACCTTTTATGTTAAATTATAATTTCCATATTATAATTAAGGGAGATTAATCTAAACTAAAATAATAAAAGCTTCACCCTTCCCCCAGCAAAAATCTAACTACTAAACATAAAAGAAAAGTAAATAAAAGAAACTACTACTATTGCTGAAAATAAAAGTACATAAATTAAATACTGAAATATAAATACAAACAAGATGCAATCCTTAAATTCCTTACAAAAACCTAAGGAAAGTATGAAAATTACATATGAAATGGCTTGGTATTTATAGGAAAATCTAAAGGCTTCCACCAATTTCTCCACCAAACACTCCACAAAATCCTCCACCAAACACTCCACCAAACATGCCACAAGACACTCCACAAAACACTCCACCAAATATTCAAGCAAGTTTTGTAGAAGTTTGACAATTGTAAATTGTAATTTTCCATTTTTTTTTATTTTTTGATAATGACTTTAGTAATTACACAAAATACATTGGATTATTCGTTAATTTCGGTCTTTTAAACTTTGAAATTCGAAAATATTTAAAATTTCAAAGTTGTATGTATATCTTTGAGTCTTGTTTAATCTGCAACTTGAATCAGCTCAATCGGATATCGGATGAAAAAGTTATGGCCAAAATACCAAACTTGCGTAAATCTGAAATTTTAGGAATGCACTTTGTGACGCGTACAGTAAATTTTCGTTTTCGCCATTTTTTGCTTCGGATTTCATCATTTTAGCCCCAAGTTGATTCCATTAAGTCCCAATACTTTATTTATCTGTAAAACACATAAAAACACATCAAAACGTTCATCAAACCCAAGAAACTAAACAAAATATTAAGTAAAAGGGGCGGTAAATATTGATATATTTTCCGCTCATCACTAAGTCACTAAAAGAAAACGTTACCAATAACTTAATTAAAGAATAAGATTGAATTGACGGTTTAGATTAAAGATTATGAAAAATATGTAGGAATTATCAAAAGAGAAAGGCAGCAAAGCATCATGAATCCTTCTTGTATCGCGTCCTTATATTCAGTAGTTGATTCATTTTATTACTCAATTGAGGGTTTCACTTCCCAAACAAACAATCAGAATATATTTCAGTTTAAAACATATTAAATTCTAAGATAATCGATGAATTACTTTCTCTATATTAACAGCACACTATGTAATCATTATGACCTATCTAACATCGATGGGCAATACTACAGCAGAAGATTAACTCATAAAATAACAATACCAGTTACAACTGGTTCCCCAATCACACATAGAAAAAAGCAAGACTATTCCTATATGAAAATTAGTAAAACATAATCTCTGGATTAATTATAAATCAAAAGATAATAGAGAACAATAGAATATCAATTGTATTAAACAGTAAAGATCGTTCAGGAATCAAAAACATGAATATAAGAAGTTGAATACAAGAATTCATCCCTAGTTTTGCCTAGGAGATTAGTTATCCATAGAAAAGAAAGACATAGCCTGAAGAGAACAGAGAAACATGTTCAGTTCGGTGCAGGACTTTTGAGTTTGCAGCTTCCCAATCTTTAGAACTCTTTTTTTTTTGTCTTTTCTCCTCTTTAGGGTATTGGACGAGCTTGGGTATTTATAGAGAAGTATTCGAGTTCTTATGCGTATAAAATACGACCTAATTAAAATTTTGAACAATCGTCGCGGCGTCGCGACACAGGATTGTGGCGTCGTGATGCCCAACTCTCAGGAATTCAGTGTGCAGCTCTTTGACGTGGCGCCACAACGCAAGAGGCATCTTCAGCAGTGTGGAGCGTCGGGTTGCAAGGAAATACGCGTTGCAACGCCTGGCCAATTTCCAAGATAATGATTTATGCGCGTTTCGCGTTTCCCGCATGCTTCTGATGCGTCCGTAAGCTCCCAATTCCTACAATAATAAAGGAAAAATTACTAAATTAGCTTAAATACTGAACACTTTCTAAATTAATACAATGATAAAATTGTACAATAAAATATAATATATAAGACTAAATACTTAGCAATAAACCCGAATAAGTGATGTTCAAAGTACACTTTTGTGCACTTATCACAACCCTCAAACAGCTTATTGCTAGTCCCTAGCAATTCAAGCGCAAAAAGAAAATATGAACTAAAATAAATTAATAAATAAATCAGTAAAATAAATAAAAACTATCTAAGCCACTGTAGACACTGCATTTTTGCATATAAGTCCCGATGATGAGTCTCACATGGAGACACTACCTCTTTAAATTGTGGAAGTCGCGGGAAACGGACGTCGGAAGGGAAGAGTCAGACATTGACATATTTGTTGGGTTTAATTCGCTTGTTTAGCTTTGGGTTCGCTTGTTGGACCTCTGTTTTAAAACACATCCTTAGCCCAAACCCCCGCAAGTCACACACCAAGCCCACACATAACCAAACCACACACCAAGCCCACCAAGGTGTGCCAAGCCCACGCCCAAGAGACCAAGCCCCACGCCCAAGCCCATTAAATCATATCAAAAAATAATTAAAAATATTTAAAACACATGTCACAAATTAAATTAAATTAAAACCAATTAAATTGAAATTAAATTAAATTAAATTAAATCCAATTAAAATCCAATTAGATTAAATTCCTAATTTAAGCAAATCTCTTCCTAATTTAAATAAATCACATACCTAAATAAAACAAATCAAATCAAATCAAATATATCATCTTCCCAATCAAGCCAAATCATATCCCTAATTAAATAGATATTTTATTTGTGATATACTAATTAGGAGATATCACCATTGATTGCATGATTCCCTTCCTATTCACACAAGGAGAACCCTAGCCTTTGCTTATAAAAAGAGACACAAACTCAACCCTTGACGGCCCCTAGCTAGACTCTCACGGCAAGCCATCAAACACCCTTCACCAAGCCCTCAACTCACATAATAGCCCCCTAACCAGCCAACAAATCAATGCCACACATCCCCTTATCCAGCTAGCATCCACGCACCAAGAGCCCACCACATTGCCTCAGCTTCACACACCTTGCCTTCAAGCCACAAACACAGTTCCTGCACAGCCACGCCAATATACCCTCATTCATGCCAATACACCCTCATTCACGTATCAACACCCTCACGTAAGCCACTCCACAACACGCCATTATCCCTTACGAAGCAGCCCCCTTCAGCACGTCATTACCCGACACGTAAGCCTCTACCTCAACAACACATCCTCTATACCCCACTCAGCAGCCCTTGTTTCTCACATCAATTCCCTTTCAACACAAACCAACAGCCCTTCATACCAGCCATCAACTCACGCATAAGCCTCCACAAACTGCCATATTTCACGCCTACAAACTGTCTCTGTAAGACCCCCGAAAACTGCACTCAAAATTACCTTAAACTACCGCAGAAATAGCCTTAAACAGCAGCCCAATTCACGCCAGAAACAACATAAAAATTGCCCCAAAACAGTGAAAAACTGTACCCCCAATACCTTTAAAAAACCGCAAAAACAGCAAAAATAGCAGCAAAATAGAGTAAAAACAACAGCCTAAATAGCGAAACAGTGAAGGAAAATGTTGAACCAGTGAACCGGAGGAGTTGCGGAGCATCAACCCTTCCGACGGTCGTGTAACGCGCTTCCGAGAGATGACTTAAGAGGTTAGACCTGAGGGCACCCCTTTTATTTATTATCCTTTAATTTTTTATTTATTTTATTACTTTATTTCGCATGAGTATTTTGGATTGGTGCATGATGTGATTTCCGGATGAATGAAATATGTGTTCTCTCTTGTGGTATATCGGATGGAAACCCGGACGTAAATTTCGTAGCCGAATTCGAATGGACAGTAGTGCGGTCTGCACTCAAGATACAACGCCACGTACCGCTTGAGAGATATATATATTTTTTTTCATCCAACTTTGTGTTTGAGTATGATTTAGTCATTAGTATATTATTTATTTTTAAGCATGATTTACTCTAGTATGTTATTTCTTTTTAAAGCATGATTTAGTCGTTTTTGATTTATTTTATCTTGCTCGTCTATCATTCGCATTTTACATTCCGCCATTTACATTCTGCACGTTATTTGTTTGTGTATTGATGATATAGTGCGCATGGGCAATTCAAGTTGGATTAAAGGTACTCCGTTTTTATGGATGAAAAGCCTAAGGGCTACCTTTGCCACGACGTTTTGCCGCGCCGGACGAAGTATGTCTGATTGAATGTGAGATATGTTTAATCGGACATACGAAGTTCCACATTAGTGTCTCATTCATTTGTATGCATTGCAATATAATACGCATGGGCTAACTAGGGTGGATTAAAGGTCCTCTATTTGAGGGAAATGCCTGAAGGCTACCTTTACCACGATGTTTTGCCGCGCCTTTTATTATGTCATTTACCCTTTGCATATCATTGCTTTACGCATGGATTGCATTCTAGTGCGCATGGGCTAACTAGGGTGGATTAAAGGTCCTCTATTCGAGGGAAATGCCTAAAGGCTACCTTTACCACGATGTTTTGCCGCGCCGGACGAGGTACACTCGATTGAACTTGAAATGTGTTCCATCGGGCACACGAGGTCATACATTGTGTATTTGTTTATCTATGCATGTGTTTGTGGCATTTCAGATGCTATTTTGGCAATCTCGTTCAAACGCGTTTCCAAACGCTACACGAACGAATGCATTCTGCCTCATTCCGTTCGAACGCGTTTACGAATGCTACTCGAACGCGTGTCCATTTTATTGTATCATGCATCAGGTCTTATCCCGTTCGAACGCGTTATCAAATGCAATACGAACACGAACTTTCTGTTTATCGTTCGAATGCGTTATCAAACGCTACTCGAACGCTTACATTCTGTTTATCGTTCGAACGCGTTATCAAACGCTACTCAAACGCTTACATTCTGTTTATCGTTCGAACGTGTTATCAAACGCTACTTGAACGCTTGCATTCTATTTACCGTTCGAACGCGTTTACGAACGCTACATGAACGCGCATACACTGGACAGATTCCTTCATCATGTTTCATGCATGTTTGTTCCCTTAGTCATCCTCTTCCTCATCAAATGCTTAGTTAGCTCTCTTTAATATTTATGCCTTTACCGTTATTATTTATTTATATTTTCCGTATTTATTTATTCGATATGCTCATGAGATTGTGTGCTCGATTTTATTATTGATGCCCCTTATAATTATTATTAGTTACATTATTGCACTTTATTGCTTAACACGTTCATGAATTATGTATTTTGCCTTCATTTCTTTCATTTACGATTATGGGTGTGCAAACTTGCATGTTGCTTAAATTATCTGGTACGTGTTGCATGAGATTTTATTGTACTACTGCATAAATCCTTTCATTACAAGTGGCATAAGTAAGGGACCATTCCGAACCCAACGGTTTGAGGTCTTCCCTTGCGAGGGGTGAGTGTGGCCTTAAATCATTTTCCCGGTTCACACCAGGTGGCGACTCCATTTTTAGTTCTCCGGTTTAGTCCCCCATGGGCTACTCTGTACTCTCGACCGGAACAGCATCACCGATTTCTGTGTCCTACAGTCTGGCGACCCCACTGTGGATAGAGAATCGGCCCCGAAATAATATCTTGTAATGATTGTGATTTGTGCTTTAGTTAACCGTGTCTACAGTGGGTTGAAGGGGTTTAATCAAAGGCATTATTAAGGCTAGGTGATGGTTTGGTGTCTTCCTTCATTCACTACCTTTCTATAAGGAAAAGCTGCGAAGGCACCTAGACAATCATTACCGGTAGCTTGTTGTGACGGACTAATTTGGAGGACTTGTTGTTTATTCCTGTCACCAAGGCGATAAGAGCCTAAGAGGCTTGGGTATTTAAGAGAATTCGCTACACCCTCCCTCTGGGGAATCTACAATAGGAAATCCATTTGACAGTTAGTCACGCACCATAACTCGTTGGCACATACCTTAAGGTATAAAAAAGGTGCGTTCGCTTGGTCACTCGAACCCTTGAGTGGGGAGACCTAGTTGTGGGCAATCCTTCGCCAGAGAAAGCCTTTGTCTACACTCTCGCAAACCCACATGTAGACCATAGTTGTACGACCAACGGAAACTATTTCCTTGTGCTTGTGTTTAAGGACCATCATCATTTGGATTCGGTTGGACTTCTTGTCAGAAATGCAAACTTGTTGGGCCATTTAAACTGAGATGAGTTCGTATCTTATGACAATTGGGCTAAAAGTTTCTAAAATGCTGATGGGCCACTCTGCAGAAATTATTTCTTTATGCTTATGCTTAGGACCATCATCATTTGGACACAGTTAGACTTCTTGTCAGAAAGGCGAACTTGTTGGGCCATTTAAACTGGGATGAGTTCGTATCTTATGACAATTGGGCTAAAAGTTTCTAAAATACTGATGGGCTATCCTGTGTTTGGGCCCCTTATCATTTGAAGTTGTTTAACCATGTTATCGCAAATGTGTAAACCTGTTGGGCCTTTTCAACTGGGACAAGTTTGCACCGCACAATAGTATGATTGAATGCTTTAAAATGATAATGGGACGACTTATATATTCCATACATCGCACGCATCTCATGTATCTCATGCATACATGCATCATGTTAACCCTTTGTGTCTTAAAAGCCATCAGAGATATCCGTTGGGTTAGGGGTAAGAGGGAAGACTCGTCAAAAGGCCATTAGCGAATATGAGTGAATCAGAAAATGAGGTATCTCACATAGATCAGCTGGAGAATGGTCTCACCAAGGTTACCGAACAATTGCAAGCTTTGACCGCTGCTATGGAAAATAAGGATGTGCCTCGTGCTGGGGGAGGCTCTGAGAATGTAAGGCGTGAAGAGCCTCCGAACAGATTGAGTGAGGATATCCATGTATTTGATGATGATATGGCAGAGTATGCCGCAGGCAGGGTAGTTGGGTCCTAGGTCGAATTACATAAACTCCGCGATCAGGTGGAATCAGTTACCCGCAAGCTGAATGGTAAACATGAGGATTTGTTGGACTATGAGGCAATGACGTTTGAGGAACAGCTGCCGGCTCAGTTCAAAATGCCTGATATAGCCAAATTCAATGGGAATGGGGACCCGAGGGTCCATCTCCGGCAATATATCTCGGTAATGAGTTCAGTGGGCCTGTCACAATGCCAAGTTCAGAAGATGTTTGGGATGTCGCTTGAAGGGGCACCCGTAGTGTGGTATCATGGCCTGGAGAGAAAGGTCAAGGATGATTGGAGGGCATTAGCGGACGCCTTTCTAAAACAGTATGTCACAGATTTGGAAATCGACTTGTCGCTTCGTGACTTGGAGAATACCAAGCAGAAACCAGAGGAAAGTTTCAAAGACTATATAGATCGCTGGATGAGCCAGCTTCTGAAAATGCAGACTCATCCTTCAGAGAAGGACCAGATCAAAATGATCATCAATGGCACCAAGCCCTCTATTTATGGTAAGCTGAGGAGGATGACTTCGATGATTGCTGATTTTCGACAGTTGAGAGAGACTGTTATGGATATTGAGGAGGAAGAAGTTGAGAACAGAACGTTCTATGGACAGAATAGAAGGACTTTTGGGGGGCATTCTGAAACCAAGCCCGTTATTTCTGAGGTCACTTCCATCAGAAATATGCGATTCTCCAACCTTGGTAAGCCTCTATCGAAGGTGTTTGAAAAACTGAAGATGCAAGGACTCCTAAAACCCTTAGAACCTAAACCACTTCCAGACCATATACCACCCAACCTTGACATAAGCCTATATTGTCACTTCCATCAGAGGAGAGGCCACGAAACTGACAACTGCACCCGCCTTAGGCATGAGATCCAAAACCTCATTGACGCCCATAAAATATCCGATCCAGAAAAAGAACAACCTAACACATACAGAAACCCCCTATCGAATTATCACTCCGTCCCACCGCCTACCTACATGATCAACTCTGGCCTACCCGAGACCTTTGTCCTCCAAAATCTCAGCCACCAAACTTCTCGCATAGGAATAAGGGAGAGCAGCAGTGAAGAACATTAGGCCAAAGTAGAAGGCAATGATGTAAACGAGGAAGAAGTTTTCCTAGTTTATCTAATCCTGCATTTTTAATAATAAAGACATTGAGTTTACCTGCTTATTCGAGTTTTTCCTCAATAGTTAAAACATAAGTCCAATGATGAAAATATTTGCTTTAGGGTGAAAACTTAGAAACGATAAGTGTGAGATGTACTCTCATCCGGGATTCTGAGTGGTTGATCTCGGCTAGGCTCGCGAGCACTTGATTACGGGATCTCCGCAGTAGAAGCCTGAGTGGTCGGCAAGATGACTAGTTGAAGAGATGGCGGATCAGTGAATGACCGTTTGCCTGGATGTCCATCCTGGTTTACTTATGTTACGATATATGATATGGTTCGAAATGAAGAAAAGTCTCTGAAAAGAAAAAAGAAAAAAATAGACCACTTATAACCGATAAGCGTGAAGCTACCCATGGGCGAGTATTAGGACCACCATGAGGAGAAATGCTACCTTAAAGGGTAGGTGTGTCGAAAAAAAAAGAGAAAGAAAAAAAAGAAAAAGAAAGAAAGGAGAAAAAAGAAAAAAGAAAGTTCAAAATGAAAAGAAAGAGACAAGAGAAAAAAGAAGAAGACCATATCATGTTGAGTATGGCGAAGTAATCACAGAGTGTGATCAAGACATCTAGGTTGGTTAGACCCACTGATCCAATTCTCCGAGACAAAATCATCGAGTTGGCACACACACACACACTAGGAGTCTAGTTCAGATCACTCATTCAGACGAGCGGATCTAAGTGTATTAAGTACTTTGAAGGTCCTCTGGTTTCAACGCGAAGCATCCGTTGAGGACGAAAATATGTTTAGCTATCAGGATTATCTCGTGGGAGGCAGTACAGTATGAACCATCACATTGTTAGTATCAGTCTATGGGCGAGGCCCACATCAGTATCAGTCTGGGGGTTAGGCCCACATCAGTATCAGTTTGGGGGCGAGGCCCACATCAATATCAGTTTGGGGGCGAGGCCCACATCAGTATCAGTCTGGGGGCGAGGCCCACATCAGTATCAGTATGGGGTGAGGCCCACATCAGTATCAGTCTAGGGGCGAGGCCCACATCAGTGCCAGTTTGGGGCGAGGCCCACATTAGTATCAGTTTGGGGGCGATGCCCACATCAGTATCAGTCTGGGGGTGAGGCCCACATCAGTATCAGTCTGGGGGCGAGGCCCACATCAGTATCATTCAGGGGGCGAGGCCCACATCAATACTAGTTTGAGTCGAGGCCCACATCAGTATCAGTCTGAGGGCGAGGCCCACATCAGTATCAGTCTGAGGGCGAGGCCCACATCAGTACCAGTTTAGGGCGAGGCCCACTTCAGTATCAGTCTGGGGGCGATGCCCACATCAGTATCAGTCTGGGGGCGAGGCCCACATCAGTATCACTCTGGGGGCGAGGCCCACATCAGTACCAGTTTGGGGCGAGGCCCACATCAGTATCAGTTTGGGGGCGAGGCCCACATCATCATCAGTTTTTGGGATGAGTCTCAGGGTCGAGGCCCCCATCATCAGCAGTTTTGGAACGTCACATCACATGATCTACTTTGACCTAGTGCAAAAAGCGAAGAACTGAAAGCTAAGCCAAGACAAGGGCAACCAGTCAACCACCCCGCGAATAAGGGATTTATCGAGAACTTGAGCAATGAGACTAAAGGAAACTGAGCAATCACCAAGAGAGAATCAACAGAAAGGAACTACGAGCAGGCCCAAGGGCCGACCAAAGACTTTTGCAGGCAAATGGCACCAAGGAGCACCAGGAAGGCCTAACTCATCGGAACAGGAAACATATTCATGCATACATGCATACACATCACATACATGCAATTTTTGTTTTGTATTCGCAGGTTTGTTGCGGCAAAGACCATCTCATCAAGTAACGGTGCAAAAATGGACCACCTCTCATCAAGTAACAGTTCCAAAATGGGCCACCTCTCATCAAGTAACGGTTCAAAAAAGAGCCACATTCTCACACAGCACAGTTCAGAAATGGACCACTACCACATCGGACGCCGAAAATGGCGCTCCAAAATGGAGCACAGTTTGAAAAGGGACAACTATCACATCAGATGCCGAAAATGGCGCTCCAAAATGGAGCACAGTTCGAAAATGCACAACTATCACTTCAGATGCCGAAAATGGCGCTCCAAAATGGAGCACACACAACAGATGCCGAAAATTGCGATCCAAAATGGAGCACACACAACAGTGCCGAAAATGGCGCTCCAAAAATGGGGCACACACAACAGATGCCGAAAATGGCGCTAAAAAATGGAACACACACAACAGATGCCGAAAATGGCGCTCCAAAAATGGGGCATACACAACAGATGCCGAAAATGGCGCTCCAAAAATGGGGCACACACATTAGACGCCGAAAATGGAGCATAGTTCGAAAATGGACAACCACCAGTGACGCCTCAAAATGGAGTTTAGCATGCCGGAAATGGCGCTCCAAAATAGAGCACAGTTCAAAAATCTCAACCCAGTAACAGTTCAGAAATGGACGAACTCTCATCAGTTCAGTCGGTAGTGATTCCTAGAGATCACAGCATCTTGCAGGGATGAACCTCGAGGTCGCGGCACCTCACCACCAAATCATTCAGTTCGAAGCAACAGGCAAGTCAGGTGGCAGATGGCGAGCCAGGTAAGTAAAAATGCATTGCATAACTTTGATAGGATTTTCATTGTCACACACTACACAAGTCTCATCAAAGTGGAGGCGACTGTAGACACTGCATTTTTGCATATAAGTCCCGATGATGAGTCTCACATGGAGACACTACCTCTATAAATTGTGGAAGTCGCGGGAAACGGACGTCGGAAGGGAAGAGTCAGACATTGACATATTTGTTGGATTTAATTCGCTTGTTTAGCTTCGGGTTCGCTTATTGGACCTCTGTTTTAAAACAATCCTTAGCCCAAACCCCCGCAAGTCACACATCAAGCCCACACATCACCAAACCACACACCAAGCCCACCAAGGTGAGCCAAGCCCACTCCCAAGAGACCAAGCCCCATGCCCAAGCCCATTAAATCACATCCAAAAATAATTAAAAATATTTAAAACACATGTCACAAATTAAATTAAATCAAACCCAATTAAATTGAAATAAATTAAATTAAATTAAATCCAATTAAAATCCATTAGATTAAATTCCTAATTTAAGCAAATCTCTTCCTAATTTAAATAAATCACATACCTAAATAAAACAAATCAAATCAAATCAAATATATCATCTTCCCAATCAAGCCAAATCATATCCCTAATTAAATAGATATTTTCCTTGTGATATACTAATTATGAGATATCACCATTGATTGCATGATTCCCTTCCCATTCATACAAGGAGAACCCTAGCCTTTGCTTATAAAAAGAGACACAAACTCAACCCTTGACGGCCCCTAGCTAGACTCTCACAGCAAGCCATCAAACACCCTTCACCAAGCCCTCAACTCACATAACAGCCCCCTAACCAGCCAACAAATCAACGCCACATAGCCCCTCATCCAGCTAGCATCCACGCACCAAGAGCCCCTCACATTGCCTCAGCTCACGCACCTTGCCTTCACGCCACAAGTACAATTCCTGCACAGCCACGCCAATACACCCTCATTCACACCAATACACCCTCATTCACGCATCAACACCCTCACGTAAGCCACTCCACAACACGCCATTATCCCTCACGAAGCAGCCCCCTTCAGCACGTCATTACCCCTCACGTAAGCCTCTGCCTCAACAACACATCCTCCATACCCCACTCAGCAACCCTTGTTGCACGCATCAATGCCCTTTCAACACAAACCAACAGCCCTTCATACCAGCCATCAACTCACGCATAAGCCTCCACAAATTGCCATATTTCACGCCTACAAACTGTCCCTGTAAGACCCCCGAAAACTGCACTCAAAATTACCTTAAACTACGGTAGAAACAGCCTTAAACAGCAGCCCAATTCATGCCAGAAACAACATCAAAAATTGCCCCAAAATAGTGAAAAACTGTAGCCTATGCATGGCAACGGGACGGGCTCGGGCCGGGCTTTGCTAAGCCCGGCCCGAGCCCGGCAAAAACAAATTTGGCCCTGGCCCGAAAAAAGCCCAGTCCGGGCTGTCATCGGGCCGGGCCGGGCCGACCCGGTCGGGCTCGGGCCGGGCTTGGCCCGGGCCCGATTTCTTTATTATAAAAAATTATAAAAATAAAAAAATTATTATATAAATATATATATTATATAATTAAAAATATTTATTTATTTATTTTAAGCCCGGACCCGATTTTTTTATTATAAAAAATTATAAATATAAGAAATTTATTATATAAATATATATTTATAATTAAAAATATTTTATTATTTATTTTAAGCCCGGGCCGGGCTCGGGCTTTTTGGGTTGAGCCCGGCCCGGGCCCGGGCCCGAGTCGGGCCCCCATTTTGAATCCCGGCCCGGGCTTTTTTCCCCTCGGGCCGGGCCGGGTCGAACCGGGCCGGGCCGGGCCTCGGGCTTTTTTGCCATGTATACTGTAGCCCCAATACCTTTAAAAAACCGCAAAAACAATCCCTTAATATAGCAAAAACAACAGCAAAATGGAGTAAAAATAGCAGCCCAAATAGCGAAACAGTGAAAGAAAATGTTGAACCAGTGAACCGGAGGAGTTGCAGAGCATCAATCCTTCCGACGGTCGTGTAACGCGCTTCCGAGATATGACTTAAGAGGTTAGACCTGAGGGCACCCCTTTTATTTACTATCCTTTATTTTTTTTATTTTTTTATTACTTTATTTCGCATGAGTATTGTGGATTGGTGCATGATGTGATTTCCGGATGAATGAAATATGTGTTCTCTCTTGTGGTATATCGGATGGAAACCCGGACGTAAATTCCGAAGCCGAATCCGAATGGACGGTAGTGCGGTCTGCACTCGGGATACAACGCCACGTACCGCTTGAGAGATATATATATTTTGTTTCATCCAACTTTGTGTTTGAGTATGATTTAATCGTTAGTATATTATTTATTTTTAAGCATGATTTACTCTAGTATGTTATTTATTTTTAAAGCATGATTTAGTCATTTTCGATTTATTTTATCTTGCTCGTCTATCATTCGCATTTTATATTCCGCCATTTACTTTCCGCACGTTATTTGTTTGTGTATTGATGATATAGTGCGCATGGGCAAATCAAGTAGGATTAAAGGTCCTCCGTTTTGAGGGATGAAAAGCCTAAGGGCTACCTTTGCCACGACAATTTGTCGCGCCGGACGAAGTATGTTTGATTGAATGTGAGATATGTTTAATCGGACATACGGAGTTCCACATTAGTGTCTCATTCATTTGTATGCATTGTAATATAATGCGCATTGGCTAACTAGTGTGGATTAAAGGTCCTCTATTCGAGGGAAATGCCTGAAGGCTACCTTTACCACGATGTTTTTCCGCACATTTTATTATGTCATTTAACCTTTGCATATCATTGCTTTATTTACGCATGCATTGCATTCTAGTGCGCATGGGCTAACTAGGGTGGATTAAAGGTCCTCTATTCGAGGGAAATGCCTAAAGGCTACCTTTACCATGATGTTTTGTCGCGCTGGATGAGGTACACTCGATTGAACGTGAAATGTGTTCCATCGGGCACACGAGGTCCTACATTGTGTATTTGTTTATCCATGCATGTGTTTGTGGCATTTCAGATGCTATTTTGGCAATCTCATTAGAACGCGTTTCCAAACGCTACATGAACGTATGTATTCTGCCTTATTCCGTTCAAACGCGTTTACGAACGATACTCGAATGCGCGTCTGACCGGCGTAAACACACACGTATAATGCAAGTGTACGTATCATTCAAGTAGAATAAAAATATCGATCCCACGAGGACTTAATTCCTACTGTTGTTATTAATTGTTGATACTATTTATTTACAGGTATCTACTTATAGGAAAATGAGAATTGATTTCTTTTGATTGGTTGAATGTGGTTTTGCAAAATAAAATAAAAACATACTAAAAAGAAAATACTAAGGAAAATAAAAGAAAAGACTCAAGGATCTAGGGTCGTGACTCCACAGAATATTATTTATAAAGATGAATTGATTCTCTTATCTATGTGTAATAAATCAGATTGCTAACCTGGAACACGAAAATATGCAAAAGCCTCTGTCGATGGTCAGACGCAAATACCCAGTATAACCCAATTGAACCATATGTCTATGTCAACCAAATTACCTGGATTCATTAAGGTCAAGTTCCAATTATGGCTACCCCCGCCCGACAGGTATATGTCTATCATGTAAGGAAATCTATTAAAGGGTTATCTATCCTCAAGGAAGATCGTGGGCTATTGAATCTAAGGCTGAAACTTAAAATCCCTATGTCTAGTTCATTTTAAGTTTACCACATCAATCTTATAGGTGATCAGACAACAAGAAGCATTAAGCTTAAGAATCAATAAACAAATTAAAGAATTACCCAATAAAGAAAATCAATTATTAAGTGTGGATATTGTGTTTCATCACTTCCCTAGAATAAAAATAAAATGCTGGGGTTAGGGGATCCACATTTAATATTTCTTATCTAGGAATCTCACTTATTATAATATATAAATTATTTTATATTCTGCTTTCTCAGGAATTAATAATGTTAAACATTTAAAACCAGCCATATAGGCGGTAATCCATTTAGTCCAATTACACCAGCTATATAGGCGGTAATTATCTGTCACATAAAAACCAGCCATATAGGCGGTGAAGTAATGTATATTTAACCCGACCATATAGGCGGTAATAAAGTCTGACATTAATTAATCCGGTTAAATTATAATTTATAAATTATAATTAAGTGAGATTTACCTAAATAATTATATTAAAGGTTTCACCTTTTACCCCAGCGGTAAATTAACTACAAAACATAAAGTAAATAAATAAAAAGCTGTAATAAAAACTAAAAATAAAAATACATAATTTTATAATTACAAAACTAGATGTTTCCTATGAAATCAGGGAAAAAATCCCAAGGAAAGCACACCAAATGAAGTGGAGAGGAGTTGAATTTATAGGCATTTTCTGGATCCAGCGTCGCGACGCCAAAGGTCCCAGCGTAGCGACGCTGACACGTGTTTTCGGTCCACGCGTGATCTGTCGGCACAATCATGTGGTGACACGTGCCACGCGGTGAAGGTAGTGCAATGAGAAGTCGACACGTGGCACACGGTGATTGGCTGAGCTTTCGGTCCAATGAACATCTGACACGTGGCACGCGCTTAGGATTGGTCCAATGAGAGATTGACACGTGGCACACACTTGCTTTGGTCCAATGAGATTTCGACACGTGGCAGTCGGTGCATTTTAGTAGATCTTTTGTGATGATGACACATGGCACAGCGCACGTTAGCAAGGTCGGCGCACGTTAGCAAGTCCAATTTCTCAGATTCTGACACGTGTCCTTCGGCGCACGTTAGCATGGCCGGCTCACTTTAGGCGTCGCGACGCGTAGGGTCTTGGCGTCGCGACACGGACAAATTGCCGAATTGCCGTTTTGTCATTTTTCCTCTATTTTGGCCCCAAATTGCTTCCAATGTTTTCCCAACTTTATTTATCTGCAAAATAACACAAAACACATCAAAACGTTCACAAAACCCGAGAAACTATACAAAATATTAGGTTAAATGAGTGGGAAATAGTGACATAAATACCACTCATCACACCCCCAACCCTAACATTTTGCTAGTCCTCGAGCAAAACATAAAATAACATAATAAAATTAATAAGCCACTTTCGTAGGGATCACGGTTGTATTTAGCGTATGCAACAAGCCTTTAAACCCCTAGGTGTCCCTAGTGGACGAGTTGTAGTCTCGTGAGGGTTTACAGCAATGATACCCACAAACATTTTACAAAAAGTGAAACTAATGCACACAAAAGCAAAAAGACAAGCGAAAAGAGAATAAAGAAGTTAGTGACTAATCAGGTGAAACTTCTACTCCAAGTTACTAGTTGTTTTCTTTTTTCTAAATTACCGAATAAGTAAATTCTCCGATTATTTTTACCATTCTTCATATACATAGCCAACAAAATATTAAACAACTCATTTTTGCCCACAACAGTCATAAGTGTAGTTGATAAGAGAGTAATATTTTTGTCCTAAAGTTCTATCAGATTTCACACCTTGTTGTAGAAATGGAATAATTTTTCTGATTTTTCTGATTTTTTTTCTTTGATTTTTTCTCTATTTTTTATTTATATACAATATCTTCCATCTATGTAACGAGCTTTGGGCCGGTGGCTCCCAAACCAGTTGGCCTTAGGGCACCAGGTGTTAAGACACCCCTACGGACTTAATTACTCAGACTTCAGATATATATATTTATTCGGCAACATCTTTCATCCATGTAGCGAGCTTTGGGCCAATGACTCCCAAACCAGTTGGCTTTAGGGCACTAGGTGTTAAAACACCCTTACAGACTTATTAACTCGGATCTCAGATTTTTTTTTTTTACTCCATTGCTTTTTGAAATGCTTTCTCCAATTAAACTAGAGCACTGAATATTACAAACTTTTCAATTTTAACTCATGTTCGTATGTTTCTTTGCATGTTGATAATACCTGCCAACTGAGCATAAGAAGATTCATTTTAGTCAGTGTTAAGGAGAATTCATAAATTAAATAATTTAAAAGGAAATAAAAAAAAATTAACTTATTTCGAAAATAGGCTTAAGATACATCTCAGGAGTGGAAACTCCTTACTCAGCTATCTCTCACCAATTTCACATTTTTAGTCAAAATAAAAACACAAAATATTTTTGTAATTTTAGAAAAAAATTCAATTTTTTTGTATTTTTCGAAAAATTTTGGACTAAAAATAAAAATAACACACAAACTAAAAAGAAGATACTAATCAACTAATTCCCTCCCCCAAACCTAAATGAGACATTGTCCCCAATGTCTTAAACAGTAGAAGAAGAGTTTAGGAGATAGTACCTGGTTAGCTGAAATTCTACACGAAATTAAAGGTTAAGATCCGGATTAATCCGACGCCTCTTACCACGATCGTCCTCGGACCAATTTATCTTTGAAAGGATTGGGTCAACTTGTGGTTCATAGGCTAAGAGTTGGTCTATTAGATCCGGAGCAGTTCTGGCAGTATAGAGGAGTTCTTTCATAGGTTTTGACACGAACCCATTTCTTCGAGCATCATCAAGAAACACACAAAGAAAATCATAAAATCCATCAACGTTAAATAGTCCAAGCGGTTTCTGGTGTATGTTCAGGTTCGCCCAAGATAGAACAATAAACATTTCCTCCAATGTGCCCAAGCCACCTGGCAAAGCAATAAAAGCATCAGCACGATTAATCATTTCTACCAATCGTTCAGACATACCTGGCACGATCAGTTCTTCTCCGTTTGATGATCCAATAAGATTTGCCTCTGCCAAGGGTTTTGGAGTGATTCCCAAAACGTGACTGCCTCCTTCATGTACGGCCTTTGAAACGATCCCCATTAGTCCAAGATTTCCTCCGCCATATATTAAGTGCATATTCCTTGCAGCTAAGACTCGACCCAATTCATGTGCTGCTTCTACGTATTGTGGCTTAACACCAACACTACTACCGCAAAACACACAGATGTTTTCAACTCGTCTTCTTGAAGTGGCTTCCATTTTTATATGTATTTCTTTCTCAAATTAGGATGCCTTCCAAAGTGCAATGACGAGCTGAATTTATAGTACCTGAAACGGGTGAGTAATAATAGCACTAGTATCTTCCAGAAGACGTTTGTTATCTAAATAAAACAAAAGAAATCGTGAAAGGTCAAAAAGTATGGATCCTGTCTACGAAAATAAAGATAATTACAACAGAAAATCAAATCAAAGCAATAATTAAGGCAACGGAATTGTGTACGCAATACGCCACTCGCTTAGTATATAAATCCATTATGATGCGTCTCAAGATTTCATTCTTTACTCAGCCATCGCTAATAAATTGATTCTCATCTTTGTGATTGCCAAACACCATTCCTTCTGTCTTAAAATGCTCCGTTTGTGCTTTTCCCTACAAAAATAACACGCAAAATTAAAAACTCTACAACATGTATACACAAAATATGAAAACATAAATTACAACAAATTGCACGGGTTGCCTCCCTGCTAGCGCTAAATTTTTCGTCTTCAGCCAGACGTGAATGAAATCTATCTTTCAAGGAGGTTTCAGCGTCATTTTGGACGTCCGATTAAAGACAATCCCGTGAGCGTTGCTTTTGAAGGGTCTCTTCCAAGGGTAAGGTGATAAAAAGAGTTTTGTCTCATTCAGTGCTCGTGCCACCTTTTTAACCTTTGTTGCTCCAATGGTTCCTGAAAAGAAAGAAAGAAAATCATGAGGTCTTGTATGGTGCTTGACTTGGAATGGAAGTTCCATTCTGTCAAGTTTCTGGGTGATGTCTTTGATTTGTACTCCCCGATACAGCGATGTTTCTCCTGAATGCTTTGGATCTTCAATAAGGTCAGACATTTGCTCCTCCATTTGCTCTGCTTCTTGTTCCACCTTTTCTTCACAGATGTATTTGAAAATTTCTGCATTCAGCTCTTCATCTGTCATCTGTGAAATGCATGCTATAAAATTATCAACCTGAGGATGTAAAGAAATGTCAGATTTTAGGTCTTCATCCTCTGATCTGGGTGAAATGATTGGCTCAGGTAGATCTTCTTCAAACATTTGTGCAATGGAATCTCCAAGATCTTTATTTTGAGGATTAAAAGTTTGATCCTCCGTTGTTGGTGCAGTTGGTACAAATAGATCAGCTTCATCCTCGTCAGAATCTGAATAATAAAAGTCAAATAGAGACTTTGCCGGTTTGGGCTCCTGAACTGATACCTCTGGTTGTTGGTACTGCTCAACCTCCTCCTCTGTTAAGGTGTCATTGTGGATCTCTGGGTACTCGAAGGCTTTGTCAGTTTCATCTGATAATTCTTCTTGAGGTAACTGTCTCGTTTGATCTGTCAGTCTCTGAATGAATTCCGATTGTCTCTGAATACTTTCAAATTGATTCTGGCATGTTTCAAGCATTGTATCCAACTTTTTGTCTTATTTCTTGACCCAATCTTTGAGCATGTCAATCATCTGATCTTCATCTGATGGGTCTGATTGTTGATGGAAATCATAGGTGGATGGTGGATAAGATGGAAAATGTGATGGTTCTTCGTACCTTGAATGATTCTGATAATTCTGCCACTCTGAAAAGTATATGCATTGATCGCTCGGGTGGTTACCATCACAAATCACACATCTCCCCATTTCGTTCTGATGAGCAAATGTAATAGTGCTTGGTTCTGGCATCCAGTGATAGTCATTGGGCTGCACAACAGACCTCAGAAAACCAGACTGTAGCTCCCAGATGTGGGGTGTATCTTCTTGTAAGGTTCGTAATCTTTCAATTTCCCAGTAGTGTTCCATTTTTCAACCACCTGAAATAAAAGAAAGAAATAAAAATTACAGATAAAAATAAAGAAAATTAGATACAAGTAAATTGGATAGCTTCAAAATTAATAACTCAAGAAAAATAAGTCCCCGGCAACGGCGCCAAAAACTTGACCGGCGTAAACACACACATATAACGCAAGCGTACGTATCATTCAAGTAGTATAAAAATATAGATCCCATGAGGACTTAATTCCTACTGTTGTTATTAATTGTTGATAATATTTATTTACAGGTATCAACTTATAGGAAAAGGAAAATTGATTGCTTTTGATTGGTTGAATGTGGTTTTGTAAAATAAAATAAAAATAGACTCAAAAGAAAATACTAAGGAAAATAAAATAAAAGACTCAAGGATCTAGGGTCGTGACTCCACAGAATATTATTTATAAAGATGAATTGATTCTCTTATCTATGTGTAATAAATCAGATTGCTAACCTGGAACACGAAAATATGCAAAAGCCTCTGTCGATGGTCAGACGCAAATACCCAGTATAACCCAATTGAACCATATGTCTATGTCAACCAAATTACCTGGATTCATTAAGGTCAAGTTCCAATTATGGCTAGCCCCGCCCGACAAGTATATGTCTATCCTGTAAGGAAATCTATTAAAGGGTTATCTATCCTCAAGGAAGATCGTGGGCTATTGAATCTAAGGCTGAAACTTAAAATCCCTATGTCTAGTTCATTTTAAGTTTACCACATCAATCTTATTGGTGATCAGACAACAAGAAGCATTAAGCTTAAGACTCAATAAACAAACTAAAGAATTACCCAATAAAGAAAATCAATTATTAAGTGTGGATATTGTGTTTCATCACTTCCCTATAATAAAAATAAAATGATGGGGTTAGAGGATCCACATTTAATATTTCTTATCTAGGAATATCACTTATTATAATATATAAATTATTTTATATTCTCCTTTCTCAGGAATTAATAATGTTAAACATTTAAAACCAGCCATATAGGCGGTAATCCATTTAGTCCAATTACACCAGCCATATAGGCGGTAATTATCTGTCACATAAAAACCAGCCATATAGGCGGTGAAGTAATTTATATTTAACCCGACCATATAGGCAGTAATAAAGTCTGACATTAATTAATCCGGTTAAATTATAATTTATAAATTATAATTAAGTGAGATTTACCTAAATAATTATATTAAAGGTTTCACATTTTACCCCAGCGGTAAATTAACTACAAAACATAAAGTAAATAAATAAAAAGCTGTAATAAAAACTAAAAATAAAAATACATAATTTTATAATTACAAAACTAGATGCTTCCTATGAAATCAGGGAAAAAAAATCCCAAGGAAAGCACACCAAATGAAGTGGAGAGGAGTTGAATTTATAGGCATTTTCTGGATCCAGCGTAGCGACGCTGGCACGCGTTTTCGGTCCACGCGGGTTGACCACGCGTGATCTGTCGGCACAATCATGTGGTGACACGTGGCATGCGGTGAAGGTGGTGCAATGAGAAGTCGACACGTGCCACACGGTGATTTGCTGAGCTTTCGGTCCAATGAACATCTAACACGTGGCACGCGCTTAGGATTGGTCCAATGAGAGATTGACATGTGGCACGCGCTTGCTTTGGTCCAATGAGATTTCGACACGTGGCAGCCGGTGCATTTTAGCAGATCTTCTGTGATGATGACACGTGGCACGACGCACGTTAGCAAGGTCGGCGCACGTTAGCAAGTCCAATTTCTCAGATTCTGACACGTGTCCCTCGGTGCACGTTAGCATGGCCGGCTTACTTTAGGCATCGCGACGCGTAGGGTCTTGGCGTCGCGACGCAGACAAATTACCGAATTGTCATTTTGTGATTTTTCCTCTATTTTGGCCCCAAATTGCTTCCAATGCTTTCCCAACTTTATTTATCTGTAAAATAACACAAAACACATCAAAACGTTCACAAAACCCGAGAAACTATACAAAATATTAGGTTAAATGAGTGTGAAATAGTGATATAAATACCACTCATCAGCGTCCATTTTATTGTATCATGCATCAAGTCTTATCCCGTTCGAACGTGTTATCAAATGCAATACGAACGCGGACATTCTTTTTATCGTTCTAACGCATTATCAAACGCTACTCGAATGCTTACATTCTGTTTATCGTTCGAACACGTTATCAAAAGCTACTCGAACGCTTACATTCTATTTATCGTTCGAACGCGTTATCAAACGATACTCGAACCCTTGCATTCTGTTTACCATTCGAACGCGTTTACGAACGCTACACGAATGCACACACACTGGACAGATTCTTTCATCATGTTTCATGCATGTTTGTTCCCTTAGTCATCCCCTTCCCCATCATATGCTTAGTTAGCTCTCTTCAATATTTGTCTTTACCGTTATTATTTATTTATATTTTCCGCATTTATTTATTCGATATGCTCATGAGATTGTGTGCTCGTTTTTATTATTGATGCCCCTTATAGTTATTATTAGTTACATTATTGCACTTTATTGCTTAACACATTCATGAATTAAGTATTTTTCCTTAATTTCTTTCATTTACGATTATGGGTGTGCAAACTTGCATGTTGCTTAAATTATATGGTACGTGTTGCATGAGATTTGGTTGTACTACTGCATAAATCCTTTCATTACAAGTGGCATAAGTAAGGGACCATTCTGAACCCAACGGTTTGAGGTCTTCCCTTGCGAGGGGTGAGTGCGGCCTTAAATCATTTTCCCGGTTCACACCGGGTGGCGATTCCATTTTTAGTTCTCCGATTTAGTCCACCGTGGGCTACTCCATACTCCCGACCGGGCCGCGAGCCCGGAACAACGTCGCCGATTTCTGTGTCCTACAACCACTTTCGTAGAGATCACGATTGCATTTAGCATATGCAACAAGCCTTTAAACCCTTAGGGCGCCCTAATGGATGAGTTATAGTCTCGTGAGGGCTTACATCGACGACACCCATAAACGTCATTCAAAATAAAATCATACAAAAATAGAAATAAAAAATATCTCAATCAGATCTACACAATGATGTCCTCAAAGATTACTCAACGGTATGGCTCAAAGAAACGTTCAAAACACTATCTAGGTAGCAACTTCCTAAAAAAAAAGAGCTTATCATGAGTATATTTGTGTGTGTGTGAATCAATTCTAACAAAGTTCATTCCTCAAATCGTCAATCTTAACAATGTCAAATCAAAAGTTCAACCGAATGGGTCTAACTAACCTATTATCTTAAAATCCCCATAAATTTGACTTTTTTTTTTATATATTTCACAAGGCAAGATATTATTTCTTTCTTCTTTTTTTCTTTACCTTTCATTGGTTAGGAGCTTTCACACTACTTGTTAAGGCAGCCCTTTTCTCACGGTAGATCTTCCTCTACATACTAGTGGTACATAGGCCCAGATTACTCATCGATAGCTTCACACTTAACAGTTATAGGTAACTATTTCTAACCAACTAGCCTGCAGATATTGCATTAGAGATAGATGTCTAGGCATGTGGTCATATATTCTATCGTACAATCTCAAATTTACTGTCTCAATATCAAATTTGAAATGTGAACTAGGCTAGAATTGATAAGTGCTTAATTTGAAACATACTCAAGATAAAACCCAACTCAACGATTCAGCTATTGATGCAAATAGTGTTTATCTTTTTCTAAGAGCCATATCCTATAGTAGATCAATAATTGCATATCTTATCATCGAACTATGTATATCCAACTAAGACAAAATTCTCTTTTTTTTTAATAAATATATGAAAACATGAATAACACATGAACAACTTCATAAAACATATGACATTATCAACCCCAACCTAAATCAAACATTGTCATCAATGTAAGATAAACATAAAGAAACAGGAGTGAGGAACAACACTACTGTGCGTGAAGTTGATCAGGCTCCTACTGTAAGACTTTGGTTGTGTGGGCTGTGCGGGTTGCGCTGACACCTGCATAAATACTCATGCAAATAATAAACATATAATTAGCACACAATAAAATAAAACTAAAGTAAAGAAAAAAAAAAAAATAAATTAAAAATAAATTAAATAAATGCATATGCAAGGGTTTTCCCCCGCTAGCGCTAAGTTTAACGTCTTCAGCCAAACGTAATCACCCAAGTGGTTATATTGGCTTCCACATAATGGACCAGGTAGTCCCATGTGCTTTCTTCTTCGGTATCCATTGGTGATTAAGACATGAAAAATAATTTTTGGGTGGTTGTAGTAGTTTATCCATGGATCCCCTAGGGTTTACTGATGGTTGAAAATTTAGGCTGCACATATGGAAAAATTAGCTCGGCCTCCTTTTTAACTTTCCATGGATCATCTTCAAGTAAGCGTTGACTCTTCTTTTCCTATTTTTATGGTTCTTTGGGATCATTTCCAGTTCTGACTATAGAGGTTCTTCTTTTCTTAGTTGTACTATGCTCATTGGTCGTTTAACTGTGGAAGGCTTTGGTTTCACTCTTTCTTTTGGTAAAGGCTCAAATCGTGGCTGCCACACTCTTGTTCTATAATTCTGCAAAGTAGAAACACTAGTAGAGACATCAATACTTACGGTAGAGTCCAGGGTATCTAAAATCTTAGAATCGAGAAAAAGGTATTCGGGAGGGTTGGATACATATTGTATACAGGTTATTTCTAGTAAATCCGTGTCTATCAGATATGTATGGTGACATTCATCGTCGTCTCGTGATTGTTTCTCAACATGAAAGATATTCACTTCTAGTGTCATCTTTCCAAATGAAAACTTCATGAGGTCGTTCCTGTAATTGATAAGGTCATTAACTGTAGCAAGAAAAGGTCTACCTAAGATTAGTGAGATTTTTGACTCAATTTTAACCACAGAATGTGTATCTAAAATCAGAAAATCAACATGATAGTAGAATTTATCAATTTGAAGTAAAACATCATCAATTACTCCCTATTGTGTTCTAATAGAACGATCGGCTAACTGTAAAACCACAGATGTAGGTTTAATCTCTCCAAGTCCTAGCTGCATATAGATAGAATATGGCATAAGATTAACACTAGCACCTAAATCTAATAAAGCTTGACCAAACTCGTATGTGCCAATGTGGCAAACAATAGTGGGGCATCCTGGATCTTTGTATTTTGGTGGGGGCCTCTGCCCAATTATTGTACTTGCTTACTCTGTCAAGAATGCAGTATTCTTCACATGATGCTTTCTCTTCATGGAGCATAGATCCTTCAAAACCTTCACATATGTGGGAACCTGTTTGATCACATGTAACAGATGAAGGTTAATCTTTACTTGTTTTAGATGTTCTAGGATCTCACCATTAAGGTCTGTAGCTCTCGCAGTAGGCCTAAGAGCTTGAGGGAAAGGTACTCGAACTGGGCTCTGTGTCACCATTAAGTAGTTAATCTTTACTAATATTAGTGTCACATATAATGTTGGAGGTGTCCTGCACGTTTATTTTCTTACCACTCCGAGTGGTTCTAGCATTTAGACCTTTTACATTGGATGCTTCATGATCAGCATGTACCATGTGTTGCCCTTGCGGATTTGGTTGAGCTTGAGATGGAAACTTTCCTAGTTCTTGCACACTTATGACATTAGTCAATTTAGAGACTTGACTCTTAATCTCCTTATTTTTTTCAACTACTTGAGCTATAAACGACTCAAACCTTTGATTAGTTTTGTTCTTGGCCTCTACAAATGCTTGCACAGTGTCTTCTAAAGAATTTCTAGGAATGGCAGGTGTGTGATACAGGAGGGCAGCGTAACCTTTAGTTTGTGGTGTTTGAGTAGGCTGTTGAGACTCATATTTCCAACTAAAATTTGGATGATTCCTCCAACTAGGATTATAAGTATCCGAATAAAATGTATATGGCTTCTTGTACATCCCTAAGGCATTGCATTGGTCCTCATACGTGTCCCTCATCTCACCATATAAAGGACATTCTTGGGCCAAATGGTCAATCCTCTTACACATAATGGGCTACCGCATGCATAGTTTTGCTATCTTTGGCTTTTAAAGCTCCTATCTCTCTAGTTAATAGCTCAACCTGTGCTTTAAAACTATCCTCTTCCTAAAATGGTGTATGTTAGGGTTGGTGCTCAGAGCGCCAATTCCATGTTGTATTTCATTGTAAATACTTTTGTAAACGTTTTATTATGAATAAAATAAGCAGTTTCTATAATATAATATATCTCTTCATATGGTAAAGATGTAATTGACCTTACAATGATTAGTCATGATGCAGTTGTAAAAGCGTCGCAACTGACATTGAGTTGTATCATGACGTTGTCATTCTTAGACTGTTCCTAGTCGAGGTTTACACTACTTGATCAGTAAAGTAAACCTGTTGAGACTGGTACATACCGTATACTGGAATATATGATTCCAATGGTTTCTCAATGAACCATGAGTCTTGGAGACTCGAATAGACGTGTAGGTGTTTATAGCGGATAAACATTGAACGACTTACCGAAGATTCTTAATGGATGGCACACCAACGTCAATAAGAATCTTCTAGGGTTGAGTAGCATAAGTGATTCTTCGACTTGAGATACCATTATGGGCATATGAGACATCTTCCATACTTAGATAGTAGTCACGTCACTGATCTATTTAGATCAGACCTTCGCCTGTTCGTTGGGTGTGGACAGATCCTCAGAATATCATGTGTGTGTCAATATAGGATCCGTCAGTTCTGTGTACAGAGCATAGGTAGTCCATATATGATTAGCAATCAGATAAAAACCATGGGCCCGTGGTACACTTTAGAAGTAATTTCTAAGTGTTCTTTTAGAGATTTCTAATAGAGACATCGACTGGATTGTCCTTATAGAGATTTGACGTTTACATCTATATCTCTGGGATATATCTGGATACCTGTGATGGAGGAATTAAACATATGTCATGACCTCGACCTGTATGATTCAGCGAGTTTATCTGTGGTCATCATAATTTACGGGTGGGTAAATTATGGACACGAAATTAGATTTCGTGACGGATATGCCTGAATCTAGAGAGTCTCACTAGTGAAATATACTCGTAGAGCACTAGGGCAACTATTATGAATAATACTAATTATTTATAAGTCGTTTAACGGTTAAACGAAAAATACATGCAAATGGACCTAATGGTCATTTCCTAATTAATGTGTATTTGTATTTAATGAATGATTTTATTAAATACACATTAATTAAATGTCAAATTGTGAATTTGACATATATCATAAATATATATGTATTTGTATATTTAAAGTAAATATAATACATATATTTAAAATATTTATATTTAAATAATTGTTTAATTATTTAATTGTTAAATAATTAAAGTAATTAAAATATAAATATCTTAAGTTATGATTACTTTAGGAAATGACTTTAGTTGTTTTATTTGACTTGTTGTAAATCATTAAATGTTATAATGATCAAATACACAAGTTGATTAAATTGACTTTAATGGAAAAAAATTATCTAGATATTTTATATACTCAAAATTCGGCCAAAGGCATTATTGGAGAGTATAAATTATTTTGTTTCATTTTTTCATTCATTAGGTTAAGCATCCAAATTATTACAAAGTGAGTTGAGAGCAAAGTTGAAGAAAAATAAATAAACCTTCACCAAAACTTGTTTTTGTAAGTTTTTTCTTACTTTCTTCAACTTAAAAATTATTTCTATCATGCTTAGCTTCAACATGTGTTGTTAGGATGTTGTATCTACTCTTTTAGTTTGTAATTAAATGCTTGTGAACTTGTTTGAAAGATGAAAGCATGTATGTTAATAAAGTAAGCTTGAAATGGTTTTAAAAGCTTACTTTATGTTAATAAAGTAAGCTTGAAATGGTTTCAAAATCTTACTTTTGATTATTTGATAATCATGTTGTCATTCTAGAGTTTCTTAGCCACTTATTGATGACCTATAATTATTCTTGAGTTGTTTCATGGTGGTGAGACTTGTTTGGTGTAGCAAAGATTGAATTAAAGTATTGAATTTGTTTAATTTGTGTAATTTGTTAATTTGAAGAAATTATAAAATTAGGGTTCATAAATCTTTCCAAATTTGGGGCTTTTCATATATGTGATGTATTTGTTGGTTTCTATGGTGGTCCCAAGATCAATATAAGCATAGAAAATTGAATGAATACGCAAAGAAGAGTGGCGGAAACACACTTACATTGAACGGTTTTGGATGTGATGATCAACAAAACTTTATCCTCATTGCTTCCAAGTTTCGGCCAAGATGGATTTGTTGATGAAGTTCTACAAGCTCCAAGCTTCAATGGATTCCAAGCTCTTAGTTTGGTTTCCCTATCACCTTGTATTGATTCTCTAATGTGCTAGCAAGATGGAAGAAAGAAAAATGACTTCCTTTCCTTTGGAGAGAGCTCACGGTTTTTACTGGTTTTAGAGAGAGAGTTTGTTTTGTTTATCAACTTGTTTTTCTAAAAAAACAATATGAAAAAGCTATTTCAAAATTTGGTATATGATTTCCAAAAGTCAACACCAATTTTTGGCTACAAAATGGCATTAAATGCCCACACCAACCAACATCATGAATAGTGACTGCATGTCACTCACCATAAAGGTGACTTAGACATCTATCACTAAAGTGACAAGTGATGTGACTCGCGATGTGACTTCCGACCGCACTTGATTCAAAATCGGAGTGGCGTCGCAAACACATTCCGGGCTCGGTTTCGTTAATTCTGAATTAACGAGTTTTCTGTGGCGTCGTAATTAAATCAAATTTAATTAAATAATCATGCCTAGCAAAATTACTATTCACGTCGCTTGAGAATTAATTCTAAATCAATTCGTTAGCCCGAATTAAAATCCAATTTTAATTCCGCGTCGAAATCCAATTTCGTATAATATATCGAATATGTTATTTTATCGATTAATTCCAAATTAATCGTTCTCTCTCTTCAAATAGTACTTTATCCCAGATAAAGTCTCTCCGCTATTAATCCCAGATTAATAAAGTTCGAATCATACGCCATCGGTGAATCTTCGGGAAGCGACCCAAGAGATCCCTGGATATGTTGGCAGTAAATCTGGTCGTCGGACTATCCGAACACGTACGTACCTTGTACTACGTTTTTATCGATTTACAAGACAAGGTTGCCTTCTAGCAAAGCGTCATGCCTACCCAATTCTCCAGAAATATTCTTAATGGAATATATGATCTATGTTAGGCGTAGTATACGTAGTATTGCGTATCTCATGATCCAGTATCGGATGTCACATGCAAGGCCTGGGGCTGGAACAGTGTATGCCCCGTACGAAGCATATATCGGATCACAAGCAACTAGTCTCTTTATTATCGGATAATCATGACCTAGTCATATTATCCCGACGGTTGCAACCTTTTAGAGAACCAGTTCTGTATCCATGTGTGACCATCATCTCCATATGACTGAAGTGATACTTCCGTCTTGACATCACACACAATACACTACGATTCTCAATAAACCCAGAAGAGGTGTACACAGAACCTATTAAAGTCATGGACGACCAAAACCAAAGCGTATTGATTGTCGCAAGTACTAGCGATGCAAGTCTCAGTTTAAGACCAAATACACCTACCCTGATGCGGACTCCCATAGACACATAGTCATACTACCAATGGGATTCCGTGGGGTCTATCCAGAGCGAAGCTGTTTTCCGTACCTTCGGTAAAACACAACCTCCTACCACACTTGCATAAGTATCCAATACTTAAATATATGAGAACTATGCTGTTACGCTTCCATAACACGCACAAGTGCGATACTAGTCTATTCCGCATTATCGATGTCCAGTCTCGATAATACTACGACTAGGGATATTTAATGATTAAACCGTCGTGGATTGATAATGTCTCATATCATCTCAATCCGGAACTAATCATAAGGACTTTCATCATTCACATATTTAAGTAATCTAATTACGAAATGATAAAAGGCAATTTCCATTGCTACATAATTAATTTGTACAAAAACACAATGTCTTTTACAAATAGTGACGCTATGGGTCATAACTGTCTAACAATCTCCCACTTGGCCTATAGCCAGTCACTCAAGCATCTAATACCTGAACTATGTACATGTCTCTCAAACTTTTGCTGAGGTATAACGTTCGTCAACGGATCTGCAATGTTGTCCTCTGATGCGACCTTCTCGATCTTCACATCGCCATGATGTATGATCTCACGAATCAGATGGAAACGTCGAAGAACATGCTTGGATTGATGATGAGACCGCGGTTCCTTAGCCTGCGCTATAGCCCCGTTATTGTCACAATACAATGGAACGGGCTCAGCTGCTAACGGAACTACTCCTAATCCAATTAGGAATTTTTGGATCCAAACTGCCTCCTTTGCTGCTTCAGCTGCAGCGATATACTCCGCTTCAGTTGTTGAATCGGCAACAGTCTCTTGCTTGGATGATTTCCAGCTTACTGCTCCGTTGTTCAAACAAAATATGTACCCGGATTGCGACTTGAAGTCGTCTTTGTCGGTTTGGAAACTTGCATCGGTATACCCAGTTACCTCAAGTTCTCCATCTCCATATATTAAGAAAGCATCCTTAGTTCATCTAAGATACTTAAGAATATTCTTAACCGCAATCCAGTGACCTTCACTTGGATCGGCCTGATAGCGACTACACATGCTCAAAGAATATGAGACATCAAGTCTTGTACATATCATGGCATACATGATCGATCCGACTGCCGAGGCGAACGGTATCTGACTCATGTTGTCTCTCTCATCTTGAGTTTTAGGACACATGTCCTTAAATAGAGTGACGTCATGTGACACTGGCAACAGTCCCCTCTTCGACTGATCCATGTTGAATCTCTTCAACAATTTATCAATGTATGTGCTCTGGTAGAGTCCAATCAGCTTTCTAGATCTATCCCGGTAGATCTTTATTCCCAGAATAAAGGCTGCTTCTCCCAGATCTTTCATGGAGAATTTTAATGAAAGCCAAGCTTTCACCGACGTTAAAATGGGAATGTCATTGCCCATAAGCAATACATCGTCAACATAAAGGACAATGAAAGTCAGTGCGCTCCCACTAACCTTCTTGTATACACAAGGATCATCTTCGTTTTGAACGAAATCATATTCTTTTATGATCTCATTAAAACGTTGGTTCCAAGACCGCGATGATTGCTTCAATCCATAAATGGATCGATTTAACTTGCAAACCTTGTTTGCATGTTTAGGCACGACAAAACCATCAGGTTGTTCCATATAAACATCCTACAACAGGTTTCCGTTAAGGAAAGCGGTTTTGACGTCCATCTGCCATATCTCGAAATCGAAATATGCAGCAATAGCAAGCATTATCCGAATGGATTTAATCATGGCAACGGGTGAGAAAGTTTCATCGTAATCGACACCATGTCGTTGACGATACCCCTTCGCTACAAGCCTTGCTTTGTACGTTTGTATGTTGCCATCCATGTCGGTCTTCTTCTTGAAGACCCATTTGCATCCAATAGGCTTTACGCCTTCCGGTGCATCAACCAGTGTCCAAACTTGGTTGGTGTACATGGAATCCATTTCAGACTTCATGGCATCTTGCCATAAACCGGAGTTGATACCTTGTATCGTTTCCTCATACGTAGTCGGATCGTCTTCCTCAATGAGATTGATATCCACATGAGGTGAGATTAGAAACCCATACCTCTCAGGTTGTTTTCTGACTCTCTCCGACCTACGTGGTCCTTGTGTAATCGAAGATTATGGTACAGCTTCATCCCTGATGAACTGTTCATGTTCCGTTGAGGATTCTATGCCAGGAACAGTATCACTACGATTTTCATCGAGTTCTACTTTCCTCCCACTTATCACTGCATTTAGGAATTCCTTCTCAAGGAAAACCGCATGTAGAGCAATAAAAACTTTGTTCTCTCGTGGGTGATAGAAGTAATATCTTTTGGTTTCCCTAGGATATCCCATAAAAATGCATTTATCCGATTTGGGTTCAAGTTTGGTACCTTCCAAACGTTTGACGTATGCCCAGCAACCCCAAATCTTCAGGAATGAGAAACCCGATTTCTTTCCTGTCCATATTTCATATGGAGTCTGTTGAACAGACTTTGACGGAACCTTATTCAAAATAAGTATTGCACTGTTCAATACATATCCCTAGAAGGAAATAGGTAGCTCAGTGCGACTCATCATAGACCTTACCATGTCTAACAAGGTTTGGTTTCTCCGTTCGGACACACCATTTAATTGCGGTGTTCCGGGAGGAGTCCACTGTGAAAGAATACCATATTCTTTCAAGTAGTCAAGAAACTCATTGCTCAAGTATTCACCACCACGATCCGACCATAATGTCTTAACACTTTTACCGGTCTGTTTTTCAACTTTGTGTCGAAACTCTTTGAATTTCTCAAAAGTTTCCGACTTGTGTCTCATAAGATACACATAACCATAACGTGATGCATCATCCGTAAAGGTTACGAAGTATTCATATCCACCTCTAGCCTGGCTAGACATGGGCCCACAAACGTCACTATGAACAAGGGCTAACAGTTTGGTGGCTCGCACACCTTTACCACTAAAAGGTGATTTAGGCATTTTGCCTAATAAGCAAGATTCGCAGACGTCATATGAATTTGGATCAAATCTGTCCAAATACCCACTCTTCGAAAGTGTGGATATGCAAGTCTTGTTTATGTGTCCCAGACGACAATGCCACATATAAGTTTCATCTTTATGACTTACTTTAAGCCTTTTGTTTGTTACATTTTGAGATTGATTTATATTCAAAATATAAAGACCATTATTTGCATCAGCTGTGCAAATTTCTATATCGTTTTTATACATAAAACACCAAGTGTTTCTAAATACAAAAGTGTACCCACATTGGGTTAACATAGATACATAAATTATATTCCTAGTCAAACTAGGTACAAAATAACAGTTTGTAAGTTCAAGTACATGCCCCGAGGGCAGTTCTAAAACAAAAGTGCCAACGGCCAAAACTGTAACTGGAGTCCCATTTCCAACACGGAGGTCAATCTCTCCTGACGCCAGTTTCCTGCTAATCCGCAGATCATGCACATCAGTACAAATGTGAGTACCACAACCAGAATCAAAAATCCAATTTTTAAAACTAGAAGTAGTCATGTTTATTTCTATAACAAACATACCTGAGGCTGGTGCCTTGCCCGCCTTTATCTTCTTCTAGAGCGCCTTGTACTCGCGGCAGTCACACTTCCAGTGACCCCGCTTGCCGCACTGGAGGCATACATCCTGAGACTTGTCTTTTGGCTTCCCAGAAGCCTTTGACGATTTGGCCTTGCCTTTCTTCTTATGATTCTTCTTCTTCACACCTCCAGTCGCCTTGGGCCAAGCCCTCGAAGACTGAGATGTAGAAGCGAAGTGCGCCTCGCACTTCTTGCCCTTAACAAGCTCATTTTCTGCCTCGCGCAGAGTGGACAATAACTCTCCAAGAGTTTGGTCTTGGTTCAACATGTTATAGTTCATGATGAACCCACTCCAAGTGTCGGGGAGAGACTGTAAGATCAAATCTATTGAAGTCTCTTCCTCGAAGACTATGCCCATCTCGCCAAGCTGCTCAATATCGGCAATCATCTGTATCACATGTTATTCAACAGATGTACCCTCCGACATCCGAGCGCGGAAGAGCTTCTTTTGCAACTCATATCTCTGTGATCTCAGATTAGATCGGTGAAGATCGTGCAATTTCGCCAACATATGATAGGGATCCAATCCATTGTTTTGTCGACGGAATTGCTGAGTCATGGCAGCAGCATAATAGACTGAGCAGTTGCATTGTCATCGCTATGAGTCTTCCAAAGATCTAGCTCAAGCAACTCATCAGGTTTAGGCTTGGGCCCAAGAGGCCTATCTATGGTGTAAAGCAATCTCTCGGATCCAATGACTATCCTTAGATTCATTTCCCAGTCGGAAAAGTTCGTGCCGTTGAAGACATTTTCTCCCATGATAATATCTCGGACACTGTTCTTTCCCGTCATTTTAACTGTGATAATCTAATTATCCAATTAACAATGTTTTGGGTACAGTCTAACTGTTACAAGAAAAATAAAATTATATTAGTCCAACTAATAAGATAATTTTGACGAAATAATTTGAAAGCGCGTAAAGCTAAGTATTTGAATGAAAATGAAAATTCAATACTAGCATCCCACTATTTTTCGGCGAGCCTCTAACCCTCTGTTGAGTACTCGGGAAACCTAGTTTCCTAGTGGGCTAGGATCCCGTTTAATAACACACAACCTTGACTTTGGCCAACAAGCTGTATGATATTTAACTAGGTAGATCTCGAAGATCAATTGGATCTCATCCAATTCCTAGATCCGGTAGGTGGACCTCCAAGTCCGAAACATATATACAATATATATGCCAATATATCCAATATATTTTCCTAACCTTTTTCCTCTGAATCAACTAAGTCTTGGCTTTGGCACAACGGGCTTAATGATTCCAGTTAAGCGGGACCCATTGACCTTGGAAAGCTTTGTAATCAATGTCGATGGACAAAAAGTGATCTTGACTTTGGCCAACAAATCACGACTTGGACAAGACACCGATATGTAACAATGCTTTCATGATTCAAACACATCCGCAATTGACAAAGGTCTTGACTTTGGCCAACAAACCAATGCCAATTTTGGATCTTGAGTAAGAATCACTCAATGGAAGGAAAACGCTTAATATGTTTTGAGGGTTTTTGGCGTAAATTGGCAACCAATTTATTATCTTTGTTAGGTCTCATCATTCACCCTTAAGCATGCATTCTAAAAGCATAATAAGGTGCGTAAAGTAAATTAATAACGATATGCGGATGGATATTTAACAACTTGTTCCTAGAACAAATCACTCATTTTCCTCTCCCCGGTTAGCACTATTCTACTTCTACCCAATTACATAATACAATAATAGAAACCTCATTAACATTGAGGGGAATTAGGTGAGAAGAGAATACAAAGAATCAATAAAGAGAGAAGGCTGGACACGCAGGTCCAATTTATAAATTCTAAATTTACAACAATTTCTAAAATTGCCCTTTCCCTTCTAATATCCATCCGATATACGCTATTCATTCATCACATTCATGTATTCATTCAAGCATGTTATTCAATCAATCTAATCAAATTAATTAATCTTTGAATATTAGTGATCATCCAATGTTCAAACAATGATTTGATTTGCGCGAGTCCAACTCGTTTGTGAATAAGTACTCGAAGTACGAATTCTTGAATTATATCGAACTACTCGTTAAATCTAATTTAATTCGTATTCAATACTAATTCATTATTTAATTCCAAATTAAATATCTACACTTTTTAATGCGCTTTAACGACTTAGATTCCAAATCTAATCTAAATGGGTCTCAAGCCCAATTAACATCCAATGTTGTTTAATTAAAAGTCCAATGGGCTTTCAATTGATTTCATAAGGCATGGGCTTTGGTCAATATGGGTCAAACCCAAATACCAAGGCCCAAGTAAGGAATCACCCTTATTTGCCAAGAAACCAATTTTAGCCCATTAGGCCCAATTAAACATTTAAAGCCCATTTGTTATATTTGGACTTAATGGAATGATTTAGGCCCAATATGGATCCAATCCATTTGTCCCAAACCTACTTGGCCCAACCAAGTCCATAAGGCCCAAATACAACAATTACAAGCCCAATTCAAAATCAAGTCCAATTAATCAAATTTTAAAATTCCAAATTTTAAAATTCAATTAACCAAAGTGTAATACATCAATTAATTATCCAAATTAATATTTCCAAAATACAAATTTAATCAATTAATTATGTATTCAATTGTTCAACTTATGTCCAACATTTTTGAACCAAAAATCATCTCATTACATGTTTCAACACTCACGGTATTTGTGGGTTTTATTTGTCCGATTTCGTTTTCAATCCGATTGAATTTTAAATCAATATAACCCAATTGTTTCAAGTCATCCAATGATCAAACAAACAAAAAATACCATGACATAAAAGGGTAATAAGCATTCGGCCAAGCCTCATTTTTGGGGAAAAATTGATCCAATTAATTTTTCATGAATTTGATCCTAAATAACTCCAAGTCGTCCATATACAAGCATGCTCAAACAAGTAATTTAGTCAAAACATGCTCAAAATCAATTTACCCAAATTTTACCCAAATTTTACCCTAATCATTTTCATGCTTAAACATTGCTCCATGATACCATTGTTGGTTTCTAGGGTGGTCCCAAGATCAATATAAGCATAGAAAATTGAATGAATACGCAAAGAAGAGTGGCAGAAACACACTTACATTGAACGGCTTTGGATGTGATGATCAACAAAACTTTCTCCTCCTTGCTTCCAAGTTTCGGCCAAGATGGATTTGTTGATGAAGTTCTACAAGCTCCAAGATTCAATGGATTCCAAGCTCTTAGTTCGGTTTCCCTATCACCTTGTATTGATTCTCTAATGTGCTAGCAAGATGGAAGAAAGAAAAATGACTTCCTTTCCTTTGGAGAGAGCTCACGGTTTTTACTGGTTTTAGAGAGAGAGTTTGTTTTGTTTATCAACTTGTTTTTCTAAAAAACAATATGAAAAAGCTATTTCAAAATTTGGTATATGATTTCCAAAAGTCAACACCAATTTTTGGCTCCAAAATGGCATTAAATGCCCACACCAACCAACATCATGAATAGTGACTGCATGTCACTCACCATAAAGGTGACTTAGACATCTATCACTAAAGTGACAAGTGATGTGACTCGCGATGTGACTTGCGGCCGCACTTGATTCAAAATCGGAGTGGCGTCACAAACACATTCCGGGCTCGGTTTCGTTAATTCCGAATTAACGAGTTTTCCGTTGCGTCGTAATTAAATCAAATTTAATTAAATAATCATGCCTAGCAAAATTACTATTCACATCGCTTGCGAATTAATTCTAAATCAATTCGTTAGCCCGAATTAAAATCCAATTTTAATTCCGCGTCGAAATCCAATTTCGTATAATATATCGAATATATTATTTTATCGATTAATTCCAAATTAATCGTTCTCTCTCTTCAAATAGTACTTTATCCCAGATAAAGTCTCTCCGCTATTAATCCCAGATTAATAAAGTTCGAATCATACGTCATCGGTGAATCTTCGGGAAGCGACCCAAGAGATCCCTGGATATGTTGACAGTAAATCCGGTCGTCAGACTATCCGAACCCGTACGTACCTTGTACTACATTTTTACCGATTTACAAGACAATGTTGGCTTCTAGCAAAGCGACATGCCTACCCATTTCTCCAGAAATATTCTTAATGGAATATATGATCTATGTCAGGCGTAGTATACGTAATATTGCGTATCTCATGATCCAGTATCGGATGTCACATGCAAGGCCTGGGGCTGGAACAGTGTCTGCCCCGTACGAAGCATATATCGGATCATACACAAATAGTCTCTTTATTATCGGATAATCATGACCTAGTCATATTATCCCGACAGTTGCAACCTTTTAGAGAACCAGTTGTGTATCCCTGCGTGACCATCATCTCCATATGACTGAAGTGATACTTCCGTCTTGACATCACACCCAATACACTACGATTCTCAATAAACCCAGAAGAGGTACACAGAACCTGTTAAAGTCCTGGACGACCAAAACCAAAGCGTATTGATTGTCGCAAGTACTAGCGATGCAAGTCTCAGGTTAAGACCAAATACACCTACCCTGATGCGGACTCCCATAGACACATAGTCATACTACCAATAGGATTTCGTGGGGTCTATCCAGAGCGAAGCTGTTTTCCGTACCTTCGGTAAAACACAACCTCCTACCACACTTGCATAAGTATCCAATACTTAAATATATGAGAACTATGATGTTACGCTTCCATAACACGCACAAGTGCGATACTAGTCTATTCCGCATTATCGATGTCCAGTCTCGATAATCTACGACTATGGATATTTAATGATTAAACCGTCGTGGATTGATACTGTCTCATATCATCTCAATCCGGAACTAATCATAAGGACTTTCATCATTCACACATTTAAGTAATCTAATTACGAAATGATAAAAGGCAATTTCCATTGCTACATAATTAATTTGTACAAAAACACGATGTCTTTTACAAATAGTGACGCTATGGGTCATAACTGTCTAACAGTATTATGGTGTGTATATGATGCATATAAAATTTTGGGTTGATTGGATTTGATCTTGATATGTTTTGAATAAAAAATGGACCAAATTATAAAAACTGAAAATTTTGGGTTGTTCGGCAATTTAAGAAATTTTGGAGGTTTTATTTAAATTTATTTTTGATGTGTTGGACATATTGGAAATCATTTTAGAATTGATTTAGAATCATCCAAAATTATATTTGACAATTTAAGGACTAAAATGAACAAAATGTAAAGTTTAGGAGTCAAACGGTAATTTTCAAGAAATATGATTCCTTGAGTTAAAAATTTCAGTTTTTAAGTATTGAGTAATTAAATAAATAAGTTTATTTAATTGATCCAAGAAAAATTATTGAAATCGGAAAATTTTGATTTTCCGCTTTCCGCTGCGTTACCGGATATTCCCTATAAAACCCCAACAGTATATGCCTTCGCTAGAATGAGTGCAACGTGTCCTATCAGTGCTATCCATGGCATTAGGTCCAGTCCAAGTGTGGGCCCTTTCGGCTAGGTCATTTAAATACTCTAGTGCCTCGTCAGGGTCCTTTCGTATAAAATCACCATTACACATCATCTCAACAAATTGGCGTTCCCTAGGGGTTAGGCCGTCATAAAAGTAACTCACTAAATGCCAACTCTCATACCCATGTTGAGGACAACTAGCTAACATTTCTTTAAACCTCTCCCAAGTTTGATAAAGGGTTTCACTGTCTTTCTGGGAGAAAGTAGAGATCTGTCTTTTCAAAGCATTAGTCTTATAGTGTGAGAAGTATTTATTGAAAAATGCATGTGCCATTTCACCCCATGATCCTATTGAACGAGGTCTCAAAGAATACAATCAGCTTTTAACTTTATCCTAGGGCGAAAGGGAAGAACTTAATTCTAATTGTGTCTGTAGTCCCAAATTGGTCATGAAAGATTGCTACAACATTTTCAAATTCCCTAATATACACATAAGTGTTCTCATTCTCCAAACCATGAAAAGTTGGGAGAAAATATATCATTTCGGGTTTAAAGTCTATATGTGGTGCATTAGGGGGAAACATTATGCATGATGGTGTAGTTGTGTGAGTGGGATGGAAGTACTCCTCAAGAATCCTAATGGGTTGCCTCTCGTAATCACTCATGTTGTGTGTGCTAGGTGGTGTGGCAAAAAGGTTCTCAAATAGACTTTCTGAATCTGAATCTTCCTCTTTAACTCTAACAAATCTACCAAAACGATCCCTAGGTCTAGGCATGCACTCAAACACAATTAAAACAAGAAACAAAAATAAAAAAATAAAACTAAAAATCAAAATTTAAACTAAAACTAAAATTGAAATAAAATAAATAAGTAAAAAAGTAAAGATGGAACGAAGTTATCACTTTTCTATTGACTAAGCAAACCTGCTCTTGTTGGTTGTAAACCGTCACCCTGGCAACTGCGCATAAATTTGATTACGCCCAAAAAAAACTTGCGGTTATCGCAGTATAGTTGGGGTGTCGATTCCTCAGAGAGATGGTTACGAAGGAACTAAGTCACTTAAAGAAAACGTTAGCAATAACTTAATTAAAGAAAATGATTCAATTGGCAGTTTAGATTAAAGATTATGAAAAATATGTAGGAATTATCAATAGAGAAAGGCAGCAAAGCATCATGAATCATTCTTGTATCACGTCCCTATATTCAGTAGTTGATTCCTTTTATTACTCAATTGAGGGTTTCACTTCCCAAACAAACAATCAGAAGATATTTCAGTTTAAAACATATTAAATTATAAGGTAATCGATGAATTACTTTCTCTATATTAACAGTACACTATGTTATCATTATGACCTATCTAACGTCGATAATATACTCACAGGCAATACTACAGCAGAAGATTAACTCATAAAACAACAATACCAGTTACAACTGGGTTCCACAATCTCATATAGAAAAAAACAAGATTATTCCTATATGAAAATTAGTAAAACACAATCTCTGGATTAATTATAAATCAAAAGATATTAGAGAACAAAAAAATATCAATTATATTAAACATTAAAGATCGTTCAGGAATCAAAAACATGAATATAAGAAGTTAAATACAAGAATTCATCCCTAACTTTTCCTATGAGATTAGTTCTCCATAGAAAAGAAAGACATAGCCTGAAGAGAACGGAGAAACATGTTCAGTTCGGTGCAGGACTTTTGAGTTTGCAGTTTCCCAATCTTTAGAACTCTTTTTTTTTTCATGTCTTTTCTCCTCTTTAGGGCTTTGGACGAGTTTGGGTATTTATAAAGAAGTCCCTGAGTCCTTATGCGCATAAAATACGACCTAATTAAAATTCTGAACAATCGACGTGGCGTCGCGCCGCAGGATTGTGGCGTCGCGACGCCCAACTCTCGGGAATTCAGTGTGCAGCTCTTTGATGTGGCACCGCGACGCAAGAGGCATGGCGTCGCGACACCTTATTCTCGGGAAATCGTCTTCAGCGGCGTGGAGCGTCTCGACGCAAGGAAATACGCGTCGTGATGCTTGGCCAATTTCCAAGATAATGATTTCTGCGTGTTTCACGTTTCCCGCGTGCTTCCAATGCGTCCGTAAGCTCCCAATTCCTACAATAATAAAGGAAAATTACTAAATTAGCTTAAATACTGAACACTTTCTAAATTAATACAATGATAAAATTATACAATAAAATATAAGATATAAGACTAAATACTTAGCAATAAAATATAAGATATAAGACTAAATACTTAGCAATAAACCCGAATAAGTGATGTTCAAAGTACAATTTTGTGCACTTATCATGTGGCAATAGGCCAGGCCAGGGCCCGGGCTTTGATAAGCCCGGCCCGAGCTCGGTATTCAAAATTTTGGCCCGTGCCAGGGAAAAGTCTGGCCCGAGCTCGGTATTCAAAATTTTGGCTCGAGCCCGGGCTTTATCCGGCCCGATTTTTTATTAATAAAAAATTATATATGTTTATAATTTATTATATAAATATATATATATATATATAATATATATATATATATATATATATATATATATATATATATAATATTTTTTAAGTTCGGGCTTAATGTGTCGAACCCGAGGCCCCGAGTCGGGCCTCTACTTCTAGTCCCCGGCCCGGATTTTTTTAGCCTGAATCCGGGCTTTTTTGTCATCTCTATATATTTGAAATTTCAAGTAGGAAAAAAAAAATTCAAAGATTTTATTGAAAACGGTACTTACCCAATTTAATAGATGAGAAAATGATTTTTTAATTGTGTCCCCTAGGGTCAGATTGGTCAAATACATTACGATTGTAACCAAACCGCCTCTGTACTGTACGCGTTTGTACATTATTAAAAGCGTGGGAGATAACGATTAACGAGAAATCAGGGAGGGAAATGATTGTGGGGACACAGATCTTGAAGGTGATGTGGGTCCCTTCTCTTTTTCCATTACGACGTCGATTTGGAAACACGAAAAACAAATAAATAAATAAGGGATCCCATTACCAGTATCCACAAATTCCAATAATCAACGGCAACCCTACGTATCTCTTTCTCCTTCCTCGGTCCCAACCTCTACTGCTCTGTTCTTATTGTATCTGGGTGCTTCTTATTTTTCTATTTTCTTATTGATATATTTCAAAGTTTTGATTTATTTTTTTTATTGGTTTGGTGTGATTTGTTATCTGGGGTTGTTGTTGTTTGTGTGTCTCTTCAATGGGCGCTTTGGATGAGGGACATTTCAATGTGGAGCTTGAGAATGTAGTGAAACTGAGTAGCCTTGAGCTTGATTTTGAGCAAGAACCGGAGACTCGCGCCATTGAAGATGCTGTGAAGGTTCTCTTGCAGGGTTTAGGTGAAGATATCAGTCGAGAAGGTATCAAGAAGACTCCTCTTCGTGTTGCTAAAGCTCTTCGTGAAGGAACTAAAGGTGCTTAATAATCACATGCTTTTATGGTATTTATTTAATGATTATTGTGTTTTACTTAGAGATTTGTATTTTTATGTGAGTATCAATGATTTTTAACTTTTTGCATATTGCTAATTTCATGCTTGCTTTCTAATCATCAAGTAATAGAGGCACCAATCTGGTTGTTGTGAACTTGTGATTTCCTTTTGTCACTACATGCGTTGGTTGGTTTGGTTTCTTGTGTCCTTTTCAGTTTGTTTGGTGGGTAGCTGAGCAGATTGATTTGTACTTGAGAAATTCCGGGATTGCACTGTGTCTCTTAAATGAAACAAGCAGTGTCACTAGGACCTTTTACAAAAATTTCAGAGTTCTGAAACGCGTTAGGCGCTAGTTGGGCGGCGACCTAGCGCCTAGGGTGCCTAGGCGGGGTCTAGGAAATTAATCGGAAATAGAGAATTTTCATAATTAGGTTTAAGATTTGGTGTGATTTTAACAAATTAATCACATAGAAATATTGTTTGAGCAATGTGTAAGATTTATAGAGGTTCAATTTGATGAGAAAGTAACAAAAATTAAAGAAATTAGAGTTTTTTTAAATTAGGATTTATGCATCAAATTAGGGATTTTTAAAATTGATGAGTTAGAGTTAGTTTTGTAAAATTAAGGTTAGGGTTAGGATTAGGGTGTAAAATTCGACCGGAAAACAGTTTCAATTTTGAATTCTGAATCGGTCAATGGCGGTTGACCGTCGGTCAACAGAGGTCAACAATCGTTGACCGAAGAATTTCGCGGTCAAAATTTTCCGGAATGGCCAGAAAATTCCGCCCATTCCGGCGAGCGCCTGGCCCCAACGATTTGGGGCCAGGCGCGGCGGTCATAGGCCGCCGAGCCTAAACACGCCGTCTAGGCGTGCCTAGGCGGCGCGTTTTAGAATAGTGAAAATTTTTGCTTTTTGCCTCATAATTTGCTTTTGCATCAAATTGTACCATGGTTCACAATAAAGAAAAAGACATTGTTCTCTTGTAACCAGTGTTTTCAGAACCAGACCGGGGATCGAACCGGTGATATAAAAGGTTCAATGGGTCACTGGTTCGACCGGTTGAACCGTGTTCAAAAAACCGGAAAAAACGGCTTACATAATAAGTAATTTTATTTAATAAAAAATAAAAAAGATTTGGACCGGTCCGGTTTTGACCGGTTTTGGCCGTTTTGGTCGGTTTTGACTGATTTTTTGTCAATCTGGATTTTTATACTTAGCCGGACCGGACTCACGGCCGGTTCCCTCGAACCGGCTGGTCTGCTCCTGAAAACTATGCTTGTAACTAGTTGCTAAAAAAAATTGTACTGTCTGGATGAGTCATTAGTTTGCCAAGGTGAAATGAAACTTAATGCTGTTGGTTAGTCCCTAGCCTAGCTTGTGCGTATGTGCTAATATATACTGGGCATTTAGGGTCTTGAATGCATTATTTAGCGAGCAACTTCATTTATTCACCAAAATCTGTTAGGCAATTAGGCTGATCTGGTAATGTAGAACTGATTTATATTGCATATAAGTTGGAAAATGACGCTCTAGTAGTACATTCAAACATCATACTGGCCATTTTGGATTCTTTGTATAGCTCGGTACCAACAAAAACTTATTCATCTTTGAATAAGTAGAAGCCTTTCTTCTCTGAATTTAATGATGTTATGAGGTGCCGCCTTTTTTGGGTAATATGCGATAGCTTTATGATCTTTTTTCTTCTAGTATTTTCTGTCTCTATCTCTCTACATCTAGATTCGACATTGCTTATTATTGATCAAGGCATTTTTGTTACTCTTTTTCAGGTTACACGCAAAATGTAAAAGACATTGTTCAAGGTGCTTTTTTCCCTGAAGCAGGTTTGGATAATGGAGCTAGTCATGCAGGAGGAGCATGTGGGATCGTTATTGTTCGAGATCTTGACCTCTTCTCGTATTGCCAGTCTTGTTTGCTTCCTTTCCAGGTTAAGTGTCATGTAGGCTATGTGCCATCTGGTCAACGAGTTTTGGGATTGAGCAAGTTCTCTAGAGTTGCTGATGTCTTTGCAAAACGACTCCAACATCCACAGCGGCTGGCAGATGAGGTATGTTCGGCTTTGCAACATGGCATCAAGCCGGCAGGTGTTGCTGTCGTACTCCAATGCTCACACCTTCATTTTCCAAATCTGGAGTCAGCCTTTCTTGACCCGAACCACCTAGGATGGGTAAAGGCACTGGTTTCTTCAGGTTCAGGGGTTTTTGAAAATGAAAATGCAGATATTTGGAGTGATTTTTTGAGTCTTCTGAGATTCAGAGGCATAAATGTGGATAAAATTCATATCAAAGACTGTACTGAACAGTGTTGGTGTCCATCCATGTTTTCCTCTACTTGTAAAATTTCTTCCATGCTAGAATCAGCCAATCAAGGAATGGTTGCTGCAGTTGTTTCAATTATCAGATCACTGGGGGAAGATCCATCGAGGGAAGAACTTTTAGGAACTCCCAGTCGATTTGTGAAGTGGTTGATGAACTTTGAGAGCACAAATCTAGATATGAAGTTAAATGGCTTTGCTTTTGGTAGAATGGATCTTCTTAAACCCAATGGAGAAGTCAGCTGCAGCAAGGAACAGATTCAATCTGAGCTTAACATATCATTCTGGTCTCAATGTGAGCATCACTTACTTCCCTTTCATGGCGTCGTGCATATTGGATACTTCGGTGCTGAGGGGCTTAATCCAATCGGAAAATCACTTTTACAGTCAATAGTACATTTTTATGGTTTCAAGCTCCAAGTTCAGGAAAGACTCAACAGGCAGATTGCTGAGACTGTTTCATCACTCTTAGGTGGGGATGTGATAGTAGTTGTGGAGGCTAGTCACACTTGTATGATCTCCAGAGGGATTGAGAAGGTAGGAAGTAGTACAGCTACTATTGCTGTGCTGGGTCGATTTTCAACTGACCCTTCTCCTAGGGCTATGTTTTTGCAGAGTATTCCAAAGACGACGTTCCGAGGATGATAACTGAAACAGCAGAGTATTCCAAAGACGACGTTCCGAGGATGATAACTGAAACAGCAGATCAATTTATATCCTTTTTTTAGCTGAAAGAAATAGAGTATGTCATTTCTTGATGGTAACTATATCTGCAGTGATTCAGGTATATAATAGTGATAACATAAGATATATCTCTCATGATTGGACTGAATATGCAGTCGTCTCTGCTTGCTCAAGTTTTGTTTCAATGAGTTTTGTGTTGGTCACAAGTGTTGTAATCACAGGTTCCCAAATCGTTATTCTTAGGTTCAACTAAATTTCAAGGGCATGTCAATTTTTCCATTATATTTTTTTTTCTCTATTTTCCAATTCCAAATATGTTCGTTGATAATGGAAAATTCATCAACGTTAATTCCTCATTGAAATAAAGAAAAAAAAATATATATTTTGATTTTTCTCTGTGTTTTTGTCTTGTTGACATCCTTGTCAACGCACGGTTATTTTATATTGCATTTACTTTTAATGTTATTGGCAAATGGGAAGTTGTGAAATAAACGTTAAAGTATAAGGTAGCATCAGAAAATAAAATCATGTTATGAGATTATGATTTTATGAGTGTTGACGCTAATGTTAAAATATATGTTTAGCAAAGCGTCGAAATGTTACCAAACACAGGATCAAAGTAGGATTTTCAGGAATTCCTAATCTTTTTATTAATTACCAAAATTCAGGAACACAGATGCTTTGCTGGGTACATGGCTTTAAGAGGAAAAAAGATAATTACTAATGCTAATGAGTAGTATTAGGGGTCCCAATATTTAAATTTCAAATAAGGTGGCAGTGACCCATTAAATAATCATATGAAATAATAAATAACTTTACTAATAATAAAATTCATCATCTTACAAATTACTGCCAGTTTGGACTCAAATTAAAATCATTTCCAAAACTACCATCTTATATTACATGAAAGGTTCTCTACCAGGAACCCCATTTATTTTTTTAACCGACGATTTTGAACAAATGAAGCACTCTTTGTAGCTGGGCAATTTAATTTTAATCGCTCTAATGGAAATTTCAAGTTTCAACAAAAAAAAAAAAAAAATCGGGAATTAATCAGGGAATGATAAGGTTAATATTTTTCATGATTGATAATTAAAAAAAAAAAATCAAAATTCATAGCTCAATATTTTTCAAAAATTACTAATAATTATTCATTTATGATGAAAAAATACTAAATAATCTGAATCACAACCATTTTTATACAAATAGAAAGTTTATCCTTATTTAAGAAAATTTAATAAACTAAAGATATTGGTGATGCTGCTATCTTATAATAATTATTTTAAATTCAAATATATTCTCTCTTTCATCATTTCTATTAGAATCATTCTTTTTTCATACAAAATCATCAATCAAAATCCCAAAAAAAAAATTTGAAAAATCAAAAATAGATTAAAAATTAGAATTGGAAGTTTTTTGAGAAATAAAAAATCGACAGATCAATCGGTCAAAATCACTTAAAAATCGATGTCGATTTAAAGTGATCAAAATCATAGAAATCGAATCACTGAAATAGCGATTAGCGATTAACGTCAATTAATCAATGATGAGCGGAAAATATATCAATATTTACCGCCCCTTTAACTTAATATTTTGTTTAGTTTCTCGGTTTTGATGAACGTTTTGATGTGTTTTAGTTTATTTTACAGATAAAATAATATCGGGTCTCAATGAAATCATTTAGGATGAAATATGGGTCAAATAAGGCAATTATGGATTGACTTGATATTTTAATTTTGGAGATTGGAAACTTGAAAGGGCGTTTTGACGAAGTGCAGTTTTGGAAATTCCAGTTTTGCGCATCTGTCGTATTTTGGGCATAACTATTTACTCAGATATCGGATTGAGCTGATTCAAGTTCCAGATTAAAGAAGACTCAAAGATCTACAACTTTGAAAGACAAAGTAATTTCGAATTCTGAAGATTTCATGCCCGAAATTGATGAACCATCCAGAAGTGTGTAGTGTATAATTATTAAAGTCACTTTCAATCATTTTCAAAGCAAAAAATAAATTAATAAATAAATAATAAAAATTATCAAATCATCACCAAACATGATAAGAGATTAGTGGAGCAATTAATAATGGATTTGGTGGAGCAATTAGTGGAGCAATTAGTGGAGCAATTAATAATTGATTTGGTGGATGATTTGATGGAGGCAAAATTTTGCCAATAAATACCAAGCCATTTCATTTGTAAAATTCATACTTTCTTCTAAGGAATTCCTTAAGAATACTAAGAAGATTGTATCTTTTTGTTTATTTACAGCTTTCAGTAATTAATTTCCGCTTTCGCACTTTCTTTTCTTTACTTTTCAGTTTTTACTTTCCGCAATTTACTTTTATGCACAGTACTTTTCTTTCTTTAATTTTCAGTTTTTACTTTTCAGTAATGAGGAGGTAACTCCCTTGCTGGGGTAAAAGGTAAAACTTTTATTACTAATATTTAGATTAATCTCCCTTAATTATAATATATAATTAGTTAAAACCTGACTTAACGAGGATACCGTCATATTGGTCGGTTGGTAATTATTTAAATTGTTTTAACCTGACTAAACTGGATACCGCCTGATTGGTCGGTTGGTAATTAATTATTAATTTGACTTAATCTGGATACCGCCTATATGGCTGGTTGGTAATTATCATGCAAAGTTAATATATTATATTAAGGGAGATATCTAAAATAGAAGTAATAAAAGTGGATCATTTTACCTCAGCATTTTCTTTTATTGTAATTTTACTTTATTTACTTTTCAGCAATTTACTTTCAGCATTTACTTTTCAGCAATTTACTTTTCAGCTTTTACTTTATGTCTTTTACTTTTCAGCATTTTTATTTTATGTCTTTTATTTTTAAGTTTTTACTAGCCCTAGTTATGTGTTAGTTATCTGGGGTTGTGATGAATTCTAATATCACCGGTTTATAAGGGGTTATTTTATAGTTTGGGTAATTTAAAGGTTTACTTATTAAGTCTTAAGCTTAATGCTTCTTGTTGTCTGATCACCAATAAGATTGATGTGGTAAATCTAAAATGAACTAGACATAGGGATTTTAGGTTTCAGCCTTAGACTTAATAGCCCACGATCTTCCTTGAGGATAGATAACCCTTTAATAGATTTCCTTACAGGATAGACATATACCTGTCAGGCGGGGTAGCCATAATTGGAACTTAAACTTAATGAATCCAGATAATTTGGTTGACATAGACATATGGTTCAATTGGGTTAAACTGGGTATTTGCGTCTGACCATCGACATAGGCTTTTGCATAATTTCGTGTTCCAGGTTAGTAAACTGATTTATTACACAAACATAAAATAATAACTTCATCTTTTAAAAGATATTAGAATGATTCACAACCCTAGATCTTTGTGTCTTTTGTTATTTTCCTTAGTAGTTTCTTTTGTCTTTTTATTTATTTATTTATTTTGTAAAACCACTTTCAACCAATCAAACAATCATTCTCTTCTTCATTTAATTAGATATCTGTAAATAAAAGATTCAATAATTAATAACAATAGTAGGAATTAAGTCCTCGTGGGATCGATATTTTTATACTACTTGAACGATACGTGTGTTTGCGTTATACGTGTGTGTTTACGCCGGTCAAGTTTTTGGCGCCGTTACCGGGGACTTATATTTCTTGAGTTATTAATTTTGAAGCTATCCAATTTACCTGTATCTAATTTTCTTTATTTTTATCTGTAATTTTTATTTCTTTCTTTTATTTTCAGGTGGTTAAACAATGGAACACTATTGGGAGATTGAAAGATCAAAAGCTTTACAAGAAGATACACCCCACATCTGGGAGCAACAGTCCGATTTTCTGAGGCCTGTTGTCCAGCCCAATGATTATCACTGGATGCCAGAATCAAGTAATACTACATTTGCTCATCAGAATGCAATGGAGAGATGTGAGATATGTGACGGTAACCACCCAAGTAATTATTGCGAGTACAACTACAATCCAGGGTGGCAGAGCTATCAAAATCCTTCATGGTACGAAGAACCATCATATTTTCCATCTTATCCACCATCCACCTATGATTTTTATCAAGAACCAGAACAATCAGAGGAAGAATCATTGGTTGACATGCTCAAAGATTGGTTCCAGAAACGGGACGAAAATTTGGATACAATGCTTGAAACATGCCAGAATCAATTTGAAAGTATTCAGAGACAATCAGCATCAATTCAGAGAATGACAGATCAAATGAGACAATTCACAGAAAACCAAAACTACATACCTCAAGAATCAATTTCAGATGACACTGATAAAGCCTTCAAATACCAATCATTTCACAATAACACTTCAACAGAGGAGGAGGCTGAGCAGTATCAACAACCAGAGGAGGTATCAGTTCAGGAGCCCGAACCGGCAAAGTCTCGATTTGATTTTTGTTATTCTGACTCTGACGAGGATGAAGCTGATCTATTTGTACCAACTGCACCAACAACGGAGGATCAAACTTTCAATCCTCAAAATGAAGATCTTGGAGATTCCATTGCACAAATGTTTGAAGAAGATCTACTTGAGCCAATCATTCCAGTCATATCAGAGGATGAAGACCTAATGTCAGAAACATCATTACATCCTCAGGTTGACAATTTTGAAACATGTATTTTACAGATGACAGATGAAGAGCTGAATACAAAAATTTTACAATACATCTGTGAAGAAAAGGTGGAGCAAGAAACAGAGCAAATGGAGGAGCAAATGTCTGACCTTAATAAAGATCCAGAGCATTCAGGAGAAACATCGCTGTTTTGGGGAGTACAAATCAAAGATATCACTCAGAAACTTGACAGAATGGAACTTCCATTCCAAGTCAAGCACCATACGAGACCTCCTGATTTTCTTTCTTTCTTTGTAGGAATCACTGGAGCAACAAGGAGTAAAAAGGTGGCACGAGCACTGAATGAGACAAAACTCTTTTTGCCACTTTACCGTTGGAAGAGACCATTCAAAAGCAACGCTCACGGGATTGTCTTTAATCGGACATCCAAAACGACATTGAAACCTCCTTAACAGATGAATTTCAGTCACGTCTGGCTGAAGACGAAAAATTTAGCGCTAGCAGGGAGGCAACCCATGCAATTTTTTGTAATTTGTTTTCATATTTTGTGTGAAATTTTTAATTTTGTGTGTTATTTGTAGGGAAAGGCACAAACGAAGCATTTTAAGACGGAAGGAATTGTGTTTGGCAATCAAAAATGAGAAACAATTCATTAGCGATGGCTGAATAATGAATGAAATCTTGAGACACATCCTAATGAATTTATACTAAGCGAGTGGCGTATTGCGTACACAATTCTGTTGCCTTAATTATTGCTTTGATTCGCTTTTCTGTTGTAATTATCTTTATTTTCGTAGACAGGATCCAGAATTTTTGACCTTTCATCACGTTCTTTTGTTGTTTAGCTAACAATCGTCATTTGGAAGATATTAGTGCTATTATAACTCACCATTTTTCAGGTACTATAAATTCAGCCCGTCATTGCACTTTTGAAGGCATCCAGAGTTGAGAAAGAAATACAAAAAAAAATATGGAAGCCACTTCAAGAAGACGAGTTGAAAACATCTGTGGTGTTTGCGGTGTAGTGTTGAACAAAGCCACAATACATAGAAGCAGCACATGAATTGGGTCGAGTCTTAGCTGCAAGGAATAATGCACTTAATATATGGCGGAGGCAATCTCGGACTTATGGGGATCGTTTCAAAGGCTGTACAGGAAGGAGGCAGTCATGTTTTGGGAATCATCCCAAAACCCTTGGCAGAGGCAAATCTTATTGGATCATCAAACGGAGAGGAACTGATCGTGCCAGGTATGTCTGAACGACTGGTAGAAATGATTAACCGTGCTGATACTTTTAATCGCTTTGCCAGGTGGCTTGGGCACATTGGAGGAAATTTTTATAGTACTATCTTGGGCGAACCTGAACATACACCAGAACCGCTTGGACTGCTTAATATTGATGGATTTTATGATTTTCTTGTGTGTTTTCTTCTGATGAGTTCGGAGAAATGGGTTCGTGTCAAAACCTTTGAAAGAACTCCTCTTTACTGCAGAACTGCTCCGATCTAATAGACCAACTCATACCATATGAACCACATTTGACCCTATCCTTTCAAAAATAATTGGTTTGAGGACGATCGTGGTAAGAGGCGTAGAATTAACTGGATCTTAACCTTTAATTTCCTGTAGATTTCAGCTAATCATGTACGACCTTCTTACTCTCCTTTTATTGTTTAAGACATTGGGGACAATGTCTCATTTAGGTTTGGGGGAGGGAATTAGTTGATCAGTACCTTTTTTTAGTTTGTGTGTTATTTTTATTTTTAGTCCAAATTTTTCGAAAAACAAAAAAATTGGAAAATTTTCAAAAATTACAAAAATATTTTGTTTTTTTTTTGTTTTTTTTCTGACTAAAAAGGTGAAATTGGTAACAGGTAGCTGAGTAAGGAGTTTCCACTCCTGAGACGTATCTCAAACCTATTTCGAAACAAGTTAATTTTTGTTTATTTTATTTTGAATTATTTAATTTGTGAACTCTCCTTAAAAACGGACTAAAATGGATATTCATATGCTCAGTGACAGATATTATCAACATACATAGTAACATACGGACATGAGCTAAAATTGAAAGTTTGTAATATTCAGTGCTCTAGTTTAATTGGAGGAAACATCTCAAAAAAGCAATGAGGAAAAAAAAAAAAAAAATATTCTGATTTACAAATAAAGTATCTGAGATCCGGTTATTAAGTCTGTAAGGGGTTTTAAACATCTAGTGCCCTAAACCAACTGTTTGGGAGTCACTGGCCCAAAGCTCGCTACATGGATCAAGATGCTAAAAAATATATTTATATCTGAAGTCTGGTAATTAAGTTCGTAGGGGTGTCTTAACACCTGGTGCCCTAAAGCCAACTGGTTTGGGATCCACCGACCCAACACTCGCTACATAGATGGAAGATATTGTATATAAATAAAAAATAGAAAAAAAACAAAGAAAAAATCAGAAAAATGAGAAAAATTATTCCATTGCTGCAAAAAGATGTGAAATCTGATAGAACTTTAGGACAAAAATATTACTCTCTTATCAACTGCACTTTGATGTTGTTTGGGCAAAATGAGTTGTTTAATATTTTTTTGGCTGTGTATATAAGAATGGTAAAAATAATCGGAGAATTTACTTATTCGGTAATTTAGAATGAAACAAAACAACTAGTAACTTGGAGTAGAAGTTTCACCTGATTAGTCACTAACATCTTTATTCTCTTTTTGCTTGTCTTTTGCTTTTGTGTGCATTAGTTTCACTACCTTTTTACTTTTATAAATTTTTGTGGTATCATTGCTGTAAACCCTGCACGAGACTACAACTCGTCCACTAGAGACACCTAGGGGTTTAAAGGCTTGTTGCATATGCTAAATGCAACCGTGATCCCTACGAAAGTAGCATAGTTTAATTTTAATTGTTTCTTTATTTTATTTTGTTGTTGCTCGAGGACTAGCAAAATGTTAGGTTGGGGGTGTGATGAGGCGAAAATATATTATTTACCGCCCCTTTAACTTAATATTTTGTTTAGTTTCTCGGGTTTGATGAACGTTTTGATGTGTTTTAGTTTATTTTACAGATATAAATAATATCGGGTCTCAATGAAATCATTTAGGATGAAATATGGGTCAAATAAGGGCAATTATTGGACTTTCTATTTTAATTTTGGAGATTGGAAACTTGAAAGGGCGTTTTGACGAAGTGCAGTTTTGGAAATTCCAGTTTGCGCATCTGTCGTATTTTGGGCATAACTATTTACTCAGATATCGGATTGAGCTGATTCAAGTTCCAGATTAAAGAGACTCAAAGATCTACAACTTTGAAAGACAATAATTTCGAATTCTGAAGATTTCATGCCCGAAATTGATGAACCATCCAGAAGTGTGTAGTGTATAATTATATAAAGTCACTTTCAATCATTTTCAAGCAAAAAATAAATTAATAAATAAATAATAAAAATTATCAAATCATCACCAAACCATGATAAGAGATTAGTGAGAGCAATTAATAATGGATTTGGTGGAGCAATTAGTGGAGCAATTAGTGGAGCAATTAATAATTGATTTGGTGGATGATTTGATGGAGGCAAAATTTGCCAATAAATACCAAGCCATTTCATTTGTAATTCATACTTTCTTCTAAGGAATTCCTTAAGATACTAGAAGATTGTATCTTTTTTGTTTATTTACAGCTTTCAGTAATTAATTTCCGCTTTCGCACTTTCTTTTCTTTACTTTTCAGTTTTTACTTTCCGCAATTTACTTTGGCACAGTACTTTTCTTTCTTTAATTTTCAGTTTTTACTTTCAGTAGGAGGAGGTAACTCCCCTTTGCTGGGGTAAAAGGTAAAACTTTTATTACTAAATATTAGATTAATCTCCCTTAATTATAATATATAAATTAGTTAAAACTGACTTAACGAGGATACCGTCATATTGGTCGGTTGGTAATTATTTAAATTGGTTTTCACCTGACTAAACTGGATACCGCCTGATTGGTCGGTTGGTAATTAATTATTAATTTGACTTAATCTGGATCCCGCCTATGGCTGGTTGGTAATTATCATGCAAAGTAATATATTATATTAAGGGAGATATCTAAAATAGAAGTAATAAAGTGGATCATTTACCTCAGCATTTTCTTTTATTGTAATTTTACTTTATTTACTTTCAGCAACTTTATTTCAGCATTTACTTCATTCAGCAATTTACTTTTCAGCTTTTACTTTATGTCTTTTACTTTTCAGCATTTTTATTTTATGTCTTTTATTTTTAAGTTTTTACTAGCCCTAGTTATGTGTTAGTTATCTGGGGTTGTGATGAATTCTAATATCACCGGTTTAAAGGGGTTATTTTATAGTTTGGGTAATTTAAAGGGTTACTTATTAAGTCTTAAGCTTATGCTTCTTGTTGTCTGATCACCATAAGATTGATGTGGTAAATCTAAATGAACTAGACATAGGGATTTTAGGTTTCAGCCTTAGACTTAATAGCCCACGATCTTCCTTGAGGATAGATAACCCTTTAATAGATTTCCTTACAGGATAGACATATATACCTGTCAGGCGGGTAGCCATAATTGGAACTTAAACTTAATGAATCCAGATAATTTGGTTGACAAGACATATGGTTCAATTGGGTTAAACTGGGTATTGCGTCTGACCATCGACATAGGCTTTTGCATAATTTCGTGTTCCAGGTTAGTAAACTGATTTATTACACAAACATAAAATAATAACTTCATCTTTTAAAGATATTAGAATGATTCACAACCCTAGATCTTTGTGTCTTTTGTTATTTTCTTAGTAGTTTCTTTTGTCTTTTTTATTTATTTATTTTTTTGTAAAACCACTTTCAACCAATCAAACAATCATTCTCTTCTTCATTTAATTAGATATCTGTAAATAAATAGATTCAATAATTAATACAATAGTAGGAATTAAGTCCTCGTGGGATCGATATTTTTTATACTACTTGAACGATACGTGGTTTTGCGTTATACGTGTGTGTTTACCCGGTCAAGTTTTTGGCGCCGTTACCAGGGACTTATATTTCTTGAGTTATTAATTTTGAAGCTATCCAATTTACCTGTATCTAATTTTCTTTTATTTTTATCTGTAATTTTTATTCTTTCTTTTATTTTCAGGTGGTTAAACAATGGAACACTATTGGGAGATTGAAAGATCAAAAGCTTTACAAGAAGATACCCCCACATCTGGGAGCAACAGCCGATTTTCTGAGGCCTGTTGTCCCAGCCCAATGATTATCACTGGATGCCAGAATCAAGTATACTACATTTGCTCATCAGAATGCAATGGAGAGATGTGAGATATGTGACGGTAACCCCACCCGTATTATTGCGAGTACAACTACAATCCAGGGTGGCAGAGCTATCAAAATCCTTCATGGTACGAAGAACCATCATATTTTCCATCTTATCCACCATCCACCTATGATTTTTATCAAGAACCAGAACAATCAGAGGAAGAATCATTGGTTGACATGCTCAAAGATTGGTTCCAGAAACGGGACGAAAATTTGGATACAATGCTTGAAACATGCCAGAATCAATTTGAAAGTATTCAGAGACAATCAGCATCAATTCAGAGAATGACAGATCAAATGAGACAATTCACAGAAAACCAAAACTACATACCTCAAGAATCAATTTCAGATGACACTGATAAAGCCTTCAAATACCAATCATTTCACAATAACACTTCAACAGAGGAGGAGGCTGAGCAGTATCAACAACCAGAGGAGGTATCAGTTCAGGAGCCCGAACCGGCAAAGTCTCGATTTGATTTTTGTTATTCTGACTCTGACGAGGATGAAGCTGATCTATTTGTACCAACTGCACCAACAACGGAGGATCAAACTTTCAATCCTCAAAATGAAGATCTTGGAGATTCCATTGCACAAATGTTTGAAGAAGATCTACTTGAGCCAATCATTCCAGTCATATCAGAGGATGAAGACCTAATGTCAGAAACATCATTACATCCTCAGGTTGACAATTTTGAAACATGTATTTTACAGATGACAGATGAAGAGCTGAATACAAAAATTTTACAATACATCTGTGAAGAAAAGGTGGAGCAAGAAACAGAGCAAATGGAGGAGCAAATGTCTGACCTTAATAAAGATCCAGAGCATTCAGGAGAAACATCGCTGTTTTGGGGAGTACAAATCAAAGATATCACTCAGAAACTTGACAGAATGGAACTTCCATTCCAAGTCAAGCACCATACGAGACCTCCTGATTTTCTTTCTTTCTTTGTAGGAATCACTGGAGCAACAAGGAGTAAAAAGGTGGCACGAGCACTGAATGAGACAAAACTCTTTTTGCCACTTTACCGTTGGAAGAGACCATTCAAAAGCAACGCTCACGGGATTGTCTTTAATCGGACATCCAAAACGACATTGAAACCTCCTTAACAGATGAATTTCAGTCACGTCTGGCTGAAGACGAAAAATTTAGCGCTAGCAGGGAGGCAACCCATGCAATTTTTTGTAATTTGTTTTCATATTTTGTGTGAAATTTTTAATTTTGTGTGTTATTTGTAGGGAAAGGCACAAACGAAGCATTTTAAGACGGAAGGAATTGTGTTTGGCAATCAAAAATGAGAAACAATTCATTAGCGATGGCTGAATAATGAATGAAATCTTGAGACACATCCTAATGAATTTATACTAAGCGAGTGGCGTATTGCGTACACAATTCTGTTGCCTTAATTATTGCTTTGATTCGCTTTTCTGTTGTAATTATCTTTATTTTCGTAGACAGGATCCAGAATTTTTGACCTTTCACGATTTCTTTTGTTGTTTAGCTAACAATCGTCATTTGGAAGATATTAGTGCTATTATAACTCACCATTTTTCAGGTACTATAAAGCAGCCCGTCATTGCACTTTTGAAGGCATCCAGAGTTGAGAAAGAAATACAAAAAAAAATATGGAAGCCACTTCAAGAAGACGAGTTGAAAACATCTGTGTGTTTTGCGGTAGTAGTGTTGGAACAAAGCCACAATACATAGAAGCAGCACATGAATTGGGTCGAGTCTTAGCTGCAAGGAATATGCACTTAATATATGGCGGAGGCAATCTCGGACTTATGGGGATCGTTTCAAAGGCTGTACAGGAAGGAGGCAGTCATGTTTTGGGAATCATCCCAAAACCCTTGGCAGAGGCAAATCTTATTGGATCATCAAACGGAGAGGAACTGATCGTGCCAGGTATGTCTGAACGACTGGTAGAAATGATTAACCGTGCTGATACTTTTATCGCTTTGCCAGGTGGCTTGGGCACATTGGAGGAAATTTTTATAGTACTATCTTGGGCGAACCTGAACATACACCAGAAACCGCTTGGACTGCTTAATATTGATGGATTTTATGATTTTCTTTGTGTGTTTCTTGATGATGTTCGGAGAAATGGGTTCGTGTCAAAACCTTTGAAAGAACTCCTCTTTACTGCCAGAACTGCTCCGGATCTAATAGACCAACTCATACCATATGAACCACAATTTGACCCTATCCTTTCAAAAATAAATTGGTTTGAGGACGATCGTGGTAAGAGGCGTAGAATTAATCTGGATCTTAACCTTTAATTTCCTGTAGATTTCAGCTAATCAGGTACGACCTTCTAACTACTCTCCTTTTATTGTTTAAGACATTGGGGACAATGTCTCATTTAGGTTTGGGGGGAGGGAATTAGTTGATCAGTACCTTTTTTAGTTTGTGTGTTATTTTATTTTTAGTCCAAAATTTTTCGAAAAATACAAAAAAAATTGGAAAATTTTCAAAAATTACAAAAATATTTTGTGTTTTTTGTTTTTTTATTCTGACTAAAAAGGTGAAATTGGTACAGGTAGCTGAGTAAGGAGTTTCCACTCCTGAGACGTATCTCAAACCTATTTCGAAACAAGTTAATTTTTGTTTATTTTATTTTGAATTATTTAATTTGTGAACTCTCCTTAAAACGGACTAAAATGGATATTCATATGCTCAGTTGACAGATATTATCAACATACATAGTAACATACGGACATGAGCTAAAATTGAAAAGTTTGTAATATTCAGTGCTCTAGTTTAATTGGAGGAAACATCTCAAAAAGCAATGGAGTAAAAAAAAAAAAAATATTCTGATTTACAAAAATAAAGTATCTGAGATCCGAGTTATTAAGTCTGTAAGGGTGTTTTAACATCTAGTGCCCTAAAACCAACTGGTTTGGGAGTCACTGGCCCAAAGCTCGCTACATGGATCAAAGATGCTAAAAAATATATTTATATCTGAAGTCTGGGTAATTAAGTTCGTAGGGGTGTCTTAACACCTGGTGCCCTAAAGCCAACTGGTTTGGGAGTCACCGACCCAACACTCGCTACATAGATGGAAGATATTGTATATAAATAAAAAATAGAAAAAAAATCAAAGAAAAAATCAGAAAAATGAGAAAAATTATTCCATTGCTGCAAAAAGATGTGAAATCTGATAGAACTTTAGGACAAAAATATTACTCTCTTATCAACTGCACTTATGAATGTTGTGGGCAAAATGAGTTGTTTAATTTTTTTTGGCTGTGTATATGAAGAATGGTAAAAATAATCGGAGAATTTACTTATTCGGTAATTTAGAATGAAACAAAACAACTAGTAACTTGGAGTAGAAGTTTCACCTGATTAGTCACTAACATCTTTATTCTCTTTTTGCTTGTCTTTTTGCTTTTGTGTGCATTAGTTTCACTACCTTTTTACTTTTATAAAATTTTTGTGGGTATCATTGCTGTAAACCCTCACGAGACTACAACTCGTCCACTAGAGACACCTAGGGGTTTAAAGGCTTGTTGCATATGCTAAATGCAACCGTGATCCCTACGAAAGTAGCATAGTTTAATTTTAATTGTTTCTTGTATTTTATTTTGTTGTTTTGCTCGAGGACTAGCAAAATGTTAGGTTTGGGGGTGTGATGAGCGGAAAATATATCAATATTTACCGCCCCTTTAACTTAATATTTTGTTTAGTTTCTCGGGTTTGATGAACGTTTTGATGTGTTTTAGTTTATTTTACAGATAAAATAATATCGGGTCTCAATGAAATCATTTAGGATGAAATATGGGTCAAATAAGGGCAATTATTGGACTTGATATTTTAATTTTGGAGATTGGAAACTTGAAAGGGCGTTTTGACGAAGTGCAGTTTTGGAAATTCCAGTTTTGCGCATCTGTCGTATTTTGGGCATAACTATTTACTCAGATATCGGATTGAGCTGATTCAAGTTCCAGATTAAAGAAGACTCAAAGATCTACAACTTTGAAAGACAAAGTAATTTCGAATTCTGAAGATTTCATGCCCGAAATTGATGAACCATCCAGAAGTGTGTAGTGTATAATTATTAAAGTCACTTTCAATCATTTTCAAAGCAAAAAATAAATTAATAAATAAATAATAAAAATTATCAAATCATCACCAAACATGATAAGAGATTAGTGGAGCAATTAATAATGGATTTGGTGGAGCAATTAGTGGAGCAATTAGTGGAGCAATTAATAATTGATTTGGTGGATGATTTGATGGAGGCAAAATTTTGCCAATAAATACCAAGCCATTTCATTTGTAAAATTCATACTTTCTTCTAAGGAATTCCTTAAGAATACTAAGAAGATTGTATCTTTTTTGTTTATTTACAGCTTTCAGTAATTAATTTCCGCTTTCGCACTTTCTTTTCTTTACTTTTCAGTTTTTACTTTCCGCAATTTACTTTTATGCACAGTACTTTTCTTTCTTTAATTTTCAGTTTTTACTTTTCAGTAATGAGGAGGTAACTCCCCTTTGCTGGGGTAAAAGGTAAAACTTTTATTACTAATATTTAGATTAATCTCCCTTAATTATAATATATAAATTAGTTAAAACCTGACTTAACGAGGATACCGTCATATTGGTCGGTTGGTAATTATTTAAATTGGTTTTAACCTGACTAAACTGGATACCGCCTGATTGGTCGGTTGGTAATTAATTATTAATTTGACTTAATCTGGATACCGCCTATATGGCTGGTTGGTAATTATCATGCAAAGTTAATATATTATATTAAGGGAGATATCTAAAATAGAAGTAATAAAAGTGGATCATTTTACCTCAGCATTTTCTTTTATTGTAATTTTACTTTATTTACTTTTCAGCAATTTACTTTTCAGCATTTACTTTTCAGCAATTTACTTTTCAGCTTTTACTTTATGTCTTTTACTTTTCAGCATTTTTATTTTATGTCTTTTATTTTTAAGTTTTTACTAGCCCTAGTTATGTGTTAGTTATCTGGGGTTGTGATGAATTCTAATATCACCGGTTATAAGGGGTTATTTTATAGTTTGGGTAATTTAAAGGTTTACTTATTAAGTCTTAAGCTTATGCTTCTTGTTGTCTGATCACCAATAAGATTGATGTGGTAAATCTAAAATGAACTAGACATAGGGATTTTAGGTTTCAGCCTTAGACTTAATAGCCCACGATCTTCCTTGAGGATAGATAACCCTTTAATAGATTTCCTTACAGGATAGACATATACCTGTCAGGCGGGGTAGCCATAATTGGAACTTAAACTTAATGAATCCAGATAATTTGGTTGACATAGACATATGGTTCAATTGGGTTAAACTGGGTATTTGCGTCTGACCATCGACATAGGCTTTTGCATAATTTCGTGTTCCAGGTTAGTAAACTGATTTATTACACAAACATAAAATAATAACTTCATCTTTTAAAAGATATTAGAATGATTCACAACCCTAGATCTTTGTGTCTTTTGTTATTTTCCTTAGTAGTTTCTTTTGTCTTTTTATTTATTTATTTATTTTGTAAAACCACTTTCAACCAATCAAACAATCATTCTCTTCTTCATTTAATTAGATATCTGTAAATAAATAGATTCAATAATTAATAACAATAGTAGGAATTAAGTCCTCGTGGGATCGATATTTTTATACTACTTGAACGATACGTGTGTTTGCGTTATACGTGTGTGTTTACGCCGGTCAAGTTTTTGGCGCCGTTACCGGGGACTTATATTTCTTGAGTTATTAATTTTGAAGCTATCCAATTTACCTGTATCTAATTTTCTTTATTTTTATCTGTAATTTTTATTTCTTTCTTTTATTTTCAGGTGGTTAAAAAACATGGAACACTATTGGGAGATTGAAAGATCAAAAGCTTTACAAGAAGATACACCCCACATCTGGGAGCAACAGTCCGATTTTCTGAGGCCTGTTGTCCAGCCCAATGATTATCACTGGATGCCAGAATCAAGTAATACTACATTTGCTCATCAGAATGCAATGGAGAGATGTGAGATATGTGACGGTAACCACCCAAGTAATTATTGCGAGTACAACTACAATCCAGGGTGGCAGAGCTATCAAAATCCTTCATGGTACGAAGAACCATCATATTTTCCATCTTATCCACCATCCACCTATGATTTTTATCAAGAACCAGAACAATCAGAGAAGAATCATTGGTTGACATGCTCAAAGATTGGTTCCAGAAACGGGACGAAAATTTGGATACATGCTTGAAACATGCCAGAATCAATTGAAAGTATTCAGAGACAATCAGCATCAATTCAGAGAATGACAGATCAAATGAGACAATTCACAGAAAACCAAAACTACATACCTCAAGAATCAATTCAGATGACACTGATAAAGCCTTCAAATACCAATCATTTCACAATAACACTTCAACAGAGGAGGAGGCTGAGCAGTATCAACAACCAGAGGAGGTATCAGTTCAGGAGCCCGAACCGGCAAAGTCTCGATTTGATTTTTGTTATTCTGACTCTGACGAGGATGAAGCTGATCTATTTGTACCAACTGCACCAACAACGGAGGATCAAACTTTCAATCCTCAAAATGAAGATCTTGGAGATTCCATTGCACAAATGTTTGAAGAAGATCTACTTGAGCCAATCATTCCAGTCATATCAGAGGATGAAGACCTAATGTCAGAAACATCATTACATCCTCAGGTTGACAATTTTGAAACATGTATTTTACAGATGACAGATGAAGAGCTGAATACAAAATTTTACATACATCTGTGAAGAAAAGGTGGAGCAAGAAACAGAGCAAATGGAGGAGCAAATGTCTGACCTTAATAAAGATCCAGAGCATTCAGGAGAAACATCGCTGTTTTGGGGAGTACAAATCAAAGATATCACTCAGAAACTTGACAGAATGGAACTTCCATTCCAAGTCAAGCACCATACGAGACCTCCTGATTTTCTTTCTTTCTTTGTAGGAATCACTGGAGCAACAAGGAGTAAAAAGGTGGCACGAGCACTGAATGAGACAAAACTCTTTTTGCCACTTTACCGTTGGAAGAGACCATTCAAAAGCAACGCTCACGGGATTGTCTTTAATCGGACATCCAAAACGACATTGAAACCTCCTTAACAGATGAATTTCAGTCACGTCTGGCTGAAGACGAAAAATTTAGCGCTAACATCTTTATTCTGCCTATAAATATTACTCTCTTATCAACTGCACTTATGAATGTTGTGGGCAAAAATGAGTTGTTTAATATTTTTTTGGCTGTGTATATGAAGAATGGTAAAAATAATCGGAGAATTTACTTATTCGGTAATTTAGAATGAAACAAAACAACTAGTAACTTGGAGTAGAAGTTTCACCTGATTAGTCACTAACATCTTTATTCTCTTTTTGCTTGTCTTTTTGCTTTTGTGTGCATTAGTTTCACTACCTTTTTACTTTTATAAAATTTTTGTGGGTATCATTGCTGTAAACCCTCACGAGACTACAACTCGTCCACTAGAGACACCTAGGGGTTTAAAGGCTTGTTGCATATGCTAAATGCAACCGTGATCCCTACGAAAGTAGCATAGTTTAATTTTAATTGTTTCTTGTATTTTATTTTGTTGTTTTGCTCGAGGACTAGCAAAATGTTAGGTTTGGGGGTTTGATGAGCGGAAAATATATCAATATTTACCGCCCCTTTAACTTAATATTTTGTTTAGTTTCTCGGGTTTGATGAACGTTTTGATGTGTTTTAGTTTATTTTACAGATAAAATAATATCGGGTCTCAATGAATCATTTAGGATGAAATATGGGTCAAATAAGGGCAATTATTGGACTTGATATTTTAATTTTGGAGATTGGAAACTTGAAAGGGCGTTTTGACGAAGTGCAGTTTTGGAAATTCCAGTTTTGCGCATCTGTCGTATTTTGGGCATAACTATTTACTCAGATATCGGATTGAGGTGATTCAAGTTCCAGATTAAAGAAGACTCAAAGATCTACAACTTTGAAAGACAAAGTAATTTCGAATTCTGAAGATTTCATGCCCGAAATTGATGAACCATCCAGAAGTGTGTAGTGTATAATTATTAAAGTCACTTTCAATCATTTTCAAAGCAAAAATAAATTAATAAATAAATAATAAAAATTATCAAATCATCACCAAACATGATAAGAGATTAGTGGAGCAATTAATAATGGATTTGGTGGAGCAATTAGTGGAGCAATTAGTGGAGCAATTAATAATTGATTTGGTGGATGATTTGATGGAGGCAAAATTTTGCCTATAAATACCAAGCCATTTCATTTGTAAAATTCATACTTTCTTCTAAGGATTTCCTTAAGAATACTACGAAGATTGTATCTTTTTTGTTTATTTACAGCTTTCAGTAATTAATTTCCGCTTTCGCACTTTCTTTTCTTTACTTTTCAGTTTTTACTTTCCGCAATTTACTTTTATGCACAATACTTTTCTTTCTTTAATTTTCAGTTTTTACTTTTCAGTAATGAGGAGGTAACTCCCCTTTTCTGGGGTAAAAGGTAAAACTTTTATTACTAATATTTAGATTAATCTCCCTTAAATATAATATATAAACTAGTTAAAACCTGACTTAACGAGGATACCGCCATATTGGTCGGTTGGTAATTATTTAAATTGGTTTTAACCTGACTAAACTGGATACCGCCTGATTGGTCGGTTGGTAATTAATTATTAATTTGACTTAATCTGGATACCGCCTATATGGCTGGTTGGTAATTATCATGCAAAGTTAATATATTATATTAATGGAGATATCTAAAATAGAAGTAATAAAAGTGGATCCTTTTACCTCAGTATTTTCTTTTATTGTAATTTTACTTTATTTACTTTTCAGCAATTTACTTTCAGCATTTACTTTTTAGCAATTTACTTTTCAGCTTTTACTTTATGTCTTTTACTTTTCAGCATTTTTATTTTATGTCTTTTATTTTTAAGTTTTTACTAGCCCTAGTTATGTGTTAGTTATCTGGGGTTGTGATGAATTCTAATATCACCGGTTTATAAGGGGTTATTTTATAGTTTGGGTAATTTAAAGGTTTACTTATTAAGTCTTAAGCTTAATACTTCTTGTTGTCTGATCACCAATAAGATTGATGTGGTAAATCTAAAATGAACTAGACATAGGGATTTTAGGTTTCAGCCTTAGACTTAATAGCCCACGATCTTCCTTGAGGATAGATAACCCTTTAATAGATTTCCTTACAGGATAGACATATACCTGTCAGGCGGGGGTAGCCATAATTAGAACTTAAACTTAATGAATCCAGATAATTTGATTGACATAGACATATGGTTCAATTGGGTTAAATTGGGTATTTGCGTCTGACCATCGACAAAGGCTTTTGCATAATTTCGTGTTCCAGGTTAGTAAACTGATTTATTACACAAGCATAAAATAATCACTTCATCTTTTAAAAGATATTAGAATGTTTCACAACCCTAGATCTTTGTGTCTTTTGTTATTTTCCTTAGTATTTTCTTTTGTCTTTTTATTTATTTATTTATTTTGTAAAACCACTTTCAACCAATCAAACAATCATTCTCTTCTTCATTTAATTAGATATCTGTAAATAAATAGATTCAATAATTAATAACAATAGTAGGAATTAAGTCATCGTGGGATCGATATTTTATACTACTTGAACGATACGTTCGCTTGCGTTATACGTGTGTGTTTACGCCGGTCAATCAACACCGAAATAACACATCGTCAAATAATCGGTACTTAAATAACACAATATTATCGTAGTCAACTAGTCATTGACATTCTTGTCTTTTCATATTTAATTTTTTTTATTAAATATCGCTAGCGTAGATAAATTAGGGGAGTTAAAAAGAAGAATTGCCACACGCAATTGCCTTAGGAAAATGGGTTTTTATTAAAAAAAAAACCAATGGAAATTCCCATTTAACCCAAATTAAATTTAAATTTTGCATTTAGTCCTGTTACTTTCATGTGTGTTGGCAATTTCCGTAATAAAATAAGTTTTAATTGAGTTGTAATGAGTCTTGAAGATCTCAGAGCAATTGGACAAGTATTTGGATAATATCAGATGGAGATATCAAAATACGTTCACTCTTTTGGACATTCCAGAAGATTTAGAGCTCCAATTCATATGAGGTCAGTGTAATGGGAAGTAGATTTGAAGACGACCACGTAGATATAAAGAACGCATGATTTTGCCAAGAGACAAGAAATTTACAAGCATTTTAATTTGCACCTCAAAACCAGTTCGTGACGTGCGTTCGCATTACGTTCATCTGAGCGTTCTAACGTCCGAATGCATAAAGCTAGAAACTTTACATTTGAGGCGCATTTTAAGGAGAGTTTGAACACCTGTGCGTAATTGGGTTATTTTGAACGCGTTTTGAGCCAATCTTGCACAAGGAAAAGCCTATATTTGCCCTATTTATTTAAACTAACACTTAACCATTTTACCAAGATGAAGAAACATTATTTATACTTTGTTATTCCTTCTTGATAATCAATCTAGAAGACTTCGTTGATTTAATTATCTTCTTTGCTTTGGTAAGATTGTTCTTTGGTAACCATCAGCACAAAAACACAACTTTAACCCAATTTCCTAAGCCTTCAGAGTTCTAAAGGAGGAATATTAGTGGTTAGAGTTCTGGCGTTGCGAGTTCGCAGGGTTGATCCACTCAGAGACTTTAGAGGTTCTGAAGAAGGCCGCTTGGTGCGGGCTCAGGGAGTTCTTCGAGTAATTACAGTCTAAAGGTATTTCTAGTCTGTGAAGTTGTCACCATAGGTTCTATATCATCGTTGTAATTTTTCTCTATTATAGTGGATTGAACTGGTAGCCTATTCCCGGAGTGGTTTCTTACTCGCACAAGTTTTCCACTTCGTCAATAAAATTTCTTGTGTGATTCTCTTTATTGCTTTGATATTTGATTTATTTTACATCTACTTAGAATTAAGGGTGCTTGTTGATTCAAACCATAGTTGATATACCTTTGACTTGTCTTAGATAGAGTAGTATTCCGCATAGGGTTAGAACCTTAGGCTAATTTCGAATTTTCAATTGGTATCAGAGCCTGACCTCGATCATTGACCCGTTAAACTATGGATAAGAGTTTACCCTTAAATTCTCCCCTATGAGGTTGAGTACCTACATTGGAAGGTTCGCATGAGAATGTTTCTTAAATCCCTAGATGAGAGGGTTTGGATATCGGTAGAGTACGGTGGAAACCTTCTGTGGTTATGGTTGACAGAGTCTATTTCCCTCAAGATAAACTGACTTGGACAAAAGAGGAGTTTGAAGCAGGCAATACGAACAACAATGATATTAATTCCATTCATGTTGTTGTTTGCTCCACAGAGTTCAGGAGAATATCTATGTGTGAGATAGCCAATGATGCATGAGACATCCTTCAAGCTGTGCATGAAGACATACTGTCAGTTAAGAATAATAGACTCCAAGAGCTTGCTATTAGGTTTGAAGTCGTTAGGATGAAATATGATGAGACTTTTGATGAATTTTACGCTGAGATTAACGATATTGTGAACTCCAATTTTAACCCAGGAGAGACTATTCCTACGAATATGATAGTTAGAAAAATCCTTATATCTCTACTTGAACGGTTTTTACCGAAGATCACAGCCATCAAGGAAAGTAGTGACTTAGATCACCTTAAACTATAAGACCTCGTAGGAAAACTTCAGGTTTATGAGAGAAAACTTCTTACATATAGAAAGCCCAAGACTATAGTAATGAAGATCGCAAAGGAAGTTGGACATGATTCATCTGTTGGTGATGAGGATGAAGCACACACATATGATGATATGGCTATGTTCGTGAAAAAGTTCAAGAAATTTCTTAAGATGAATAAGAATGGTCTTAGCACTGATAGAGCTATGGAGAACAAACCTAGAGAGAGTAGTCGTAGAATGAGGGAGTCTAGATAAGACAAAGATAGCAAACCTCGCGCTATCCAATGACATGAATGTGAAGGGTTTATGCATATAAGATTTGAATGTCTCACATACCTAAAGTCTAAGGGCAAGAAAGTTATGCAGCCTCACTTAATGATTTAGAAGGTGACTATACTTCTGTTGAGTCTCCTCATGATAAGAGCAATTTTATGACTTTTACTTCGAGTGTGACTAATTAGAGAAATGATAACTTCAGTGATAAAGATGTTGATTCAGAATTCTCTTACGATGATGTTGTAGATGAAGATGATCTTCATGTAGCATGCATTGAATTGTTCAATGACATGAATGTGAAGAGTTTGGGCATATAAGATCTCAATGTCCTACAACCTAAAGTTTAAGGGCAAAAAAGTTATGGTAGCCTCACTTAGTGATTCAAAAGGTGGTTATACTTATGTTGCATCTCCTCATGATAAGAGCAATTTTATAGCTTTTACTACTAGTGTGACTGATGAGAGAAATGATAACTTCAGTGATAAAGATGTTGGTTCAGAATTCTCTTACGATGATTCTGTAGATGAGGATAACCTTTAGGTAGAATACATTGAATTGTTCAATGAGAGCCTAGATATCAAGAAGATTAATGTTGAAGTCAGTAAGAGGTTAAAGGAAATTGAGCTACAAAAGAATGAAGTCAAGCCAAGCTTGACAAGAGCCTTTCAGTTATTGATGACCTTGAGGAGAGGAATAAATGACTAGTTGATAGAGTCAAACTCTTAGAAGCAGAACTTGAGAATGATAGAAAACAGTTGTCTGTATTTTCTTGTGGGACTGAAAAGCTAGACAACATGTTAGGGATTGGTGTGCCTCCGTGTGAAAAAAAAAAAGGATTAGGCTTCGTTGAAATGAGTTATGACAAGGTGTCAACTTCTAAAACCGTGTTTGTCACAGCTCAGTTCAAGTCTGGACATTTTAAACTGACTCATCTCCGTGACTTAGGAAAGAAACCATTGATGAGCGTCGTGTGATCCCTCATGTATATCCTCGTCCTGTGACCCAACCTCAATCTAGAGATTTTTCTGGTAGACGTCACTCTCGTCCGAGGTTTCTGTCTGTTTGCCATCACTGTGGCAAGGCAAGACATATTAGGTCTAAGTGTTTAATGTTGCACAAATAAAAGAAAAAGTCTAAGAGTGTTTCACGTAGATTTGATTCTTCGAATCTCATTCGTCAAGTTTCTGCGTTAGCTAAACAGACGCAATTCATTAGAGAGAAACTTGCACTGCTGACGAGGAGTTCTCAAGTGAAGGAGACTCTTAAGAAAGTTTGGATGAGGAAGCGATATGACTTCCCATCATCTTCTGAATGCCTTGATCCTAAAAGACGTGATGAGATTTCATTTCGAAGTGTCTCACATCAGATGTTGCATTCATATTTCCCCATTGCATGTTTTTGTGCGTGTGTTTTATGTGTTTTCATGACTACATATTTTTTTTTATTTTCACTGCATATGGATGTGTGTGTTTTATTTTTGTTATATATCCATTGGTATATAGGATGGAAATTCGAATATAAATTTCATAGCCGATTCTGAATAGACGGTAGTATTATCTATACTCGGGAATACAATTTCACGTACCATTGGATAATGACAAGCCATGTTGTGTCTTTTCTTATTTTTATGTTAAAAGAAAAATACAAAAAAAAATTGTAAAATGAAAAGGACCAAAAAAAATTTCTGCCTTAAAAGAGCATGTAAAAACATGTGCATGTGGTCCTGATATGTAGGATATATGGTTATGCATGTGTAATATGTTTTTATTTTTCTTGATGTTATATGTGCATGAGTGCGGGTGATGGAAATCCTTATTATATCTTGTGCTTATATTTCACATACACGTTTTTATGTCTTGAGGTTTGGTTGCATGTATGAATTTTTGGACTGACAGTCTAATCTGTGTCATAGTTAGATTATTAAATAGTATGATCTTTGACTAGATTAACTTATGTTATCCCATTGAAAAAGAAAAAAAACAGTTTAAATGACTTTTGAGTGCAAAAGAGCCAATGGCCAAATTCAAAAGATAAGGGTAAAAACCCTTCATTCGAAAGAGTTTATTTAAGAGCTCATATTTAGGGGGAGAATATTATAGCATGTAACCAATGTTGCTTATTTTCAGATCCTAATGGCGCTGGGTTTGAACACCTATTTTATGGACTTGGTATGACATGAGATGAGATTTCTTTGGCTGTGTCCCGCTCATAAAATAAGGTCTTAAGTCTTGACTCGTTGCACACTTATTTTTTCACGCGAATGTTTGCTATGCTTTGGTATTTATGTCATATGCATGCGTGCGTTCTTGAACATGATAAAAAATATTTCATATTATCTCATGTTAAAAACAGCTGAGTACTGATTGTGTATCATTGTACTTGTTTGAGGTGCTGTTTTGAGTCGTTTTTTGACTTGTTTTCTTTAAACTCCTTGTGTGTGCTTTTAGTCATTGTATTCTATGTTTTAATTTGCATACTGAATTTTTATGAGTTTTTTCTTTTTCTTCCCGTATTTTATTTTACTAACTATGTTGTCCTGTTAGTGAGATGGAGTAAGTTGGATTTATAATAGGTTTATAAGTAGCGTGTGTGTCTACTTTTTATTCTCTTGCATAATGTTTTCTTATCTATTGTCATTTCGTGACAAAAGAGGGGGAGTATAATAGAATATTCATTTTGATATCTCTTTTTAAGATAAAGTAAAATTGAGGGAGAGTATGATATCTATTTTTAAATGCATGAGACTATTTTTCATCGTTTTGTCTGCTCTTTATATTCCATATGCTTTTCATAGTATATTATTGTTTGTGGATGTTTCATGTGAGCATATTAGTGGTTGTGGTGGCATTGACTTCAAGACTACTTAGTTAGGTATTAGATCGAGTCATATCGTAATAAGTCACGGTCTTGATGGTTGGCAGCTGACTACGTTATTTTTACATTTTTTTATCATAGTCTTTGTATTAGGTGTTTTGTCACGGAATGCCAAATGGGAAGATTTTTAGTTCCATGTGTGTGCAACTTCCATAACAAAATAAGTTCAATTGAGTTGTAATGAGCCTTGAAGATCTCGGAGCAAATGGACAAGTATTTGGACAACATCAGATGGAGATATCAGAACAGTGTTCGCTCTTTTGAATTTTCCAGAAGATTTAGAGCTTCGATTCACATGAGGTCAGTGTCATTATAAATTTACTGCATATTATGTTGACTCGATTTGACCTGTAATTTTTTTACCCGACCCGCGCGGTCACCTTCTAAAATTTTGGGTTTCGGGTCAGAAGACCCGAATGACCCTACCCGATCGGGTCTTTAAAAAATACGAAAAACCTGACCCGACCCGACCCGTGAATACCCCTAACTTTCATAATCGAAATGTAATACTTACCATCACTACATATTTTCCTTACCATAAAATTTACACTACATCACACCCATGCATATCGAACTTATTTCTACAAGTTTGTTTACATACAACTATTAAGACAATCACTATAACTCATCAACAATTCATTATCAAAGACAACAAAGCAACATCAAACTTTAAAACACAAAAAATTTAAATTGCGGGTCGGATTGGGTCAACATATATTTACAATATCATTTACATCGGGTCGGGTCAGACCCGAGTTTTCTGACCTGAACCCGTGACCCGACCCGAAATTTCAAGTCGGGTCAAATTGACCCGAATTAAATTTAAAAATTCATAAACTCGACCAGATCGGGTTGGGTCGGGTCGGGTCGACCCGACCCTGAGAACACCCCTAATGAAAGTGCACTTGTGATAATATTAAAATGTCAGTTAGTAATTGCTTTATTAGAAAGCTTTAAGGTTCTATCATGGATGTTTTAGTCAAATTGTTTCGGATTATATTAAAGTTGAATGCTAACTTTGTCTAAGTGAAAATCATATAAGTGCATGATGATAAGCATAAGAGTGACAAGTTGTAAGGATAATGGACATATAAGATTGATAATATTAGATTAGGCCAGATTTGGGCAATCGTAGACACCTAGCTTTGGGCATTTCTAGTGGCTATTTCGGCTAAGCCAAAATGTTCCATTAGTATTAGCATAGGCATGTCTTGTGTATTCGGAAAGAAAAGCTTAAATCCAATCACGTGAAATTCAGGTTGAAGGAGTATTTGTGATGCATTGTACTTTAAACGATTATGACATGTTCGTAATGTAGAGAATTTGGAAGCCTACATAAGTTATGTACTTTGAATTATGTGTAATGCGAAGTTTTAATGTTCGAGGTGGTATGCATGTAAGTTGCTTTTGATTCACTTCCATGTTTCCCGAAATAAAAAGAACAGTACGAGTTAAAGGTGTTCCAATAAGTAATTGTAAATATGTATATATGTTCATAAGTATTGTATTTAAAGTTTCAATCTTGTTCATTGTAGTGTGTGTAGTTACTTACTGGGTTCTATAACTCACGCCACCACTGTTGTTAGTTTTGCAGGTGGGCAACCTGATCAGTCATTCACTTTGGCTCAGATATCTTGCTTAAGACGATGGATTACTCAAACTGAAGTCACCCAATCTGGAGTCCAGGGAGGAGTCTTATGGTTTAGTAAATTGTGACATTATTGTATTTGTTTGTATTAATCAAAACACACCATTATATGTGTGTTATTTTAAGTGTGAGGTTGAATGTTTTGATTTGGGCGCAGAGCCCTGTAAATTGATGATGAGAATTGTGTTGTTTGAGTTCGGACCAGAGGTCATATTTGTAGGTTTGATAGTTGTTCAGTCTTTGTGATGCTGAATTGTGATCCAGGATGTCAATGTTTAGGGCACGTCATGCCCATTTTTCGTAAATTTTGAGGCTTAATGAGATAGGTTATTACCCTGTCTCTAACAGATGTCTCCTTCCGGTAACACCTTGTCTCTAACGAGGTGGTACAAGTTGTCACCTTAGGTTCTATACCATCGATGTAAGTTTTCTCTATTATAGCAGATTGGAGTGGTAGTCTATACCCGAAGTGATTTTTTACTCGCACAAGTTTTCCATTTAGTCAACAAATTTTTTGTGTGATTCTCTTTATTGCTTTGATATTTGCTTTATTTTACATCTGTTTAGAATTAAGGGTGCTTATTGATTCAAACCATAATTGCTCTACATTTCATTTGTCTTAGATAAAGTAGTATTCCGCATAAGGTTAGAACCTTATGACAAAATCAAATTTTCAAGTCCAATGATATATAAAAGACATAAATATACATAGTAAATATTTATTATTATAAGCTTGCCATTACAAAAACAAAACAGGTAGACCCGGCCACGGTTCCGGTTCAGAACTGGAACCGAACCGGTTGGAACCGGATGGTTCCGATTCCGGTTCTGGAACCGAAACCGTAAAGGACCGGTTCGGTTAGGGTTCGACCCCCAACCGAACCGGTTGGAACCGCTGGAACTGAACGGTTCCAGCGGTTCCAACAGGAACCCTACCCCAACGGCTACTAGCCGTTGGACGGCTCCCTGCCCCCAAAACCTAAAAAATGGCCATCGGCAAAAAAAAAAAACTAATTTAATTCCTAACATACCCCTAACCGATTAAATTTTCAAGAGATATTCCAACACGTTAGAATTCAACTTATTTTCTTTTATGTCAAGCATTACAATACAAAGATGCATTATGTAGTTTTTTTCCTCAACATGTTCAAAATATCACACTTTTTCCTAGTCAATGAGATATTTGTGAAATTTTTTTAGAAATTTTAAAAGTTTTTAATGATGCTACTTTAATTTTTAGCGGAGTTTATTATCCTACAACACATTTATTTCTTCTTGAAAGTTTGAATATTGTTGGTACTCTCGATGAACATCTTGAAAGTAACGATCCTAATGATATTGTTTTGTTAGAAGCTATTACTGTTATGAAGGTAAAATGGTTGAATTATTTTAGAGAAATTCATTTACTTTATCTTATTGCTGCTGTTTTTGATTCTATATTTAAATTAGAAGGTTTGAATAGTGCTTTACAAGCTTACTATACTTATTTAGGAATATTAGATGATATTGATATTACAAGAATAATAGTGAGATTAAAAAATGATTTAATTGAGTTATTTAATGATTATATTGTAAGATATAACTTAGGAATATTAAGTGAATCTAGTAGTAGCGAACCGGTAATTCAAACAAGACTTAGTACAGGGGATCGTTGGTTACTGCAACGAAATAAAAAAGATAGGGATACGACAATTAATAACCTCGAATTAGATAATTATTTATCTACAAATTTCAAATTTCCTACTAAAAGTTTAGTTAGTAAAAATTTTAAAATCCTTGAATGGTGAAACCGACATCAAAATATATATCATGTTTTATCAATTATTGCTAAAGAGATATTGGCAACACATATTTCCACCGTTGCGGTTGAGCAAGCCTTCAGCTTGGGAGGTAATATATTGGAAGCTAGACTATCTTCATTACATCCAAGCACTCTAGAAATAACAGCTTGTGTGGATGATTAGACTCGAGCTGATCTGAGACAACAAGAAGATGCCCCCGATGATTTTGAAGACTTGTTCGATAATGCATCTGCAACAACAAGTGCAAGAGGAACGGGAGCTGAAGGATCAACTGATAATGATGATTGATAATTACAAAATTATAAATTTCCAAAGGGGAAATATCTTAAAATTATAATGGAACTACATGAGCTTTGATTCCTCTCACCCATGGAGGATACGTAGGCAACTTAAATTTTTTAAAATTTAAGTTCAAGCTCTTTAATTTAATAATTTTATTTATTTATTAAATTAATCTAATTTATTTTAAATTATTTTCGATTTTTTTATATAAATAAAAAAAGGTTCGAACCGGAACCGACCGGTTCCGTTCCGGTTCGGTTTACGGTTCCGGTTCCACACTTGTGAAACTGGGAACCGGCCGGTTTGGTTCGATTCCGAACCGGAACCGAACCGCCGGCCAGCTCTAAAAATAGACATGAGTCACAACTTAAAATATTAATTTTTTTTTTTTATGACTTTCAAATTTAAAAAATAAATCTCTTAAAATATTAAGTGTTTCATTAAAAAATTATATATTATTGATATATAAATTATAAAACAAGTAGTATTGTCAATTTATTTCGACAAAAAAGATTTTAAAAAATAATCCTTACATTTATAAGAGATTGATGTCATATCAGATATTTTTAGATATTTTTATCTCTTTCATTCAGACTCTAAATCAAAATCTCAAAAATTCTGTCTATACTTAATATTCATACCTACAACATTCATGAAAAAATCTCTCAAATTCGGAATTTTACAAATTCTAAATTTGTCTCAATACATGATGTAAACGTATACTCACACACTTATAATGTATATAACCTATTAGGTTCCTTGTAAGTTGACAATAAATATAGACGTATATTGTGTTGATACTTTTATCTATTGATCATGAATGGCACCTAACAGTATGTCATAATCCTTTAAAATGTTTAGAGCGATAATATGTAAGATATATATATATATATCAAATTCTTTAGATTTTGATAAGATATTTATTTATTTTATTAAAATTACCAAGACAACAAAAATAAAAATTAAAAATACATCAATCATATTACTTGCTCTCATTCACAATTATGTTTACATCAATCACATTGGTGAATGAAAATTGTGTCTCAATCACAATCACAATCACATTCACATTTTACAACAATCACATTGATGACTGAAAGTTATGTCCCAGTCATAATCATATTTCACCTAATTCGCATTGAATTTAATTATAATCATATTTTATCTAAATTACATTAAACTTGGCCACACTCATATTTATGTAAGTAACATTAACCTCAATCACAATAACATTTTCCTTCGGTCACATTGGTCAATGGTCAGTAACATTTTAATAAGCCCGTCAAAGTCACATTTTAATGAGATCAATAATTACTGGCACACCGGTTTGAAGAACGCTTAATTAAGAACAACCAGCATCAGGTAAAGGAAATTAATTTTTCATACAATTTATTAAAATCTTTGTAATTTCAATACCCAGATATAAATTTGGCACACACAGGCAAAAGGAAAAGTAAAATTTGATCAACTCTTAATTTAGTAGGAAAAAAATGATTAAACAATAATAAAAATGTAAAAAAATAGGATTAAATAGAGTATAGGTTAAGAGCTTGGGTTTATTAATAATAAGTTATAGAAAATAGGACTATTTAATAAATTTTTATATTAAAGGGGTATCCAAAATTATATGAACAGTACTGGCAAATGTTCTGCAATGCCACTAAAAGCTTACCATGAATATGAACAATTTTACATAAATCTGCAGACTCAGGCTCTCCTGTGACCTGTACAATTCTCAAGTTCCTAATCAGAATGTCTACAGAAAGTCAAGTTAGATGAGTACTAAAGTCTCTTTTCTTCTGCCTTCTGATATTAATTTTATGTATATCACCTTATACAAATCAAAATTGTGTACCGAACAAATACGAAAAAATAAATCCTATGTTCCTCATTTCTATAGAGCTTTTGTCTAACTTTCAGTTATAAGCTAACAAAAAAAAAATGACTCCTAACCTTATCAGTATTCTCAATTAACACCTCTCTCTCCCCGTCTCTTTCCCAATTCATTTTGGGCATGTTCTTCCATCAATACCTAAAGAGGGTTCTCATAGAAAGCAGAAACAGCGATTAAAAATCGCTCTTAACAGTCCCGAAATAATGAAAACTCAGTCCCCTTTTAAAGTCCTGAAATCAGAGTCTGATTCCAAACATAACAGTTCCAGGACAAGGTAAATGAAACACCATTAGCATGACTGCGACAGAGATTTAACTACTGCAACAAGAAAAAAGTAAATGCAGTAATAAATAGATAAATCTCTGGACCCTGGCATACCTTCGTGGAAGGTCAGTTTAGTTCGGGTAACAACCGACTGGAGATGATAATAGAAGGGAAACTAATATCAGTCCAGTGTTCTTTAGAAAGGGATGACATACGGCAGGGCTGTTAAATCAGCACACTCTATCCGCAGAGCTTCCGCCCACACTTGTGTCCCATCAATCTTGGGAGGATCCAGTTTGGGCTTCTTTGAATGCATGCAGTCACCGTTTAACAGCCACTCTTGGTCATCAAGATCATCAGAACAATCCTCCAATTTGGGTACAGAAAGAATCTGATTCAAATACTTGGAATCAGGATGTGGTGGTTTAACAGATGCTTCCCCATTCTCACTTACTCCTGCTTTATTTGACAAATGCCTAGAAGAGTCAACAATTGGTTTTGGAACCTCCATCAGACCATTAATCTTGTATTCCTGCATATCCACTTTACAATTATGAACTTCCCCCTGCCACTCGGATTTAAAGGGGACAGCACTATGGCACAGTTCCAGTTTCTTTCCTTTTTCCACGGCTAGATGGGAGGACGAGACAGGTCTCGGCAACTTATTAGGCCGAATTCCATTGTCTGTCACAAGGTTGAAACAATTAGGCACAAAAATAAAAATATCTGATAAAAAGCTACATATTCACATTAAAGATCTTATATCCCGAACATAGGCAGAGATGAAAACTTTGTTACAATGTTCTTCAATCAACAGCCCAAAATGTGAAGTGAGAAAATTTCAACTTAACAGGTTTTTCAAAATTAAAACATACCACTAGTATCCCCAAAGAACAGAAGGATTAAGCACTGGACCATCAAGTAGTAACAGTCTTTAGGGTTAACACACATCTAAATTTTTGTTTCCAAACACCAAATAGAGATAGAGATGCTGCAGTATGACCATTGTACAATACAGGAAAGGACTCACCATGTGAAATTCCATTTATCTCAAGCTCCTTACGTTTGCCAAGATTTGCCTCAAGAGCAGGATTGTCACAGTTCGTCTTTAAAACAACCTTGCTGCTGTCTTTCAATTCTGAACTGCTGTGTTTCAATTGCGGACTGCTGTGTCTAAATTGCGGATTGCTGTGTTTCAATTTCGGACTGCCGTCTTTCAACTTCAGACTGTTGTCTTTCAGTTTAATCTGGTCTTCACTTGTTTCACTTACCTCCTTCGCTTTCTTCTCCTTTTTCTTTTCCTTATCCAAGTTTTCGTCTTTTGATCTGCTTTTCTCCTCTCGGTCTCTATCCTTGTGCTTATTTTTCTCTTTCTCCACCACCTCAATACCATTCTTCTCCACTGATTTAGCAATTCCTTGAATTTTTTTTTTATCGATACCGGGTAATCCTGGGACAATTGCATTTCCAAAACTTCTAACTTCGACATGGTTCTTTTGCCCTTTAACTTCAACGTAGTTCCTTTGCCCATTGACTTTCCTATCATCTTCTTTCCTATCATTAGCTTTTTCTTCTTCCAATCGATTGTCAATACAACGTTCCACCATCCTTCCTGGAAATCCCTCTCTTCTGGGATCTGTAACAGTAATCTTCTGACCAATTTGGCTTCCTGTTGCTCTATCATCATCCCTGGTTCTCCTCGCCAAATCCTGCACATATTTGAAATCACTGATCTCAGTATTTTGCAGGCTGTTTGGACCAAGCTTATCTCCATTGTTGCACTCTTGCTGCCCTTCAATTCTCTTTGCATCTGAGGTTCTGCTCTTATCTTTATCCTTATGCCTATCTTTCTTGTCTCTGTGCTTCTCCTTTCGATCTTTCTTATCGCTATGTTTTTCTTTACTTTTCTCTTTATCTTTGTTCTTTTTTTCTTTACTACCTTCCCTTTTTTCCTTATCCTTTCTATCCTTTTTATGCTTTTTCTCCTTGTGCTTTTCCTGAATATCACACTTCAATTGAAGAAAAACATAAGCAAGCAATTATGGAAGAAATATTTTTTTAATTAACTCAGGTGGATTGAGAAATGATGAAGGTAAATGGTTATCCAGACACCATGGGGCAACATTCCTAGATTGTATGCCAAGACAGATAAGTACGGAGATTGATAAAATGCATTGTCTCTATTTACATCCTCATTCATTTTTCACTTACAAGATTAGTATGTGGTGAACATATTATCTTTTCATATTTTTGAAAGTAAACAAGATACTTCAAACAATAGAAGGAAAGTAATCAGAAAATTTTAAAACGACAAGGAACATAATTTTCTTGATATTTAGCAACTAACATTAAATGCTACTGGTTTATTCCAAGTACATTACAAATTACTAAGAAATGGATAGGAAAATAACTTGACACATGCATGCCAAAATTCATTTTCATAATTGACACTTTAGAAGATAAAACAATTTAGTATAGAGCCAAGGAGGAACCAAGCTTATATTAACCTCAAATCTAGAGAACATGGGAGTTTGACTAAATGGTCAGGACCAGCAGATCATCGAGTCAACTAAATATGTATTTTATTCAAAGTAAAAACTACAGATAAGAAAATCAAAATACCCAAAAGGCCAATCACAATCTTTCAAGAAAAAGAAAACAATGAAAGTATCAATCACGGAACGGGCAGACAAGAGAGAGAGAACAAATGTCTGAAGATAAGAAAGATAAATTAGTTAATTTGTCATTATGAAGAGGTTGAGATGCAAGTAGCTACAAGATACTGACGCTTGTTGCAGACTATGATAGATTCCATCATTACTGATGTTATTAGAAGATTACCAAGTTATACATAGATAAAGTTTTGCTGAGTATTCATGAACTTCTGGTTCTAGTTTTATTACTTGAGGTTTTATCCGATCTCAACTGTCTCAAGTTTCCTCATTTTCTTCTAATTCTAAACTCCAATTCTAAATGTTATTAGAAGCATATATTATTCTATTCTGCCAACTTTTTCCTTCTCAAACATCTCACGCAGGCTCACGCCTATAGTAAATGATGTCAACGGATTTTACAGATCTAAAGCAACATTAAATTATGTCACCACCATTACATATCCATTAGATTATATCGACATTGTTTGTTAATACTACTACCCTACATTTGTAGTTTGTTAATTGTCAAGCAAACAAGATCCAATTATAGAGAACTGTGACAATCATATGCCTACAAAGATGCTCATATGCCTATAAAAGATTTACCATTGTATCTAAAAGCTCATAGGAAAATTTAAAATTACATCACTACAAAACAAAAGTAGAAAATTAAAATTGTGTCGTTGGAGTGATGTGTAATACCCTTGTTTTCCTGCTTTTGTTTTTTAGCATGGGTATAATAGTAATTTTTTCTATTGTTTGTTCAAAATTTAAGGGTAAAACGGTCTTTTATCTATCAAGGGCTTTATTGGTATTCTACATGTCAAAATATGTGTAGTAAGCATTGTAATTGTATTTTTTTTTTCTAAAACAAGGACAAAATTGGTATTTTAAAGTTCAACTAATAGTTTTTGAAAGAAAAGTAGTACACGAAGAAGTTAGTAATTCTTTAATAGTGAATTTTTTTTTTTAACGTTGGAAACCCCGCCACCAAACCACCCGATCCGGGCTTACGTGGAGCGGGTAAAACCCCCGGCTGCCCCAAGCTCTTACAAGAAATGCACCCCCTGGACTCAAACCCAAATCCTAGCAACCAAGTCCTAAACCCTTTGCCACCAAGCCACACCCCTTACGGACTTTTTTAATTGTGAAATGTTAGTGCAATACTTGTTGCCCTTAGATGTTATTTCACAATAACTTTAGTAATAAAAGGATAATAACCCTAAAAATAAATAGACACAGAAAAGAATTACAAAGCTGGACCAGGTGTGCAAGTATCTCATTAGCTAATATGTTAAAGGCAGGGTAGAATTTCAAACAGCCGCTCCAGCGGCTATAAGCGGCGGTTAGTTATTTGAAGTTATGACTCTTTATATATTAGATAAAATTTTACATGCTTGACTAGTCAATCTGCCCTTTGACTGGTCAAAGACGGCGCTTGGACAGATCGAACTATCAAAATGCCCTGACCCACCTACCGCCTTTAGTAGCATAGCACATTACCCGTAAAGTAATTTTTTGGCGCACTAGGTAACATGTGAAATTTTAAGAACACTGTCTCCTTGGATTTCTATAAATGTCTCAGGCTAAAAGTAATGAAGCTATTTTCTGAATAAATGGCTCCTCATTTACCTCACATGGACACCACTCTCCATGCAGCCTCAATTTTGTTAAGGTGCTAAATTCATCATACGAGTGTTAAACTATAATCTTAAAGTTCAATGAAGAGTACATGTAATATGGCATCTCTAACCAGTATTTAAAAGGAGAAAATAAGCCTATGAAATACCTAATACAAACATATGTTTCTTTCTTCCTTCATTATTGGACATGTTTATTGGATGTGTCAAACAAGACACATATCCCACCCACAACCATACATTGCCCATAGGTGAAAGAGAATTTTATGCATGTTGAAAGTGTCAGTGTAATTCATAGTTTGAGTTGGTAGAAAAAATTCACCAGAAAAGCAGTAATATATGCAAAGAAAGGGCAGTATCTACAAGTTATACCTAACAAGGGGCAATATCAAACATCCTTCTCACTAGTATCATCAATCATAACTCTAAAGGTTGGGTTGCTAGGAGCCTAGGACTTCTCTAATTAAGATATAATTTACATCACCATCTTGCCCAAAATTGAACAACGTTATCAGGGCTTCACCAGTGAAGATACATCATAGCAAATACTTAAATTGGAAACATTTTGTCACAAGGAAACTACATTTGTAATCTTTTAAACCTAACAAGCATTTTAAGTCTATGCTTTAAGAACACAAAATCAATCTCCCTAAGCTGTTTCCACAATTTTGTCCTCTATATAATAGTTCATTATTCAGCATGTGTGCCCTGGTAGACTGCAATAGAATTGTGCAAGGTTTTCCCAAATTTATTCATACATATATTTTTGTCTCTCGGGTCAAAAATACCTTGATCATGAACTCTAAATCGAGGTCTAACTTCAAGAAGTCTAAACGATAAACAATTGCCACAGTCCCATATAAATAAAAAGGCAAGAGAGTGCCAGACAAGCAAAGCAAGATCCAATAAATCAAGCATACGTCATGCTAGCAATGGTGGGTAACTGAAAATATGATATATAAACCTTTGTTAGCAGGACTGTATCTTCAATTCTGGCCTTCTTGTTATATCCTGGAGTCGGAAATGGAAAGCAGCGAGACATTGCACGTAACCTTAGAAACAGCAAAGTGGGATCCTTCCCCCAACCAAAAAGCTTCTTCTAGTTTCCAGTTCGTTTGTTCCAACACAGGAACAGACCAAAGACTATGACCTTGTCCATGCACCATGTCCTTGCAATCGTTTCCAGCTTGAAAATCACTTCATGGTCATCCAAAGTCACCTCCAGACAAAATCTCCTGATACCCAAAATTCAAAATATATCCTCTTATTTACATTCAAATCCTAAAAAATTGCAAAATGATTTAAGAAAAAAATTGCATAGAACTACGAGTACCCACAAGGCTCAAAATACTTAACTTAAGTACTTAACTATACTCTTGTAACCACTGAACAAACTCAAATACGGCAAGATAATCTAAGTTTCAACCCAAAAGATTTGTCAATAAATGCAGAATTTCCAAAACAATCTGACAATTTCCGTGTTAAATTCTAAAACAAAAAGGGGTACTACCACAGGTTCACCAGCAAAACCAACTGAAATCAGGAGAATCCCCCTTCTACAAAGATCAAAAACTCTTAACACAATACCAAAACCAAAACACACCATAACCTTAACCTTGCAAGGAAGAAATCTCCAGTTCCTTAGCATCTAAATCAAAAGATTCCTCTTGGTTTGTTCTCAAAAGCAATTCTCAAATAAACACTTTTAACATGTTCAAGTTGCAGCCTCAACTTTTGCAGATTCAATGTGAAGCTTTAAACCAATCGACTTATCCCAACACCTCAAAATTCCAGAAAATATACTGAACAAAAAGCTATACCATCCAATCCTCATTTTCTTTAAACACTGTATCCCTCTTATGATCATAACCCTAATAGTATAAAAACTGCAATTAGGGCCGTTTCTAGTAACGATGCCACAAACCCTAGATAAACCAAAGCAACAAAAATACGTTAACAAAACCACCAACATAATTTTATTTTTTCTAAAAAAAAAAATTCAATTCTACAAACATCAAAACACATTTATTTTTTTTCAGGGAAAACGATTAAACCCATGAAAATAAACCTTTGATAACGAAACAAAAGAAAATTATCCATGATATTAAAATGAAAAAAACGAAAGATAAATTATAGGTTTTCTGAAGATTATTAACTAAAACACAAAGTAGACAGTTTTAAGAAGAGAAAATTGCAAGATCTTAATAAAAATCAAAGTGTCTGGTTCCGTATTGGGTGGTACCTGTATGAACCTCTCTCTCTCTCTCTCTCTCTCTCTCTCTCTCTCTCTCTCTCTAAATATACATGTATGTCTTTAAAAAATTGATTTTGATGGTGGGTTTTGGTTGGTGAGAGCTGACTTTTATATTTGAGATCTCTGTCTCTTCAATGGAAGTCTTATGAAATGGGTTTGTTTTCGTTTGTGTTTTCTCCTTTGTGCGGAAAGGGGGCGATGCTCTTCTATCAATTAGATTAAACACCTACCTAAGAAACGGCAGAGAAACTATGGATGAAATTGGCAAAAATCTTTTATAAGGGATGAGATAGAAACGCGACATAAAGAAGCATCCGGACACAACAACACATTAAAATCTCATTATCTTTTCGGATAACGAGAGAAGACGAATACAATGCGCACTCTTTTTTGTGTTCCTAGAAGTAGTATATAATTGGTCGAGTGTATATGATATATCTCTCACAGTATGCGGGTCTCGTACAGTTATGGGGCCCATCTGCTATGAGAGAGATTGCATATACATCCGGCACATAATATAATTTTCGGTCTTCCTCGGCTCCTCCTTTTTTTCCCTTATTTTTTTTTCCTACTTATATTTGTTATCGCTAGCATCTAATAAAATGTTACACACAATTTATTTTTAATAAGCTTGAGTTCGAAACCTCTTAATTTAGTCTCAATTCAAAATGGGAGTGAGTTTGAGTATGGATTGTTAGGTGTGGTTCACTCCATGAGTTTGTTGAAAAAATAGTTTATGATGTGTTATTTTGTGATATAATTTTGAGTGAGATTCACTTAGTAAAAGTAAATAATTATGAGTGATTCGAAATCTACTCCGTGAATATTATGAAATAGTATATTTGTATTCTCAAAATGATGATAAGTTGAATGATAAATTATGTATCAAAGTATACCCCCGAAGTTATAAAATTAAAGGGAAGGTTTATTTCCTTGCATAGGAAAAGAAACCAAGGCTAAATGGTTTTATCTATAGTTACTCAATAACGGTTAAGTAAGAATATAAGGATAGAGATTTTCTCTACGCGCGTCCGCAAAAGGTACGAATCTGAGCTTCGATTGCTTTGGCCAATGCGTACATGAATGTCGACATCTGTTAGTCAAATCCGGCTTAACCATTTTTTATAACTTTCTTTAATTTTTTATTATCCAACTACTTGTAACAGTAGAATTAATTTTTGAATTAATTACAACGTGCAAAGTATTTGTAACAATAAAATTAAGGGTCATGCTAAGGACACTCATTAAGGATCAATTTTTAGAAAGTTTTCACATCACTTTTATGAGAAATATAAAAAATTATCAAAATATTAATTATTTTTTCCTTTTTCCCATAAAAATTTTCCAAAAATATATCTTTAATGAGTGCTCTTAGGGCACTCATTAGCATTTCCCTAAAATTAATTTTGAATTAATTGCTTAGTGGTTAGAATAAATTAACGATTTAATTTGCATTGATTTCAAGTTCAAATTTAAATGCTACAATAAATTGTTTAATTATTAATAAATTGGCTTCCTAAGAGTTGATTAGCTAAGGAAAAATAGAGATTGAGCACACACAACACATCAAAAGCATGACACATAGCAAATCATTCTTTTTGTTTGCGGTGGCTAATCGTCATTTTTTTTTTGTGTTAAAAGAGTGCAAGCATATTGGATGCTGTCGGAATCACTTGAGAGTGTTCCAAGATTATTTATTCCCGTTATATTTTGGGAAACAGTAGTCGGAAATATTTCTAAGCATCAACGACATGAGACGAATTTATTTTAAGGATACTATGTACTACATAGGCTTTGAGTTTAATCTCTGTATCATTATATTATTCTCTGTTCAACTTCAGAATTCTTTATTTATCTTAATGAATATTTTTATGTGTGGCTAACAATATTGTATTTTTCCTATAATTTTGAAACAAAATATCAATAACATATTGAAATGGCTGGTTCAGATTTGGTGCATTCAAAGCTTTGTCATGTTGAGAGACGAAATGATTGGCTTGAAGCAGAAGATGATAATTTCTCATCTTGTATGTGCGAAAGTGTCGTAAAAGATATTGGTGAAATGAAAACCAATATCAACGAGTTGGGTGTTTCTGTTTGTGTACTTCACACTAATATGGTCAAAAAGAATGATGATTTATGTCGAGAAGTTCAAAAGCTTGTGGAAGCTGTGACTGAGATAAAAGTTATCCAAACCCAATTTTTGAGTTTGGGTCAAGTGACACAGGTAGTGACACAATGTTGTGTGTGTCAAGATGACATGATCCAGGCCGACAACAAAGCAAAAGACCCATTACAAGTACCAGAAGGGCCACTTACGAGGCAGAAGACCAAAAGACTCAGAGAAGCAATGGTGGGATTAGTTCAGAGTGTTATGGCCGATTGCAACAAACAAATAGAGACGCATGTAGGCTTCAATAGAAAGGGCCCAAAGCCACTTCACTTGGCTCAAATCAGTTATGAATGAAGCTTCACAGGCCTTTGAAGACTTGAAGACTTTGGTATTTTTGTAATTTAGCCTTTAGAGGCATTGTTGTCTTTATGCCTTTAGGGTTTCTCCTTGTAACACTATTTAAATTTTCTTTCTTTTTCTTTTTGGAGGAATCAATGAAATTTGTAAACACAAAAGCTTAAAGCTTTGGCTATGGCCGAATTCTTGTAAGGGAGGGATTCCTCTTTTCAAGTTAAAATCGACTTATTTAAGTTTAGCAAGCTTAGTGGCGTCTCCATTGCTAGCAAAACACTACAAGGAATCATCTTAAAGGTTCTCAAAGGCAAATTTTTTGTGGGTATTCTTTGTGGCCTTGGAAGGGTTTTGTTCCTACAAAATCAAATTCGCGGTTCTTGGGGTTTTGTCCATTGCTTGGGGTTTGCTTGGATTTTGAATCCAAGTGTGTTTCTTGTCATTTGGTATCTAGAGCTCAGGGTTCCAATGTCTGATTTTCCTATCTTTACTTTTTGTTTGATTCTGTTTTTATTTTCTTTCTTTGTTATTTTCGTTTCAGTTCTTGTTGGATCTTGTTTCTGTTTTCGTTTTGTTTATTTCTGGATCTGGTTTTGTTGTGTTATGCATATCAGTTCATCTTTTATCATTTTCCCGTTCTGGGTTTTTTGTTGTTGTTCTTCATATCAGTCCGTAATTTTTGTTTATTTCTGGACCTGGGTTTTGTTGTGTTCTTCATATAGTTCGTCATATACATTCTATTCTTTAGCATATGTTGAAGAAATAAGCATGTTCTTGGGCGGCTGTGTGATTTGTTTCTAAAACCTTAGTGAAGTGAGAAAAGAAAATAAACCATCAGATTCAGACTCTGAAATCAGACCCTGAAACTTAACTCTGAAATCAGACCCTGAAACTTAACTCTGAAATCAGACCCTGAAAACTTAGCCTCTGAAATCATACTCTGGAATCAGTTCCTGAAACTTAGCTTCTAAAATCAGACTCTGAAATCATACCTTGAAAACTAGCCTCTGAAATCAGACCCTGAACTCAGCCTATGAAATCGGACCTTGAAAATTAGCCCCTTCAGACACTGAAATCAGACCCTGAAACACAGCCTCTGAAATCAGACCCTGAAAATCAACCTCTGAAATCAGAACCTGAAATCAGCCTATGAAATCAGTCTCTGAAATCAGAACCTTAGCATCAGAACTGAACTTAACTTCTGCTCAGACCATGATTTCAGAACCACAATATCAGCATCTGAAATTACCATTAAAAAAAAAAGAGTAAAAAAGTGAAAATTTTTGGTTGAATTTTGTTTGTTCCATATTATCATTTAGGTGCCCGTGGATGGTATTCCATCAAAATTTCTATAGAGGTGCCAAATTTTCTCCCGAAATTGCATAGGACCGTGAATTTGCATGCTTATTTTTTTTTTACATTGTGCTAATTGTTTATTTCCTTATTCCAAATACTCTAGTTTAAGTATTATTGATTGAGTCTTTGTCGTTGCTATTCCTGTTCGTTTTTTGTTTCCACATGTCCCATATATATTATTAGATCTTATGTTTCATGTTGGCTTGAGGACTACATTTGGTTTGTATTCTTGGATTAAGTGTGATTCACATTTGAATTGAGGACGAACTCAAGAGTGGTAAAAGGCAGTGATTGTGAGCATAATATCGGGTAAAAGCCAATAGAGTGCAAACACGAGTGGAGTGATATCATTCGAGTGTAAACACATGAGATTGTGAGGATTTACATATTTTCTTTACTTTCTTGTTATTTCTAATATGTTTGTTTAGTGTTGAGATGACAGGTCTAACCATTGATGAAAAGCTCGAGGCCTTGGATAGAAAATTTACAGATATGATGGAGAACATGAATACTGCTTTGGAGAGATTGTCCAAGAATGTAGAGAGTATTTAAACTAGTAGTGGACCCAAAGCACCACCACCCCAACATATACAACCACCTTAGAATGTACCACCACCTCATGATGTGCCACCTCGACGTGTACCACCACAGTATGTACCACCAGATGAAGAGGAAGTTGAAAATGAGTTTGATGATTCTGATGGTCTTGATGATGTGTGTAGGACACAGGACCTGGGCGACGCATGTTCTAGGCTCGCGGCCTAGTTGGGAAATACTAAATAATATGGAGTCGCCACCCGGTGTGAACCGGGACAAAGATTTAAGGCCGCACTCACCCCTCGCAAGGGAAGACCTCAAACCGTTGGGTTCGGAATGGTCCCTTACTCATGTCACTTGTAATGAAAGGATTTATGTAATAATTTAATCAAGCTTAAGTAACACTTATTTCCAAGAGTATCATGCTTCTAAATTCTCATATGCAAAATAAAACTTATGCACACATTTCACATATATCTCATATCTAAAATCGCATGCTTAACATATATCAAAATAGCAACGGACATACAACTTTATTTGCATATTACATTCAAGAAAACACAAGCACACATATTAACCATACAAACATACATATGGGCACTTTTCCAAGTGGTACGTGGAATTGTATCCCAAGTACAGACCGCACTACCGTCCATTCGGAATCGGCTACGGAATTTACGTCTGAGTTTCCATCCGATATACCACAAGAAATAATACTCAAATATTATCACGACACAAGCATATGAATTGTAATTCATTAACATAGTTGTATTCATACATGTGGGGATAGCTACTAGGAAAACTATGCATGAAATCTAATGAAGATGACTCGATTCAGTGGGTGCGCGTTCGTGTAGCGTTCGTAAACGCGTTCGAACGGTAAACAGAAGGTTCGCGTTCGTGTAGCGTCCGAGAACGCTTTCGAACGGAACCAGACCTGATGCATTATGAAACTAAGAAAGTGCGTGGGCGTTCGTATAGCGTTCGTAAACGCGTTCGAATGGTAAACAGAAGGTTCTCGTTCGTATGGCGTTTGATAACGCGTTCGAACGGAAATGAAACAGAATGCTCACGTTCGTATAGCGTTTGTTAACGCGTTCGAACGGAAGTGAAACAGAATGCTCACGTTCGTATAGCGTTTGTTAACGCGTTCGAACGGAAGTGAAACAGAATGCCTACGTTCGTATGGCGTTCGTTAACGCGTTCGAACATGAGGGAGACCTAATGCATGACAAGGCAAAATACATGCGCGTTCGAGTTGCGTTCGTAAACGCGTTCGAACGGGAACAGACCTGATGCATGAAATGGGATGCAATACATAAATGACAAAATAAAGGGAGGGGCGCGGCGAAGTACTGTCGTAAAGGTGGCCTTTTGGGGCTCTTGATCTCTCAAAGAGAGGACCTTTAGACCAACATACTAAGCCCATGCGCTCGACTGAATCATGCATACATAGAATGAAAAGCAATAATATCAAACATAGTGTGCCCGATTGAACGTATCTTGTATCCAACCGAACACACATCAACCGGCGCGGCAAAGCCTCGTGGTAACGGGCTTTAGCCCATCCCCATAGGGGATCTCACATCGCACTTACTAAGCCCATGCGCTTGGTTGAATCATGCATACGAAAATAAAGACAATCATATCAAACTAAGTATGTCCGATTGAACGTATTTCGCATTCAACCGAACACACATCAATCGGTGCGGCAAAGCATCGTGGTGAAGGATTTTAACCCTCCAATTAGGGAACCTTTCATCGCACTTACTAAGCCCATGCACTCGATCGTATCGTGGGATTAAACAACATGCAGAATTTAAATGACAAGAATTAAATAAACCAAAGCAACTCAAGACAAGAGGAGGTGTCGTTTTACTCGAGTGGTACGTGGAGTTGTGTCCCAAGTACAGACCGCACTACCGTCCATTCAGATTCGGCTACGGAATTTACGTCTGGGTTTCCATCCTATATACCACAAGAGACGACACTCTTTCATTCATCCAATACCCACAACACGCATCATACACACAACAAATGCCACAAATACAGAAAATATAATCAAAATAAATAACCAGAAATTAAATACGAGTAAGTGTGATAGATACCCTCAGGTATAACCTTTTAAGCTGTCTCTCGGACTCGCGTTCCACGAAGATCGAAAGGGGGTAAAGCTCCGCAACTTTTCCGGTTCACTGGTTTGTCTCTTCCTTCGCTGTTCGGCCACTCGAGCTACTGTTCCGACTCCGTTTTGCTGCTGTTTCCTTATGGTTTTGCTGCCATTCCCTCTGTATCCTCTGCTTACTGTTGGTGGGCTGTTTTGGTGTTCTTGGTGGACTGTTCTGTGTTCCTTTTTAGTGTGGTTTGGTGTGATTATTTCAAAGGTTATAAGTGCAGTTTATGTTACTGTTTAAAGGGATTTTAGGGACTGTTGAGAGTGATTTAGGCTGTTGTGTTTTGTGTTATTTTCGGTGATGTGTGGAGGTTTAAAAGGGGTGATTTTCGGTGGTGATTAGGGTTGTTTATGCTTGTAATTTCGGTGATATGAGGGTAAGGTTGAAAGGAATGATTTTTGTGATGTCTAGTATTTCTTGCTATAATTCTTGTGTGAATTGTGTGTATGAGCTAGAGAGATTGGAGAGGAGGGATGGCTAGGTTAGGGGTTGTTTATATAGAGAATGGTTAGGGCTTCACCTTGTCTCACAAAGAAGAGATTTGGTTTCCAAATAAGGAGAGATGGGAAAGGCATATACAAGATTGAGGGGGGACAAAATATTTTAATTTAGGAAGTCAACAAATTTAAATTGGTGTATATCTTATTGAATTAGGAAGTCAAATATTTGATTGGTTTTAATTGGTTAGGATTGATTTTAATTAGGCAAATCTTATTTTTGGTTTTAGTATATAATATATTTAATTTGTCTAAGTTAGACATGATTTTATTTTATGTTTTATTTAATTGGTAAATGATTTAAATATTTTATTTAATGTTTAATATCTATTTATTTAATTTGGGATGTGTTTTATGGGCTTTGGGGGGCCAAATGGGCTGGGGTGTGAGGCTAGCAGCAAAACCAGAATTACCGGCTCCGTTCGAACGCCTCCTCGCACGCGGCATGAACGTCCGCAATCTGCACGAGGTTCGAACGGAGGAACGAACGCAGCACCAACGAAGACAATGAACTTGTGGAATGAACTTGATGACATACTTATTCTGAATTTCCCCTTCCGACCTTCGTTTCCCGCAATATCCTTAGCTAAAAAGGTAGTGCCTCCAATTTGAGACTCATCATCGGGTTTCACATGCGAAAATGCAATGCCTACAATGTGGAGGAGAGATTTCAGCCTGGGCAAGATAGGAGGCCTAACAGGAGGTTTGATATGAGGAATGATATGAGGGATAGACAGTTTGATGATAGAGGTGTATTTGATGCCATAAGATGGGATTATGATAGGAGGGGATATGGTAGACAAGGAGATGTAGATGGTGATTTAGGTAGCATCAAGATCAAAATACCAACATTCTATGACAAGAATGATCCTGAAGCTTACTTAGAATGGGAAAAGAAAATAGAATTGATTTTCAAATGTCATCACTACTAAGACGAGAAGAATATCAATCTGGCAGCAATTGAGTTTACCGATTATGCTATGATTTGGTGGGATCAGCTTGTCTCAACTCGGAGGAGAAATTATGAGAGACCGGTTCAGACATGGGCAGAACTTAGAGGTCTCATGAGAAAGAGATTTTTACCCAGCCATTACTATAGGGAATTATATCAGAAACTACAACATCTGTATCAGGGGACCAAGAGTGTTGAGGACTATTACACAGAGATGGAAGTTGCCATGATCATGGCAAATGTAGTTGAGGATGCAGAAGCTACTATGGCACGGTTTCTAGTGGGCTTGAATAGAGAGATTGCAAACATGGTGGAGTTGCATCACTATGTTGATTTGGAGGATATGCTTCACATGGCTATCAAGGTAGAAAGGCAACTCAAGAAAAAGTCAACATCCAGATTTGGCACTCAGGCTACTTCTGCATGGAAGGGGAAATGGGTTCCAAATGAGAAGCGAGACGGAGGCTTTGACAAGCCTAGAGGCGAGTTCAGTGGAGGCTTTAATAAGCCTAAGGCCGAACCTAGTTCCAAAGGTAAAGAGGCTGCAGAACCGAGCAAAACTAGACCAAAACCTGAGAGTGCAGCTACTAGAATTAAGGATGTAAAGTGTTTCAAATGTTTGGGCATGGGACATTATGCTTCACAATGTCCCAATAGGCGTACCTTAATGATTGATAAAAAGAGTGGAGAGGTGTACTCTACTGATAGTGAGGTTGATGATGAGATGCCACAGTTGGAGGATGCTAGTATACCCGCTGGATAACTTATCCTTAGTTGTCAAGCGTGCTTTGAGTGCACATGTTGTAGAGGATGAGAGTCTACAGCAGAGGGAGAACATATTCCATACTAGGTGTCGTGTGAATGGCAATGGGTGTAGTATGATAATAGATGGGGCCAGTTGTACTAATGTTGCTAGCACAGCTTTGATTGAGCGATTGGGGTTGAGTTGCTTGAGACATCCGAAGCCTTACAAGTTGCAGTGGTTAAATGATTGTGGGGAAATAAGTGTGACAAAGCAGGTATTGTTGAGCTTTACCATTGGGCCATACACAGATGATGTCCTATGTGATGTGATATCGATGTATGCTGGACATATTTTGGGCAAACCGTGGCAGTTTGATAAGAAATCTAATCATGATGGGTTCAAGAACAAATATTCCTTTCAGCATAGGGGAAAACTCATTACATTATACCCACTTACACCTGCACAAGTCCATGAAGATCAGGTTAAGTTGCAACTTGAGCATGACAAAGAGAGGGCGAAGGAAAACACTACCTTGGGTGAGACTAGTGAGAGTGGTGTGTCTGGTGAGAAAAATAAGGCCAAGGCCGTGGGAGTTCCCAAGGGGAGTGTGAGTGCACGTGAGGGGGAAAAAAATGGAGAGTTAAAAAGAGTTTCTACATGGGTGAGGGTGAAGCAAGGAAAACATACAAGGCTAGCAAGCTCATGATATTGTTAGTCTATAAGGAGCCTCATATTTATTTTACTAACACTGACCTTTTGCTTCCTGTGTCTATTTCATCTCTTTTGCAGGATTACAGTGACGTACTGACAGAGGACATACCTAGTGGGCTTCCACCCATTAGAGGTATTGAGCACCAGATAGACTTCATACCTAGAGCAGTCATTCCTAATAGACCGGCTTATAGGAGCAATCCCGAGGAGACAAAGGAGCTACAAAGGCAAGTACGGGAGTTGATGGACAATGGATATGTAAGGGAAAACATGAGTCCTTGTGCAGTACCAGTGCTTCTAATCCCTAAGAAAGATGGGACATGGCGAATGTGTGTCGATTGTCGAGCAATCAATAATATAACGGTAAAGTATTGCCACCTTATTCCTAGGCTAGATGACATGTTAGATGAATTGCATGGTTCCAAGGTATTTAGTAAGATCGATTTCAAAAGTGGATACCATCAGATTCGCATGAGAGAAAGAGATGAGTGGAAAACCGCATTTAAGACTAAATATGGATTATATGAGTGGTTAGTTATGCCATTTGGTCTTTCAAACGCACCTAGCACATTTATGAGATTGATGAATCATGTTATGCGTGCATTTTTAGGTAAGTTTGTTGTGGTATATTTTGATGACATCTTAGTTTACAGTAAAATATTAGATGAGCATGTTATACATTTGAAGCATGTTCTTGATATATTAAGGCAGGAAAATCTGTATGCTAACTTTGATAAGTGCACTTTTGGTATGGATATAATTGTTTTCCTTGGATTTTTTGTGAGTGCAGATGGCATCGAGGTAGATTTGGAAAAGGTGAAGGCAATTCAGGATTGGCCAACACCAACAACAGTGACAGAAGTCCGAAGCTTCCATGGATTAGCAAGCCTCTACCGTAGATTTGTTAAAGACTTCAGTAGTATTGCAGCACCACTGACTGAAGTAGTGAAGAAAACTGTTGGCTTCAAATGGGAAGAAGAGTAGGAGCGTGCATTCTAGGATCTTAAAATGAAGTTGTGCAGTGCACCAGTCTTGGCACTACCCAACTTTGAGAAGACATTTGAGATTGATTATGACGCATCTGGGATAGGCATTGGAGCAGTTCTTATGCAAGAAAAGCGACCAATAGCCTACTTTAGTGAGAAGCTGAATGGAGCAGTTTTGAGGTACCCCACATATGACAAGGAGTTGTATGCGCTAGTGAGAGCCCTTGAGACTTGGCAGCATTATTTGTGGCCTCGAGAGTTTGTGATCCATACAGATCATGAATCATTGAAGCATTTGAAGGGCCAAGGTAAGCTGAACAAACGACACGTAAAATGGTTAGAGTTTGTTGAGATATTTCCATATGTTGTCCGCTACAAACAAGGTAAGGAAAACATTGTAGCCGATGCAGTATCGCGAATGTATGCTTTACTTACTTCATTGAGTGCAAGAATGCTTGGGTTTGAATTTATTAAAGAACTTTATGTTAGTGATACTGACTTTACTATTATCTATGCTGCATGTGAAAAATCTGCTTTTAGTAAATTCTACCAACATGATGGGTTTCTGTTTAGGGAGAATAGACTATGCATTCATGTTTGTAGCATGCGTGAGTTGTGAGTGAGGGAAGCGCATGGGGGAGGTTTAATGGGGCACTTTGGCATTGCCAAAACCTTAAGGGTATTGAGTGAACATTTTTATTGGCCTAAAATGTGAAGAGATATTGAGCGTTTGTGTGATAAGTGCTTAACTTGTAAACAGGCTAAATCTAAGGTTATGCCTCATGGGTTGTATACACCATTACCTATACCTAGTGAGCCATGGGTAGATGTATCGATGGACTTTATATTGGGTTTACCTAGGACTATGAATGGTAGAGACTCCATCTTTGTAGTGGTTGATAGGTTCAGTAAGATGACACACTTTATAGCATGCCATAAAACTGATGATGCCACTAACATTGCTGACTTGTTCTTTAGAGAAGTAGTACGACTCCATGGGATTCCAAGGAGTATAGTTTCAGATCGTGATGTCAAATTCCTTAGCCACTTTTGGAAAGTTTTGTGGGGGTAAGTTGGGAACTAAAATTTTGTATTCTACTACTTGCCACCCCCAAACTGATGGCCAGACCGAGGTTGTTAATAGGACTTTGACTCAGTTATTGCGTACTATTATCAATAAGAACTTAAAAACTTAGGAGGACTGTTTGCCTTTTGTTGAATTTGCATATAATCGTAGTATTCATTCCTCTACATCTTACTCACCATTTGAAATTGTTAATCGTTTTCAGCCACTAACTCCATTAGATTTGTTACCATTGCCTGTTGATGAGCATGCGGGGTTAGATGGAAAAAGGAAATCCGATTTGGTGAAGAATATACATGAGAAAACCAGAGAGTAAATACAGCGAAAGAATGACCAATATGTTTCTCATGCTAATAAGGGAAGAAAGCGTGTGGTATTTCAGCCTGGAGAGTGGGTTTGGGTACACATGCGCAAAGAGAGATTTCATGAACAATGTAAATCTAAGCTACAACTGAGAGGGGATGGTCCATTTCAAGTCTTGGAACAGATTAATGACAATGCATACAAGCTGGATTTACAAGGTAAGTATAATATGTCAGCTACATTTAATGTTTCTGACTTAACTCATTTTGATGCAGGTACAGATTCGAGGTCAAATCCTTTTCAAGAGGGAGGGGATGACATGATCCAGGCCGACAACAAAGCAAAAGACCCATTACAAGTACCAGAAGGGCCAATTACAAGACAGATGACCAAAAGACTCAGAGAAGCAATGACGGGATTAGTTCAGAGTGTTATGGCCGATTGCAACAAACAAATAGAGACGCATGTGGGCTTCAATAGAGAGGGCCCAAAGCCACTTCACTTGGCCCACATCAGTTCTGAATGAAGCTTCACAGGCCTTTGAAGACTTGAAGACTTTGGTATTTTTGTAATTTAGCCTTTAGGGGCATTGTTGTCTTTATGCCTTTAGGGTTTCTCTTTGTAACACTATTTAAACTTTCTTTATTTTTCTTTTTGGAGGAATCAATGAAATTTGTAAACACAAAAGCTTAAAGCTTTGGCTATGGCCGAATTCTTGTAAGGGAGGGATTCCCTTTTTCAAGTTAAAATCGACTTATCTAAGTTTAGCAAGCTTAGTGGCGTCTCCATTGCTAGCAAAACACTACAAGGAATCATCTTAAAGGTTCTCAAAAGCAAGTTCTTTGTGGGTCTTCTTTGTGGCCTTGGAAGGGTTTTGTTCCTATAAAATCAAATTCGTGGTTCTTGGGGTTCTGTCCGTTGCTTGGGGTTTGCTTGGATTTCGAATCCAAATGTGTTTCTTGTCACAAGACAATCACGATAGCAGTATGTGCCTGTACCTTGGAAGGTTGCGAGAACTTTATCAAGTATACAAGGCTCATTTTAGAGATCAAAATGATGGTGCCAATAATGATCAAGGAACATGCATAAACAATGTAGAATGTTACATATGTCATAGACAACACTTTATGCTAGAATGTCCTGTTAGAGAAATCCTACATTGGTAGTATGTAGTGGAACTGCGAGAACATATCAAACAAGAAAATACCAATGAATTTTGGTATTAGCTATTGTCAACTGATTGTGAGAGCTAAAGTCTTTTATTTAAGCTCAATTTTAATAAAAGAAAATTATTTATTTTATTGAGTTTGACATATGATAATTATGTTTTTATATATATTAACTTATTATAATTAAATTTGATAAATTTATGACATGAAAGATTCATATGATATGAGATTTTAATACTTAATGAATACATAAAAATCATAGTAAAAACGATGTGATTATAAATAAGTTTATTATATTTACCAATGTTTGCACAAATTTTATTGTGTAAAAGCAAGATGAAACTGAGAAAGCTTTAGAGGAATTTATTCTCCAAAACGGAAAAAATTAAAATTAGATTTAATTTGTAATTAAATCTAGATTTTAATATGAGTAACAATTAAATAAATTTGGATTTAAGTCTTACTTAAATATAAAATTTACTATGAAATTAATGACTACAGCTAGAAAATTAAATTAAATTCTATGATTATAAATCTGTTTTTAAAATAAGAATTAATTATAGGATTAATTTGCAGCATTTAATTGATTGGTGTTTCATGTTTAAAACAACCATTATGTTCCCTATGGAATATGATTTCATTATATTGGGTAAATATAGTGAAGATATAAGATGGTTATTTTTATTTTTTAGGAGTAGCCAAAGCACGTGCCACATATTCCATAACTGGAATATTTTGCATACATTATGAAAATTAATGTGCTTGCAAGGGCATAGAACAAGATACATTATGATAAGTTAAGGCATATACATCATTGATACAATACGATAAACAATTACTCTTAACTATAATTATTTTTGTTAACCATGTAAAGCCAAAGGATAAATATTGCGCGTTAACCAAATGGTTAATTATATAGTTGGTTGGAAAATCATCGAAGTAAATGTGACTAAAGCCCATGAAATGAAAGTCGTTATAATGGAAAACCAACCTAGTTGATTGGAAATCCCAAGGCCTAAATTCAAAAGGATACTTTAATTATAAAAGATTTAGTTGGTTCATTTGAGGGGTTTTCCCTTCAGTTCATTCCTATGATGAAATGAAACAGTGATATCCGTAAGGAACAAGGTTAATGGAAACCAATCTCATGAAAGAAAAGTCGTTATAATGGAAACCCAACATAATTGACTAGAGATTTCAAGATCTAAATTCCAATGGACAACTTAATTACAAGGCTTAGCTGGATCGTTTGGGGTTTTTTTCCCCTTCAATCAATTCCAATGATGAAATAAAACAATAATGTATATAGGGAAATAGGTTAAGCAAAGATTTTCAATGATCTTTATGCGTCGAGAATCCGAACTGAGTAATACGAGTACTCTTAAATAAAAGATCACATAAATGAGAGAGAAGTGAGGTTGCTTCAAAGGGAATTGCTTAAGGCTCAATTTTTATAAATTCTGGCATAATTAGACAGATGTTCATTGCCAAAACGAACATAACAATAAGAACTCATATATGTTAGGAAATATTCATGTGTGCAGTTACAGACATGATATTTTTACGCATAGATGGATGATAAGTCTCTTATAGGGGCACCACATGAAAGTTCATAAAGTTGCAATGATGAATACTAAAAGAGGAGGGAATTCCAGAGAATACAGAAAAATAGCCAAGTCCAGGCCGTACATAACCTATGTCCAGCCAACCTTTTTCTCAGTCTATAATGTCCAGCCATATATATATTAAAAATTCTAAATCCGGTCGGATATGTATCGAGCAGTCAATTAGTATGCAGATTGTCAATTACTGGAATTATAGGATTTGATTAATGTCCGGCCGGACATGTATCGAGCTGTCAGCGAGTGTGAAGATTTTCAAGTACTGAAATCACGGACCTGATTAAATGTCTAGCTGGATATGTATCTCAAAATAAATATTCAACCAGACATAGATCGAGCTGTAGCTGACGATGTAGATTAGCAATCACTGGAATCAATGATGGGATTTAATTTCCCATTCCCTTTTTAGTCCATTCCAGACACTATAAAAAGGGACCCAATTCTTCACAAAGGGTCTGAAATATCATGGTCCTAAATGCTGAAATGTTGAAATCTGAAAAAAAAAAAGGTCTAACAGTAAAACAGTGAGGAAAGACCAAGAGTTCCCTGGAGTTTTCTCCATTTCGGTAAGCAATCCGGAAACCATCTAGAATTCAGAGGTGTTTCCTGAGCTAGCTACACTTAAGGTACGACCTGAGGGATCCATGATTTTATTTCCACTCTGTTTCATGCACTTTATGATTTTGTTCAGACACGGTATCTCCGACCGGACTTGACATATGTTCGACCAGACATACACAAGCGTTAAAAAATATATGATCATATATAACAACATCCGGTTGTATTACTATCTTATTGCGCTATTATTATTTTACTATTTTGTTACTTTTTTATCTGTCTTTACATTCGATATTATTATTGTCTTGTTATTTTTAGTTTGTTTTTAGTGTATCAATGCATGTTTCTGCATTTTTACCTTTATGATCCACGTAAAATATCCAGCCAGACTTATGATATGTCCAGCCGGACAATTCTAATGTGAAATATATATGGTCGTGATGAGGCCCATGATGCAGTCCATGATGCAGTCCATGATGGACGGGCCACTACAATGTTGAATAATTATGACCCATAACATCACTATTTGTAAAAAACATGGTGTTTTTATACAAATTAACTATGTGGCAAAGGAAATTTCTCTTTTATCATTTTGTAATTGGATTACTTGGATTACTTGGATATATAAATGATAAAAGTCCATATGATTAGTACCAGATTAATAAGATATGAGACAGTATTAATCTATGAAAGGTTTAATCATTAAATATCCCTAGTCGTAGTATTATCGAGACTAGACATCGATAATGCGGAATAGACTAGTATTACACTTGTGCCCGTTATGAAAGCTTAACGACATATTTCTCATATATTTAAGTATTGGATACTTATGCAAGTGTGATAGGAGGTTCTGTTAGCCATTAGACCGGGAACAACTTCGCTCTGGATAGACCCATCAGAGTCCCATTGGTATTATGACTATGTGTCTATGGGAATCCGAATCAGGGTAGGTGTATGTGGTCTTAACCTGAGACTTGCATCGCTAATACTTGCGACAATCAATATGCTTTGGTTTTGGTCGTCCGGAGCTTTAACATGTTCTGTGTACGCCTCTTCTGGGTATACTGAGAATCGTAGTGTATTGGGTGTGATGTCAAGATGGAAGTATCACTTCAGTCATATGGAGATGATGATCACGCATGATACATAACTAATACTCTTAAATGCTGCAGCTATCGGGATAGTATGACTAGGTCATGATTATCCGATTACAAAGACTAGTTGCTAGTGATCCGATATATGCTTCGTACGGGGCAGACGCAATTCCAGCCCTAGGCCTAGCATGTGACATCCGATACTGGATCATATTACGCAATACATTATATACTACGCCTGATACAGATTATATATTCCTCGTTAAATATTTCTGGAGAATTGGGTAGGCACGGTGCTTTGCTAGAAGCCAACCATGTCTTGTAAATCGGTGAGAACGTGGTACGGGGTACGCACGTGTTGGATAGTCCGACAACCGTATTTACTGCCAACATATCCAAGGATCTCTTGGGTCGCTTCCCAAAGATTAACCGATGACATTTGACTCAAACAGAATTAATATGGGATTAATTATGAGAGAGAAAATTAATATGGGATTAATTGCGGCAAGAATTAATCTGGGATTAATTCGACTAGAAGAGAGAACACGATTAATTTGGAATTAATCGGTAAAGTAAATTTAATAGTTAAATTGGATTTTCTTTTATTTATTTAATTGGGCTAATATATTGGATATATTAATTGAAATTGGATTTCAATACAGAATTAAAATTGGATTTTAATTCAAGCGACTTTGTCTAAACAGTGACTCTATACTTGATCTGTTGGACCCAACACCTTAGTGACTGCCATCAGTATCCATCCTCTCGAGTTCGTCCTCCGGGTAACCTGTAAAACGAAGAAACTATGAAGGAGTTAGATCATTTGAACGATCTAGTGAGTGTAAAGTTTTAAAACTGAAACTGAAATGTTTTGCAAAATATTCGTTTTACTAAAATCAAAATCATCTCAAGGAAAATGGATATTTTCTGAAAATTTTTTCTTTTCTGAAAACAGTGCTCTTTCTGGAAAACCTTTCAGAAAATCTTTTCTGTCTGAAAAACTCTTATCTATTCTGAAAATCGTATCTCTGAAAATATTATCACTGAAAAATCTATTTCTGAAAATCAACTTCTAGAAATCTGGTTCTGAAAACCTGTACCTAAAAAATCCATCTTTGTGAATCTGGACGTGTGAGGGCATTACATCTCGCCGTCCCCCCATACATCTAAATTGGTGGTCTTGGGGCGTTACATCTCGCCGTCTCCCAAGCCACTGAACTGGAGCCGGGGTGCGGATCTATGCTACCCTTCTGACTCTGAATCTGAGGTCTATGGGCGTCTCACCATCCCCTAGCCCGAAATCTGGGATCTATGGGCATTTGTCATCTCTAGTCTTGAACTACGTGTGCACACATTCTCTGAGTCCGTCAATTCCATATTTGTACCAAGTTACAACTGAGGTGGCTTTTTCCCTTATGCCTCCAAAAATCATCAAAATCATGCTTTGAAAATCATCTCTTTCTAAAACATTTCTCAAAATATTTTTATTAATAAAACATTTGGAAATAAGCTTGGCTAACGTCCTAAATACGGAAAAGTAAATTTCAATTCAAAAACATAAGTAAATACAACTTGAGAAAATGGTCCACTTACAGATTTGGAGTCCAGTTAGCATTACTTCACTTCGTCGAAGGAATTTACGGTCCTTGCAATGATCTATAATTTAAGTTGTGGAATATGCTTCGAGATTATTATCACTATATGACATTATATGTTTATTGCATAATATATATTACATGTATGTAAGCTAATACGAGACCCTTATGGTGGCCTCTAATATTTTAGGATGAAATGAGGATGGCTAAACTGATTTTGAATGAAAATGAACACGCATAGCGACGCTCACCTGGGCAGGGTTGAGGTAGAGAGCAACTCTCGTTGCGCGTCGCGACGCTGGGTGCTAGGCATCGCGACTCCCACAAAGACAGAACCGAGAAAGAGGCATCCCTTGTTCCGCATCACGACTTTGAGCATTGAGCGTCGCGACGCTCACGCAATCAGACTTAGGCAAAAAGCACATTCTTGATTCGCATCGCGACACTGGCCCATTGGTGTCGCGACGCTCAACTAATTCCATGGCCAAGCATGACTCTTCAATATGAAAATGCTCAAAATATCAATCCTTACATAAGCTATAACATTTATAAGTATCCAATTCATCATCATCCTAAGTTTCTAACATCCCCATACCATCAAATCTTATAGTCATTTTACTTAATTCATCAACTAGGATAACATAACTCAGGGGTTGCTTTCAACATTATTTTCTTAATGCAAAAACCACCCAAATGAGATCAACTTTAAAGTAACAATATACAACAATCCTCAAATCCTCAAAACTCAATATATATAGATTTGGGCCAATCCTTACTCATCTTGAATCATGTTCTTTCTTTTTCTTTGGAGTCCATAAGCTTTCCTTCATCCTTTCTAAACTTGGGTTTCTGTTGAAGTTCCCTTCATTCTTCTTCCAAGCTTCTTATAAGATTATGATTCTCTCACTCTCTCATTTTCCCCTCTTCTTTCTTCTTTCTCATATCCCTCACATTCTCTCATCTTTTCTTTCTCTTTTGGATGAATGAATAGTGACCATTATTTATACTATGGGCTAATGGCTCACATTTCTTTTCTTGATTTGTTTGGTTCTTTCTAGAGGAGTCTAGGGACTTGGTAGATATTTTATGGCTATTGGGCCATTTTGGACTATTGGACCAAATTAAGAAGGGTAATGGGCTCATGGATCAAAATGATAATTTCTTTTGTACTCTTCATTCACGTCACAATGCAAATATCTTGGAGAAATTACCAAATTCGATATATTTATGCTCAAAATTTGGAAAACTGTCCAACAGTAAAGTTGTAGATCTTCGTCTTAGATTTCCAGAGATATAACATTCATAAAATTTAGAGATAGTATGAAAATATTATGTCTCAAATACTAAGGACTGTTTGGAATGGGACGAAAGCCAAATTTGGCATTAGAACTGTAAGAAGTTTGCAGAATATCCAAAAAGTCATTTCATGGGCATACATATGTTTGAAAATGATTTGTATCATATATCATGCATCTCATAACGTAGTAATCGTCGGGATTACCGGGTGTTATAAATTCTCCCCCTTAAAAAGGATTCGTCATCGAATCCCTTCTGGGGTTTAACTCATAGGTTCGTCTTGGTTCCAGGATATCTGTGGCTCTCCTACTGTTATTCACCTTACTTCTTTTTTTTTTCTAATCAAGAACTCGGTACTTAATTTTGGGAGTCCCTTCAGAATTTTCTAAACTGTCTGTATAATATATTTATCTATACATGGATATGAGTCCTTCAGGAAATTTTCATGTTGTTGTCGCGTCTCTAAGCTGAGTATTTTTACCCCTTTATCTTAAAATTTATTCGGTTAGTTCCATATGTAACCAAATTCACCACGAAGTCTTTGTTCTAGCTAAGGAAACGTAATTCGCATCATTTTTCTTCTTCAATTCTTGCAAACCCTCACCATAACATAAAATTTGTTGGATTAGGTTCTTCTTTTACTAAAACTATTTATTCTTCAACTTATAGCTCCACTACTCTATGAATCTACCGCATAACTTTTGTACCTACTGTAGTATTAATTCCCTCAGAAGATTGGGTTACTTAAATTGCATTACTTACAATAATGTTCGCAGGTAGTGTTTTACGACGCTTAATTTCCTTGCTTATCTTATCTTGTTTTCTGATTTGTAGTACTCTCGAGTTTCCAGACATACTATCGTTTCCTACGGTTAGACTTTTCATATCCTTCTACAATCCTAGATGTAAGTATATAGAAGAATGATCTTACTTGATACTTTCGTAATTCCACATGGTCAATATGATCCTAGCATTTTTCTTCTTATTCCATCTACTTAATTCCCTCTTTCTCTTTACTAAGTTTCAACTTCCATCAGTTTCGACCTTCATATCCCCACATCTCTACCTACCTCATAGGCTTAGGTCTTCATTTTTATGGTTAACCTCTTTAAATGCTCTAAGTTTACCATCACAGATTTTCGATACCTCTTATATTTAGCAACGCTAGTAATTCGATTCTGGTTAATGTTCATGTTCTTTTTGTACCTTTAAGTTCATTGTTAATACAAATATGATTTATGTCTTCTATATTAACTTATCCTCTCCACCTAGTTGTATTTTAGGATATCCATCTTCCAGTTTCTCCCATAATCTTATTTTGTCAGATTTTGTTCTCATCTTCACATATATTAGTGTATTTAGTTTCCTTGGCAGTCTTACATTATACCTCAATCAATCTGTTTCAAGTCACTCTAAGCATTATTCGTAGCAGCACGTTGTGAAGGGAACATGTGGCTATACTTGTTATCTTCCTTCCTTTTGCTATCTAATGGAAGTCCAGTCTTATTTCAACGCTGAGATAAGGCATTCATAGTCATTTTGTAGTTCTACCAAACTTAACCATCAAGAGTCTATCTTAGCACTCATGTAATTTTATCATTGTCTTTCTAGAATCTTTTTCTATTATTTTCCTACTTCGATAGTTCACCTCAAAAACCTTTTGTTTAAGGTTCTTTTGTTTGCTTTTCTACTTTATCATATATCTGAAACTCATGTGATATATGTCTTAGTCTTCTTATTCGAGGGGTATTATCTTTCAAATGTCTTTTACTTTAGTTTATTGGATCAGATTCACTTTCTTCTGGAAACATCGTCGGGATGAACATTTAGGTCCATCATTACTTTTGTTCTCTATCGAGGGTTGGGAGGGTAGGGCTGGTCCTGATGTGTATTTCGATTGTGGTAGTTTTACTAGTCGAGTGTGATGTAGTTGTACATGATGTTCATTTATAACCAATGGGCTCTTTTATTTGTATATCTGATATTGGGCTCCCACTTAGAGTACTATTACTATGATCTAACTGAATTATCCCTTTCAATTTTATTCCCGATTGTTTTCTGTCTATCGATCATACTACCAACCTCATATAGGTTATGCTCTCTGAAAACTCTATCATGCTACCTTTTTCATTCTTCCTACTAGTGTCTGTTTCTTAATCCTCTTAAGTCGTTACATTCCTGGAAGCTCTACATCAAATTTGATCGGTTAAAGTACATCTACTATTATTTTTGATTTAGGTGCTACTTTCCAACTTTTTCTTCCATTCTAGTGTAATAGGGCTCTTAATAGGTCATATTCCTTATTTTATTTTATTTTTATTTTTTTGGAGGATTGATCTTTCTCTGATTCTTTTACTCCTTTGAACTTTTATCTTCTTTGGGGCCACGCTTCCACAATGGGTTTGATTGTTACTTTAAATTTTAGCTTAGCTTGTGGCGAATTTAAATTACTTTATCTCCTATAGACTATCATTCTCCATCTCCTATAGACTATCATTTCTTATGATTCTTATCTAGGTTCTGTTGAATCCTTGGTTTGGTTGTCTTGCTGACTCACGATTTATCTGTCCCGTTAGGTTTTCTCATTGACTTGTTTAAATCTTTTCTAGGCTCTAACTTGAAGGGCGACTATATGTGTTTCGTAGAGATCTGTGAATATTCGATATTATTATTTGTTTAGGTTCAGTGATGGACTATTAAATGTCTATACACTTACTAGGGTTGGGTTACTGAATAGAAGAGTTATCATTTATTCTGTTAGGATTTGCATCTATTTCTTCATGTCTTAAGGTTCCTCAACCTTTATCAACCATCATGCTGTCTCCATTTACTTTATTGTCCTTAAGTTACATTATCTGTGTTACTATATGTACCGAACCTCCTCATTATTTCCCGCATCCTTTTATATTATCTATTCCAATAACTTTTCTCTTGGCTCTAAGTTATGCTACCAAGACTAGTGATGATTCATCCTTATTGGCTATTTCTAAATCCCTGCTCTTGTCATAGGTTATGGCTATAACACTTAATCTAACTATCTATACTGATACTCTTGCTAACTTCCGAATAACTCCATTCTCATGGGTCTATACTCTTAAAACTTACAAGAATGTCCATTGGCATTGGTCAGATCTGTGGGTTCTTACTGGTATTGCAAACTTACCTATCTAGGGTCATGTCAGATTCTTTTTTTCTATCTTCGGAAACTTCCCTGGATCTTTTCTGGGTAATCTATCTTTTAATGTTCGCTACCTGTGTCTCGGAATATATCACTATGGTTATTGAGTTTTCTTCCGATTATCTCTATCTATACTAGTAAGAGCTGGGACTAACATCTTACGTCTTGACGGATATCGATGTCCTTATTTTGGTACTCTGTGTCCTGGTAGAGTCTATTACTAATGTAAGGCAGGTTTGAGATAGACTTTGTCAGAACAACTTCCTTAACAGGTATCGCTGAGAGGTTCATAATCTGGGTAGCTTGGGGCCGTATCTATATCAGTTTTATTAACTAAAGAAACTAATCAGTTTTCTTTATGATTTTCCTTTTTTATTTACTTACGATTCTGGGTTTGGGTGTCTAAAATCTCTACATCCTTCGTGGCACCTCATGTCTATTGGAAACTTTCACGACTAATCCTGATTTTTTTTTGCTTCTTTTATATTTCTGTCTATTCTTCGTGATTCGGGAAACTTGCTATCTATACCAGGCACTCAAGGCTATTGGATCTATTTGAAAGAATTTTCCGAGGAGGAAAATAATCTTACTTGGAAGGAAGGAACCTTACTTAGGTCTACTCAATATTTTACTCTTACTTAGACTTGCAATATTCTCTCTTACTACTATGAGTTCTAGTGTTTTATTTATTATCTATTTATGCACCTCTACCTCTTACTGTCTCCGGTTGCTTGAACATCTATGTATCATTCCTTACTTTTCTTATAGCTTACTATTCTCACTCTTGAGTGAACATTCTCAGAACCTTACTATTTATTCTCATAACTTGTCTTAAATTCTAGTTATTAAACGAATATGACTACGGAATGATTCTCGGCTAGAACAAGGATTATGGTTGCTTTCATATGGAAGAATATTCAGATAACTTTAGGAATGTTTACTAACTTGTCTATATGATTTGAGGACGTACTCGAGGATTGAATACTGGAAAGGTAGTGCCTTACATACTAGTACCTCGGGCATACTATGTATACAAGACTCTAATAATATATCCACCGCAGTCACTGACTCCCTAGACCATGCTCTGCTACCATCTTTGTAACATCCCCTTTTCGGAGATGCTACCGGCAGGGAATAGGCCAACCTATCCCCTTGAGCCACTGACTATGATCATACTACTAAACACAAACTTACACAGAGGGAACAATGCCCAACTCAAAAACATGAAATGCAACGTAACATTCATAACTCTGTACTCAATAGAACTTCTTTTACAACTCTTATTCATGACACTTTAACTTATTACACACATACAATCTCTACCACACATAATGCATGATACATGACTCTAGTTGAAAATAGAATAATATTTTTATCCTAAAGTTATATCAGAATTCACACCTTTTGGAAATGGTAATTTATTTATATACAAAAATAGTTTTTTTTTTTTTAAAAAAATACATCTCCAATCCTTGTAACGAGCTTTGGGCCAATGACTCCCAAACCAGTTGGCTTTAGGGCACTAGGTGTTTAGACACCCCTACAGACTTAATTGCACGTATATCAGATATTAAAAAGAAGAAGTGCATGATTTCTTTAAGCTTTTTTTTAACCCATGTAACAAGCTTTGGGCCAGTGACTCTCAGACCAGTTGGCCATAGAGTACTAAGTTTCAAAATACCCCTACGGACTTGATTGCTCGAGTTATAGAGGTTACGAAATCGAACTTATTTAAAAACTTTTTTTTTTACAAACTCAAACTCTACCGTTTTACGCGAACAATCACTGCTTACTGAGGCAAGATATTCGGTTACTAAGTAAAAACTTGATTATTATCATTTTTTTAACTAACTCAAGCTCTACCGTTTTACGCGAACAATCATTGCTTGATGAGGCAAGATGTCTGATTACTAAGTAAAAACATGGTTATTATTATTTTTATTTTTTTGAATAAAAACATAAATTTCACTGCCTTTAGGTGCTACCTCCAACAAACTAGAAAACTGAATATTATAAAATTTTCACTTACAACTCATGTTCATATGTTACCATATATGTTGATAATACTTGTCAAATGAGCATATGAAGATCAAATTTAATCAATATTATGGAGAATTCACAAATTTAAATTATTGAAAAGGAAAGAAACAAAAATAATTTGTTACGAATTAAATTAAGATACGTCTCAGGAGCAAAAATTCCTTACACTGCCATCTCCGAACAACAATTCTACTTGGTTAGTCAAAAATTTGTTGTTAGTTTGTGTATAATTTTTTTTTTTGAAAACACAAAACAAAATCAAAACAAAATATTTTTTTCACACATAAAATAACAACATAATAAAAACCTTTTTTTTTTTACATAAAACAACAACACAAAAACGAAAATATTTTTTTGAAAGAAAAACACAACAATGATACATAAAATAAAAACTATCTAGTCAATTATCCCATCCCCCCAATAAAATTGAGACATTGTCCCCAATGTCTGAATAAGAAGAAACAAAATTTAGAAGACATCATTTGGTTAGTGTGGAATTAGCAATTGAATCTACGACATTGCTATTAAAAAGAAATATTACATATTAAAATAATAAAATGAAATGAAAACAGTAAATGATATATACTGATAGTTGTTATTGTGGCTCACATCTTCTTCTGGTTTTACGTCCAGTAACGGCTTGAACGCCCTCTATGGGCCGAGGATATGCTTCATATCCAATTTTCTTATAAATTGGCAAACATGGTCTTTTAAAGTCAAATTCCCGAGACTGTATTGTTGTCTTTCTTTTTGAAATTATGTATGTAAGTTGCGAATCAATCTATCAAATCCACTAGGATGCATCTCAAGAGTCAATGATGTATTATCTAATGACTCCTTACTCAAGCCATCTTTAATTGATTGATTTTTACTTTGCGATTATTAGACATCATTTCTAAAGAAAGACAACGAGTGTTGCACGTCCAACGTGCGCATTTATAACAAACACCTAATTGTTTAGCTCTCCGTTTCTTAGCATAAGTGATTTTCTCCAAACCACGTATGTAAAAGATGAATGAATCAAGAAATTTAAGGACTCATATTTTAACCATTTTAATTTTGTAAAGGTTTAATATTTTTTAGGTGATCAACGTGTCCTGACATTATTTTTGAATTGTATTTTGAGTGTCCATTTTAAAGGATTAATGCTTTTTATATCTTTTAAAGTCCATTCAATTCCCTGTTTATGTTCTCTCAACACATTTAACAACTTACCTTCTTGATTGCTTGTCAAAGAAGAAGAAATTACCACATGGTAAGTTTGTTTATCTCCAAGAAATGTATATTTCAATCCTTCAGGCAATTTCTTTAATTCCAATTTGGGCGCTTTTTCTTGTTTCTCTTCTTCAAGCGTTCCTAAACATTTAACGGCGTCAAAAATTTGACATGCTTAAAAAGTGGTTCTTTACTCTCAAGTATAAGAGTGTGGAAGTAATAAAATAACGTAGTAAGTCTGTGGTCTATATACAGGGAATAGATTTAGTAAAATAAAATAACAATTTGAGTAAAAATAAAAAGGTTTGATTTGTTTAAAGTGATTGAAAATTTTAAATTAAACAACAACAACTAAATAAAATACATGGGCTATGGGATCCACTTTTAATATTTCAAATACATGAATCTCACTTTTTATAATATATAAATTGTTATTATTACCCAATTAAGTTATTTCATGAATTAATTATGTCAAAACATTTAAAACCAGTCATAAAGGCGGTGATAGCTTTTGTCTATAACAAGTCCAGTTAGGTACTCAATTATGCCAAATAAATAAAACCAACCATATAGGCGGTAACAAAATTTGTCAATAATTAATCCATATTTAAATTAAATATTAATCATTAGATTAAAATTTATATATTTTAATATAAATAAGATTAATCTAAATTTTCATATTAAAAGCTTCAACTATTACCCCAGCATGGCAAAATTAGTTACTTATAATTTGAATAAAAACACTCATAATTTTATTACTAAAAGAAAAAAAAAAGATATTACAAGAAAGTTTTAGAAAAATAAAACACACAATAGATGAAACTCCATAAATTTTTAGAGAGAATTGTGAAAATCAGACTGAAGAAAATGAGGTGCAAAACGCCTCTATTTATAGAAATTTTGCAAGCTTTCTCCACCATTTACTCCATCATTTTCTCCACCATTTCTTCCACCATTTCAAGCATGTTTGGCGGACATGTGATTGTCATTTTTTTGATTTGATTTTAATATTTAAATATAACTCACTTTGGATTTTTCATCATTTCGGTCTTGAATACTTCAGAACTAGAAACACTTGTCAATAGCAAAGTTGTAGATCTTTAAGTCTTCTTTCATCTGGAACTAGAATCACTTCAATCAAATATCAGAATAAAAAAATATGGCCAAAATACGAAAATTACGTAGGGTTGGAATTTCTGAATTTGTAACACTGTTAGAATGTCATTTCAAGTTTTTGGCCCCCAAAATCCAAATGGCATGTCCATTTTTCTAGTCATGCATCCAAAGTATTATTTCACCTACATAAAATTCACAATAAAAATATATAAAACATAAATTTAATTATTATTTTACAAATATACTAAATTAAGGTGATTAATGAAACTACCAGTGCAAAATGATTAATTTTTCTTTTAATAAATGTGCACTTTTTAGTGTTCATCAAGAATCGCTTTGTGTCAATTTTTAACAAATACAACTCTAACCAGTTCGAATCGGTGATTTGGGTGGGGGAATGGTGTTTGGAGGGTAGCTGGAGAGAGATCAAGTAACGAGGAGTGAATTGGAGGCAATGGTGGCAGCTCACTTGCCGGAGTAACGGAGATCCCAAAACGAGGGTTTGAGTTTCGGTGTCGATCGTGTTTGCCGACGAAAGAGAGGGAAATTGACGATATGGTTGTGATAGATACACTGAGCGGCCGGTTCTGAGTCGGATGGCACTGGAATCGTCATCGAAAAAGCTCATATTTGGCGACGGCGCGTGGAGCAAACACGTGTCAGGCGGCACGTGAAGTGCACGCGTGGAGATGCTACAGTGGTCGACGGCCGAAATTTCAACTGAACAAGAAATGAACACTCTGATAACATTTTAGAGATTGAACTAAATAATTTATATATTCCAACCTGAATTACATTTACAGTGTAAATGCCTTTATAAAGGCAATATAAGAAAATAAATCAGGAAATAAATCATCTAAATATTTACAGTAATAATGAAAATCAAAATCTTCCTATAATAGGGAAATATTATTTCCTTTATCGCAAGGAATTATTCTACATTAATTGCATTTCCTTAACAACGATAGTGATGGACTTGCTGGTGATGAAGATAGATAGAAGGGTTGAAGGTGATGCTTAAGAAAGAGAGCATATAAGAGAGTATAAAAAAATAATATTTATTTTTTAATACTATTTGACATGATAGTTTTAAAAATAAATAAGGTTAATTGATAAGTGAGCTGATGAGATACATTGAAGGTTCAAATATAATTACTTAGTTAATAATTTGACCTTCTCAAATTTCACCCGACTCCGTTCTCAATAATCTATTATAAATTTTAAAATAATTTTTTATATAATTATTTCAAAGTCATTGCCACCATGACTAATTCCTAGAAAGGACAAGCTCTTAATGATTTTTATAAGTAGATTAATTTTTTAAAATTCTTCATATTTAGTCTAAAATATGGTCTTAAATTGACTTTCACCATATTTATAGTCATATTTTATCTTTCTCTATTTCAACATTATATATTTTTTTAAACACATCATTTTTTTAATTCACGTTTCACGTACTTTATTTTAAGGGTTGGACTTCAAATATTTTTTTAGGTCATCATTCACGTGAACAATGAAATATTCATTATTCACGATAACAATGAAGGGTTGGATATGTTTAAAAATATTTTTAGGTATATAACATGACATTATAACGGTAACTGATATTATAACTATGATTGAATATGTAACTGTCATTGTAATTGAGAAATGTGATTGAATATTGTATATGTGACTGCCATTGTGACTAAAAAAATATGATTGAATATTTGTAATTGTCATTGTAACTGAGAAATGTGATCGAAAATTATAAATGCGATTGAGAATTTTGTATGGTACTGGCATTATGACTAAGTTATATGTGTGAATGTAAATGTGACTACTGATTATGTGCATGTGATTATGTGTGACTATTATGAGTGTGATTGTGATAGTGACCGTGACTTTGACTATGTGAATGTGAATGTGACTGTAACGGTTGGCTATAGCAACTTTGGGGTTGATTTTGACAATATTGTAGAAGTCTTAATTTGAGAGAGATTTATTGGTGAAAATTGTAGATAACTGTATGTAGCATTTTAATTTGGAGTCCAGATGAATGCAATATAAATATTTAAAAAATGATTGATTGGTAACTTTTTTTTTTTGAAATCGTTGGAAACCCCATCGTCAAACCATCCCTTCCGAGCTTAAGCGGACAAGTAAAATCCCCCAGCTGTCTCAAGCTCTTACAAGAAACGTACTCCCTGGATTCGAACTCAGGACCTCAATGTGAGATCCTGAATCCCACACCAGCAAGCAACTCTCATTGGGGACAATTGATTGGTAACTTATACATATAAAAGTCATTTTTTACTCATTTATTTTGTCGAAATATATCGAACAAGATAATTGTTTTAAAGTTTATGATATGTAATTTTTTTTTAAACGCTTTATATTTTTGGAGATATTTAGTTTTAAAATTTAAAGTTGGAAAAAAAAACCTCATTTTAAATATGTAATAACATTATTTTACTATCTATATTTATATCCTTTTATATGTGGACAGACTAATAAATTCCCCCATAATTTTTCTCTCATAATATACCTACTATAATATCTAATTTACCTTTATTATAAAAAAAATTTTTTTTCACTCTTTTAAGTTACGTTCCACTAAACTCATGGTAAATAAAACTCTCTCAAATTATTTGTAAACTAAGCTCTTGTAATATCCACATTTTTCCCAAGTAGAGTTTATTTATTTTTATTTTTAAGAAATGTTTTTTATTATTTTTTTATTGGAAATATTGGAAACTCTACCGCCAAACCAACCGACTCGAGCTTAAGCGGAGTAGGTAAAATCTCTGATTGTCCAAAACTCTTACAAAAAATACACTCCCTGAACTCAAAATTAGGACTTCACAATCAATTCTAAGTCTTTTACCATCAATCCACACTCTGGACAAATGTTTTTTTATTGTTATTTTATTAGTTCTCCACATCCTCCTTTGTTTTGAAACATTTTGGTACTAAACCCAGGCCATTTACCTGTTTTGATTATTTAAAAGCATCTATTTAGTTTATCGAAAACAAAACATAACGTGTGAGGAAAAAAGGAAGAATATAATTCGATTAATTTGTGTTAAAGCTTAGAAGAATTTGATTTATTTAAAGATGCAATTGGATATTCTATATAGATTTCGGTTTCAAAAATTAAAAGCTGAAATGTTATAGGATAAATTTTGAATCCACTTTAAACTGATCCGATATCCGATTTTACTCACCTATAGATAGACATTAATTACGGTTGTATTTTTAAGGAAAGTGTGTGCCCCTCGTTTAAAAATAAAAAATCTTAAATATGATCCATACCTAGCAAACATGTAAAATGATTATTATTATTATTATTATTATTATTAATTATTTACACAATTCCATGCAATAAAGTTTGTGTCCAACCAAAAATAGAAGATTATTATCCACTCGGTTTATTTTCAAGTGTTCACATGCTAAGAAATTGTTCTAACCGTAACAGCAATGCAATGATGATATGGAAATCATATACTAAAATGCGCGTTAGGCCTTGAGGGTAATAAAACCCCAAGGCATATGGATTTTCGAAATTGGAACACTTTTGAGAGAATATATTACCATATAAATTTTCATTTTAATAATTACTATTTATATCAATTGATTTGTTTAAATTTTAGGTAGTTACATTACAAAAAAATGAATAAATTGAATCGGTTGACAAAAATTAGTATTTATTTATTTAATACTAAATTAAAGAAGAGATGTAATTTGATGTACTACTAACAAGATGCTAATAAATGCTAATGATGGATTGTTGAGGATGATGGGTGAATAAGAAGTGTAGCTCAGTTTGAGGCAAACTTGAAATAAGGTTTGATAAGTTTGCAAGGAGATGAAATGATGGGTTGGAGAAGGAGATGAAACAACTTATGAAGATGATCTTGTTTACCGGAAGAGGACAATAATCTTAAAAGATATGGAGAAGAAGAATTAGAATCTATGATTTTTAACTTTCTATTAGTTGTTTTTATTTTACTTTAATTTTTATTTTCAAGTGTGTACTTTTAACACTTTAATTGTTTGATTTTATTACATTATATGATTAAATTTGCATGATTTTGAAATTTTCATTCGGTTGGATAATATTAATTTTTACTTTTCAATTATCGGCCGAGGAATATACTAATTAATCCCCTAGGTGTTAGGCGTTGGGTTATCACCCCCATTAACGCACAGCGAGTTTCATAAACAATAGAATGTAGTTTTAGAATAATAAAAAATTATGACACTTTTTCAATATTACGGTACACTTTTTATTACAACTTTTTTGGTTAACTAAACACTTTGATGGTAGCTGCAGTTGTAATTCTTTTTTTTTTTTTTTTTTTTTTTTTTAATCCTAAAAATATATATGTAACGGGAGATGAAGAAAAAGAGCAAGAAATTTCCTATAAGAAAAAGTAAATAACACGAATTTTCCTACTCTACTTTAAAATTAGCACCACGTAGGTAGCACAAATAGAACCAATGGATAATCTGATTCTGATCCACTGAGAAATTTTCAATTACAAAATGGGGAAGAAGGCAACTAGTTCAGCAATCGATGCATGATTTCATATTCAAAATCAGAAATTGACCAGGGAAAACAGCACCAGTCAGGCAACAATATAAGAACTACCTGCATTTTAGAAACTTCAAACCTATCAATGTGAGAAGCCTCGTGCTTTTTTTCACCCAACCAATAAAGTTGCATTTCAAGTGAGAAATTAATTTATTCTACTTTATAAAGCTATTTTGAGTTTTTTTTTCTCTCTTATTTCCTTCTCCAAGTCCAATGATGTTGGAAGCGAGATTCATTTATCAAGGGATGAGCTTGGAACTACACTTACACTCTATGCCTCACAATCACTTTAAGACAGTTTAATAACAACAATACAAGATTTTTACTTACTGTGACTATCTATTATAAACCCCGGCGACTCTCCAGCTGCTTCGTATTCTCTAGCAATACCTGCCAAGCAATTGAGTTAATGATCCCACTATTCCAGTAAATAGTTGGTTGTTTTATAGGAAGCAATCATAGGGACACTATTTGGAAGGTTAAAACACAAAGGTTATTCAGAGTTTACTCAAACAAAGACAGGTATATAAACAGCTCCCGGCAAAAATTAAAATTCCTTACTTCTCGAATGTAATTTGCTACTGCTTTACAGCCTTCAGTTGCAAGTTCCATGACATCTTCAAAGGTATTTGTAGGTAACTTAGCATCCATCTGGCCAAATACGCATCACGAATGAGAGGTCTACGAGTAATAATTTTAACTACATAAATTAGGAAAAAGAGCTAGTTAACATGGATAACACCTCAACTACAAATTATTACTGTCGGACAAAATACAGGATATAAATCAACAGCCTGGATTATGTTCTATGCTTACTATAGTCTCATATGTAGTTTGAGAGTATTTTAAAACCATCTTGCAAACCCAAAATCAACTTTTGTGTGCACAGAACCATCGATATAGAAAGTATAGATTAAGGTATTCGAGAGATTTAAGAGCTAAACAAGAGAAAGATAATTTTAAGCAAACCTGAAGAAGAGTAACTTTGTCCAATGTAGGTAAAATACCAACTGTGACGTCAGGGCCTCCAGCACTATCTTCAACATAATTCAAATCTGGCTTGTGACAAACCTTTATGAGATAATCTTTGGTACAAACTTTCATCCTATACCATGTAATAATAAATGGGGCAAAAAAGGCATACATGCTTGAAGAAAGAAGAAGAGAGAATTAAATTTACCAAGAAGAGGAGTGCTATTGAGGTATCCGGCACTACATGAAGTAGCAATATCACGCATTGGAATCCCAGCATCTTGAAGTGCTAAAGTTGCCGCATTAATACAAGCAGATCTAGTCCCTACAGACAGCACATTCCCAAATCAGTGAGAGAATTCCTTTTTCAGAAGATGAACCCCTCAATGTCATAGTAGAAAAAAGAAAAGGAAAGTAAATTAATGCACAGTCTAACAAACACACACAACCGGAGGGTGAGAGAGAGAGGAACATAAAAGAGTTTCTTGTCATCTAGGGCTTATCCTAGGGACTTGCAATTGCAATATGAGTTACCTCCATCTGCTTGTAGAACTTGTACAAAAATATCTATCTGCAAAATGCAAAAACAAGCGCTCAGAAAACAAATATCGTACAGGAGTTAGTAGATGCTATGTAGGATTTGTAAAAAACCTGAGAACGAGGCATTAAGTGGGTCAATATGCATGCTTCCATAGTCTGGCGAATAACCAAGGATATCTCTGTCGATCGCCTGATTGTACCAGAAATATATCAAAACATTAAAACAACAAATAATAAACTACCAATAAACAGAATGCATGTTTTTCCACATCTACAAAAACTAAATCTCCTCCCCACTCATGTGAACGATGCCGCTTAGGAGGAGCTTGGGTAGGTTTTTTTGGACATCTACTTCGCCTTGCTCAACCTACCCCTTACCTGCCTTTACGCTTGAGCCTTTTCATGGGCGAGTCGGTTAAAAGGCGGCTTAGAAGCAGCGTTCTAAAAAGGGCTAGGCGCTAGTCGGGCAGCAACCTAGCACCTAGAGCCTAGGCGGGGCCTAGGCATTTAATAGAAAATTAAGAATTTCTATAATTAGCTTTAAGATTTGATATGAGAAATTAATCATAGAGAAATGTTGTTTGAGTAATGGGTAATATTTAATTATTTATAAATGGTCAATTAATGAGAAATTAATAAAAATTGAAAAAAAAAATAGAGTTTTTTGAAATTAGGATTTATTTTCTAAATTGTTATTTTTTCAAATTGATGAGTTAGAGAGTTAATTTTGTAAAATTAAGGCTAGGGTTAGGATTGGGGTATGAAATTCGGCCGGAAAAAGCAATTAATTTCGAATTTTGCATAGGTCAAAGGTGGTCAACCGCCGTTGACTGATGAATTTGACGGCGAGATTTTGCCGGAATGGGCAGAAAACGTCACCGATTCCGGTGAGCGTTGGGGTCAGGCGCGGCGGCCATTAGCCGCCGAACCTATACACGTCGCCGATTCCGGCGAGCGTTGGAAAAAGCAATTAATTTTGAATTTTGCATAGGTCAAAGGTGGTCAACCGCCGTTGACTGATGAATTTGACGGTGAAATTTTGCCGAAATGGGCAGAAAACGCCGCCGATTCCGGCGAGCGTTGGGGTCAGGCGCGGCGGCCATTAGCTGCCGAACCTATACACGCCGCCTAGGCGGCGTGTTTTAGAACACTTCTTAGAAGCACCACTTAATTTGTTTTTTAAAAGCAAACCCTAACTATAGGAATACTTTAAGACATGAACAAAAACATTGGCGCACCTCAGGCGCGCCTAGGTAGAGGCGCTAGCCATTGCGCCTAGAGGGTATCCAGGCGAGGCGACGTGCATCAGCGCGCGCCTAGGCGATGAGGCGCGTGCCTGATGCCAATGAATGAGGCGCGCCTTAGGCGCATAATGCCAAAAATCTTGGTTTTTGACCCGATTTCGTTGATTAAAGCTCTTTTTTGTACTTTTTTGGTTTTTTTTTCCAGCATAGATAGTTTAAAAAAAAAAAGAATAATAACAATAAATCTCATAATTTAACTTAATTTATTTACTTTTGACATGACTCTTAGATAATTTGTTGGGATTGTTTAAAATTATAAGAAAAATTTATATTTTGTAAAATATAAATGTTTGCCATAATAATTAATAATAGATCATACATTTATAATTATTGGGAACATAATTTTAACCAAAGATTAAACTAGTCAATAATAAAATTGTACATAAGACAATATAACTAAATATTAATATCTTAGTTATTATAGCAACTTAGTTATGAAAATAGTGTTGTATATAAATTTATTTGAGTGCAATAATTTATAAATGTTTTGTCATAATTTGGTCAAAATATTAGAAAATACTCAAAACAAAATGATTAGAAGAATATACATTTTCCTCTTTCTAATTGAAAAATTATATATACAAATATGCGCCTCACATTCCTCAGGTGCGCGCCTTGCGCCTTGAGGCACGCGCCTAGGCTCCAAGACCTTTTGCGCCTCGGTGCGCCTTGCGCCTTTAATAACACTGATATGGACATTTCTCTTCTCAAAGAAATCACAAAAGTAAGGCAACTCTCTTCTCAAATAAATCAGAAAAGTTGTCACATCTAAAATGCAATTCATGTCAATCGGTTTCAGTATTTGCATTTTAAAATCTTATATTTGTATCAATAATTTTTTTATTAGGTTTTATATGCATAAGTAATAGGATAATTAAAAAAAAAAAAAAATTTGATTCTTTGACAGCCTTATTTCCCGTCTTTCAAAGCTGTGTACTCTTTTTTTACAAAACATAATTTTACATACATCATTATTCTTGTTTCAATGAAAGAACTCTCATAATTGCATAAAAATAATAATAAATTGTGAATGTGATTAAAAAAATAAAATAAATTAATGTGGTAATGCTACTGTGAAGGAATCAAAAAACAATATTCAATCTTTTCAATAAATTATTACTTCGACAAAATTTCTTAATATCTCAGTCAATGTTTTAATCTGAAACTTACTGAAAATAGAACAATTCATATCTTTTACTATGACATTTTGTTAGATAAAATTTTGTATGTTTGACTGGTCAACCTGTCCTTTTACCTTAAACCGCTTGAACGATTATTGGGCAGGTTGAATTACCAAAACGCCTTGACCCGCTTACTGCCTTTAACAACATAGGAATAGAGTTCAAACCCCAAACTTATTGTACCACCTCAACATTCATTAATTAAGTAGTGTAGAAAATGCAATAATTGCTCAGAACCAATAATAAATACATCTTTTCAAAAGTTCAAAGACTAGTTCCTTTCCTCCAGTTCCAAAAGAAATCATTCTCTATGTGTACCACTCCAAATTTTCTAAGAAAATCAACCGTTCTTACCCATTGAACCTCAGATAAAAGTAAGAATGCACAAATTTAAATAAATATTTAATTTTGCTCGAATTTCAATCAATATTTAATTTTACACACCTATTTGGGTAAATTTCACATTGACTAAATAACAGTGTCCCGTAAAGAAAGTCGATTCCACAAACTTTTTACCAATACAAAGAAAATAATGATATCCCTTCCTGCATGTTTTTCACTCTGAACAATGCTCGTGCAATATGAAAACTTACAAATTGTATACTGGTGAAAATATCCAAAAATATAGTTCTAAAAACATTTCAAAAGAAAATTGTTCCAACCTGTCACCCTTGGGCTTTCTCATGCGATCTCCGGTACTAAAATTAGCCATGCTGTACTCACAGCGCACCTGAGGAAAAAAAAAATAGAAATCAATTATAATTAGAACATATCAATTTTTTAAAAAAAAAACCAAAAACAAAAACAAAACAAACTTGAGAATGTTACCAGTGCTTGGTCACTCATTTGTTGGCTCCTATTTTGGACCTGAAAAATCATAGTAATTTAATTTGCTTACACAAAAAAGAAAAATCACTCTTAACAGATTATAATTAAACTTGAAGTAACCTCTCTAGGGCCATAGACAGCAGCAATGACTTTAGTGTTACCCATTTCAAACACAGCAGAACTGGGAAAAAAAAATTGAAAGGCAAAATAAATTAAAAATGTAATCCTAATTTTAAAAAAAAAAAGAAAAAAAAAAACTGAAATTAGTTTTGAGTGAGGTACCCATCAGCTTTAGCAACGGCACCAATTTCTGCACGAAGTTGCCTCATCTGAGATTGTGAAAATGAATTTAAAAAAAACATAAATATGGAACAAGTTACGAAATTTAATATCCGAATAAATTTTAAAAAAAAAATAAAAGGAAGCATAGTTTTACTTCAGTTGGGCGGCGACCGTCCAAACGAAGTCCTTCAGGGCTCACGAATTCCATCTCTGTCAACTAAGCAAGCGAGCGAGGGAGGGCGGCGGCGGGATGAAGGCGCGGAAAATTGGGCACTGAAAGGATTTTGCAAATTTTTTTGGGGGGTTATTTTTATGTCGTGTTTTATATTTAATTTTATTTTTTTTATTTTTAGTTACATATTTCCAATTTTAAAAATATAAAAATACTGCACATTATAAACTTTGTGTTTTTCCTCTTTTAATTTGATTATAAATTAAGATATCTATAAAAAATAATAAAATAATAAAAAACGGTGCAATATATATAGATAGAAATGATTTAGAAGTGATGATGAATCGTAAATTTTGCTATTTGAGATTGGATGGAACTCATGTCTCAAGAATGAGCAGACGACCATACACTACTATTTTTCCTTTAGTTAGGAAACATAATCTCTAATATATTTACATGTTTGTCCTCTTAGGATCTAACTATACATGTATTACTAGTCCTATATTTATTTACAAATTAATTGAAATAAATCTAAGTTAATCACAACACAATTGCATACCTTTAAACTTGTAGAGACATCTTAATCAAACTTAATTGATTGCTTAACTCAATAAACAAATAGTCTTATTTATAGGAGGGAAACCAAGTAACTATTAGCTCACATGCATGGATTACTATTAATCATTGATTACTATTTAATCACATGCATTGATTACTATGTAATCACATGTATTTGGATGCATAATGATTTTCTCTAACCCTTCCAAAAATGTTACCATCATAGGTGTACCATGTGTTCCCCACTTAACATTTTACTAATTGTTGTTACTTAACAACTCTTGTTGTTACTTAATTATTTGATTAACAACTCTTGTTGTTACTTAATAATTTCCAACATGAAATTATTACTAATTGTTGTTATTTAACAACATCAAATAATTTCTAATTAACAACAATTTCCAACATCTCCCACTCACACATGATGTGATCAATAATTTTTATTATCTCTACAAGAATAATTCATACTTTGCAATTGTGTCGTGCGACCAGCATACTTCGAGAGCTCAATTGCTATACATCTGTTAGGAATGTATAGCTGCTCGAAAAATGGATAGAACCATAGTTGATTATGTATGCAGTATCCTCGATCATTTATCACATTAAATCTATCTCGATCTCTTTTCGAATGTAATATTTATTTTGTATTCACAATCATGTTTGATCACATAGAACAACATAATTGGTCGACCAGTGAATACAATCTAATGTGATATTACTCATATAATGATCTTTCTCCTTTCTCGAATCTCTCAACCTTGATTCAATTCGCTTTTCCGAGATGTCTTTTCGGATCGAATCTCTCATGATCCTTCAGTAACACTCCAAGATAGCGATCATCAAATCTAAGTTTTAAGAGGCAGACAAGAGTCTAAAGGGTACAATGTGATATTGAAATAATCTCAAGGGTCTCAGACAATATCAAGACTGAGATATTTACTTGTATTACTCTCAATAGTCGCAAATGTACACATGGTATGAAAACATGTGCTACGGTATTCTCTCATTTCTCATGGAGCACATGTCTCATAAAATACCGTACAGATTATAGTTCAGACAAACACAATGTCTAACTCATATCTGACATTAAGACAAGTAAGGTGAAACGAACTTATTCACTTTATGTCATATCACATAGAAAGTGACCTCATAACGACATTACATAATTTTTAAGCTTGAGCTCTCTAGATTATCACTCAGATAATTAGCTTAAAAATTTGTCTCATCTCTCATTAACACAAAGTAATGGAGGCGATTGCCCGTGTGAGAGGGCCAATCATTCACTTGTCCGACATACTTCTCATACTAACGAATAGTATATTTGTTAAAACATGTATCAACATATTAACATGTAAGCATTGAATATAACATCAATGAGTATTAACATTAGTAAACATTATTTGGGAAAAATACAGATCATAATATGTAAGCACATTAACATTTACGCAATCCCTGAGACTAACAAAGACATCTCTAGGAACAGGCTTGGTCAATGGATCTGCTACCATTTCTTGCGTAGAAATGTACATCATGTTTACCTCTTCTCGTGCAACTATGTCTTTCACAAAGTTATATTTGGTATCTATATGTTTCGTTTTACAATGGAATTTTGGGTCTTTTGTGTAGGCTATCGCTGCTTCACTATCACAGTTAACTAATACTGGACCAGAAGCTTCATTTGACATACCTAAATGATCCAAGAACCTTTTCAACCACACAGCCTCTTGTACTGCTGATGAAAAGACCACAAATTCAGCCTCCATTGTGGATAAAGCTATACAAGATTGTTTCTTACTGCTCCATGAAATGGCACCATTGTTTAGTAAGAAAACAAAGCCAGAGGTAGATTTTCTTTCATCTAAATCTCCTCCCCAGTCAGCATCAGTATAATATCGCAATTGCAGATAATTTCCTTGATAACACAATGAGTAATCAACTGTCCCTCTCAGATACCTAAATCTTCTTTTCTTCTTGCTTTCAATGTGCTAGTCCTTGATTGATTGGTATTTACTTACCATTCCAACAGCGAAACAGATATCAGGTCTTGTACACAACATTGTGTATATTAAACTTCCAACTGCATTTGCATAAGAAAATTTCTTCATTTGTTCCTTTCCTTGTGGAGTTTCAGGACACAATCTATGACTCAAAGCTTCAGTTTTCGTGATAGGAGTATCAATGGGTTTACAAGCCTGCAATTGGAAGCGTTTAAGAATTTTCTTTATATATGACTCATGTGAAAGAGATAATAAATTCTTTGAACGATTTCTTGAGATCTTAACCCCAAGAATATATGCAGCTTCACCCATATCTTTCATCTCGAAGTTAGATGATAACCATTCTTTGATGTGTTTTACAAACTCCTTATCATTTCCGGCTATAAGTATATCATCTACGTACAAAGATAAGATAATGAACTTATCTTTATCTATCTTGGTGTACACACAATCATCCTCATTTATCATTGTGAAATCATTCGAAATGATTTTATTGTGGAATCGTATATACCATTGTCTAGATGATTGCTTGAGACCATATATAAACTTTAAGAGTCTACATACTTTCTCATTTTCATTTTCTTTTATGAAACCTACTGGTTGTTCCATGTAGATTTCTTCATCAAGTTCTCCATTATGAAAAGCAGTCTTTACATCCATTTGATGTAATTCTAGATCCATACTTGCTACTATAGCCAAAATCAAGCGAATTGAGGTAAACCTTACAACGGGTGAAAAAGTCTCTTCGTAGTCAATTCATTCCTGTTGTGTATAACCTTTTGCTACAAGTCGTGCTTTATATCTTTCGATATTGCCATCGGCATTACGCTTTATTTTAAGAACCCATTTGTTCTTGATAACTTTGCGTCATTTGGGTAGATCAACCAATTTCCAAACTTGGTTGGACCTCATTGACTTCATTTCGTCTTACATTGCTTTCATCCATTTTTCCTTAGCATGACACTGAAGAGCCTCTTTTATGTTTCTAGGTTCTTCATCCTCTTGAGGTAGAATCATAAAGGTTTCTCCTTCGATATTGAAACGACGTCGAGGAATGCCTATATGATTACTACGTCGCAATTGGGATTCTAGTGGTGGAACTGATTCCTCACTTTCCATATTATTCCCATTTGGATCGTGCACATTGCTCCCACTTGGATTATGTACATCACTCCCACTCGGATCACGTAAATGAGACTCGTGTGAAACTAATTCATCATTTTGAGATTCATGTGAAACAGATTCATCATGTTTTCTCAAATTTCTCTCATCACTCCCACTTGAATTAGGTAAACCCGAGTGTTCACTAATCATGTGATCCATGTGATCTTGAGTTTCATATAGAGATAAATCTTGACATATCTCTCCCTGCTTAGGAAAATCATTTTCTAAAAATGTGATATCCTGTGATTCAAATTCTGTCACGCCTCCACTTTTATGTTCACATATGTAAACATACAATTTTGATTGTTCAAAATATCTTATAAATATACATTTTTTTCCTCTTGGGCCTAACTTTCCATGTTCGTGAGAACGCACATGAACATAGGCCGCACAACCCCAAGGTTTTAGAAAGTGAATATCTGATTTACGACCTGTCCATAACTCATATGGTGTGGTGGACACAGATTTTGATGGCACTCGGTTAAATACATATGTGGCAGTTAATGATGCATCACCCCAATAGGTTATGGGCAAATTTGCTTGTGCCATCATAAACATAACCATTTCAAGAAGAGTTATATTTCTTCTTTCCGCAACACCATTTTGTTGAGGAGTAGCAGGAGTAGTCAACTGACGACTAATTCCTTTTTCATCACATAATTCTCTGAACTGATCAGATAAGTACTCACGACCACGGTCAGTGCGTAGTGCTTTAATTTTCTTGTCCAGTTGATTTTCTGTTAAATTCATAAATTTCTTGAAACATTCTAATGCTTCAGATTTATGAGCAATCAAATAGACATAACTAAAAGCGTAAAATCATCTATGAATGTGATGAAATAAGATGCTTCATGCCTTGCCTGACATTCATTGGACCACAGATATCTGAATGGATTAATTGTAATGGAAATTTTGCTCTAGTCCCTTTTCCAAATGGGTTTCTCGCAGTTTTTCCAGCCAAGCAATATTCATTGGTTGACAATTCTACCTTCTCAATATTTCCCAGAAAGTCTTCTTTGGCTAATCTGTTCATTCTTTGCTGGCCAATGTGGCCAAGTCTAGCATGTCACACAATACATCACTATCATTACTGACAGATGAAGTAACAAACGAAAAATGGAATTGTGATTAAAACATTCAAACATTTAATACAACAAAACCATCAATAAAATAACACTATAACCATAGTGTATTGTACCTAAGTACAAATCAACACCAAATTTATGGAAGTTCAAAATTGAAACCTAAATTAACCAAAACCAACACAGAAACTAAATTTCGACGAATTTGTGGAGCAAACAATACATCATGTAGTAGTAAAGTTTTTCCACCATGCATCACTAACTTGCATGTTCCTATTCTTTTGACTTCAACCCGTGAGTTGTTGCCAACATATATCCACTTCACCCCAGGTGAAATTCGTCGAAATTCCACGAAGGCATCTCTATCATTCGCTACATGGTCTGTGGCTCCTGATTCTACAGTCCACAAAGGATTAGATTCAGTTAGAAAGTTTGAACTCGAAACACATATTTCATTTAAATATGCACGAAAAGTATTTACCTTTTTAGGCTCAGTCACGAGCAAAATGACATTTCTTTCCATAGTTAACCTTTGCCATGTTTTTCTTTTTGGTAGGACGTTTTCCTTTCCCATGTTGATTAGTTTTCTGTTTCTTTTCTGGCTTGGGAGAATTTGTTCTTTTCCGAACTGGAAACCACCACCATGAAATTTTCTTTTCTTCTTGAAACCCCCAGGTTTGCTAGTTTCTGTCATATACACTTCAGTTGTTGGTTTCTAATGTGGTCCCAAGATCATATTTAAGCAATTAAAGAATGAATACTCAAAGAAGTGAGGCGGAAACACACTTACATTGAACGGATTTGAGATGTGTTGAGAAGAAAGTGAACTCCAAGATCTTTTGTTGATTTTCGGCCAAGGTGAATATCCAAGTCCAAGCTCCAAGATTTGTCTCTTTTGATTCCAAGCTCCAAGGTTGGTTTCCCTATCACCTAGTGATGATTCTTCAAGTGCTAGCTTAAGAAAATTTTGCCACAAAATTTTCTATCCACCAAGTGAAGCTCACGGTTTTGTGAGCTAAGAGAGAGAGAGAGTTTTCTTTGTTTTGTGTATTTGTTATCTAAAAACAATAATGCAAAACCTTTACCAAAATTTGGTATATACTTTCAAAAAGTCAAACCACAGTTTGGAGCAAAAATTTGCACTAAAGGCTCACAACCACCCCTTTAATGAATAATGACTCCATGTCAATCACCAAAAAGTGAGTTGACATCTATCACTTGAATGACGTGCGATGTGACTTGTGGCCGCACTTGAATCGAAATCGAAGTGGCCTCGCAAACACATCCCGGGCTCGGGTTCGTTAATTCCGAATTAACGAATTTTCCATTGCGACGTAATTAAATCAAATTTAATTAAATAATTATGCCAAGAAAAATTATTATTCACGTCGCTAGCGAATTAACTCTAAATTAATTCGTTAGCCCGAATTAAAATCTAATTTTAATTCCGCGTCGAAATCTAATTTCGTTTAATATATCAAATATATTATTTATCGATTAATTCCAAATTATCGTTTCTCTCTCTTCAAAAAGTATTTTATCTAAGATAAAATATCTCCGCTATTAATCCAAGATTAATTAAGTTCGAATCATACGTCATCGGTGAATCTTCGGGAAGTGACCCAAGAGATCCTTGGATATGTTGGCAGTAAATCCGGTCGTCGGACTATCCGAACACATACGTACCTCGTACTACATTTTTACCGATTTACGAGACATGGTTGGCTTCTAGCAAAGCACCGTGCCTACCCAATTCTCCAGAAATATTCTTAATGGAATATATAATCTATATCAGGCGTAGTATACGTAGTATTGCGTATAGCGATCCAATATCAGATGTCACATGCAAGGCCTGAGGCTGGAATAGTGTATGCCCCGTACGAAGCATATATCGGATTACAAGCAACTAGTCTCTTTAATCAGATAATCATGACCAAGTCATATTATCCCGATGGTTGCAACCATTTAGAGTACCAGTTCTGTATCCTTGTGTGATCATCATCTTCATATGACTGAAGTGATACTTCCATCTTGACATCACACCCAATACACTACGATTCTCAATAAACCCAGAAGAGGCGTACACAGAACCTGTTAAAGTCCTAGACGACCAAAACCAAAGTGTATTGATTGTCGCAAGTACTAGCGATGTAAGTCTCAAGTTAAGACCAAATACACCTACCCTGATGCGGACTCCCATAGTCACATAGTCATACTACCAATGGGATTCCGCGGGGGTCTATCCAGAGCGAAGCTGTTTCCGTACCATCGGTAAACACAACATCCTATCACACTTGCATAATTATCCAATACTTAAATATATGAGAACTATGTTGTTACGCTTCCATAACACGCACAAGTGCGATACTAGTCTATTCCGCATTATCGATATCTAGTCTCGATAATACTACGACTAGAGATATTTAATGATTAAACCTTTATGGATTGATAATGTCTCATATCTTATAATCTGGAACTAATCATATGGACTTTTATCATTTATATATATTAAGTAATCAAATTACAAAATGATAAAATGCAATTTCATTGCTACATAATTAATTTGTACAAAAACCACAATGTCTTTTACAAATAGTGACGCTATGGGTTATAAGAGTCTAACAATCTCCCACTTGGCCTATAGCCAGTCACTCAAGCATCTATTACCTGAACTATGTACATGTCGCTCAAACTTTTGCTGAGGAATAGCTTTCGTCAGTGTATCTGCAATGTTGTCCTTTGATGCGACCTTCTCGATCTTCACATCGCCACGATGTATGATCTCACGAATCAGATGGAAACGTCGAAGAACATGCTTGGATCGTTGATGAGACCGTGGTTCCTTAGCCTGCGCTATAGCCCCGTTATTGTCACAATACAATGGAATGGGCTCAGCTGCTAACGGAAATACTCCTAATCCAATTAGGAATTTTCGGATCTAAACTGCCTATTTTGGTGCTTCAGCTGCAGCAATATACTCCGCTTCTGTTGTTGAATCGGCAACAGTCTCTTGCTTGGAAGATTTCCACTTACTGCTCCGTTATTCAAATAAAATATGTACCCGGATTGCGACTTGCAGTCGTCTTTATCGGTTTGGAAACTTGCATCGGTATACCCAGTTACCTCAAGTCCTCCATCTTCATAGATTAAGAAAGCATCCTTAGTTCGTCTAAGATATTTAAGGATATTCTTAACAGCCATCCAGTGACTATCACCTGGATCGGCCTGATAGCGAATACACATGCTCAAAGCATATGAGACATCAGGTCGCGTACATATCATGGCATACATGATCGATCCGACTGCTGAGGCGAACAATATCTGACTCATGTTGTCTCTCTCATCTTGAGTTTTAGGACACATGTCCTTAGATAGAGTGACGCCATATGACACTGGCAATAGTCCCCTCTTGGACTGATCCATGTTGAATCTCTCCAACACTTTGTCAATGTACGTGCTCTGGGAGAGTCCAAGTAGCTTTCTAGATCTATCCCGGTAGATCTTTATTCCTAGAATAAATGCTGCTTCTCCCAGATCCTTCATGGAGAATTATAATGAAAGCCAAGCTTTCACCGATGTTAACATGGGAATGTCATTGCCAATAAGCAATACATCGTCAACATAAAGGACAATGAATGTCAGTGCGCTCCCACTATCCTTCTTATATATACAAGGATCATCCTCATTTTGAACGAAATCATATTCTTTTATGATCTCATCAAAACGTTGGTTCTAAGAACGCAATGCTTGCTTTAATCCATAAATGGATCGATTTAACTTACAAACGTTGTTTGCAAGTCTAGGTACGACAAAACCGTCAGGCTATTGCATATAAACATCCTCCAAAAGGTTTCCGTTAAGGAAAGCAGTTTTGACGTCCATCTGCCACATCTCGTAATAGAAATATGCAGCAATAGCAAGCATTATGCGAATGGATTTAATCATGGCAACGGGTGAAAAAGTTTCATCGTAATCGACATCATGTCGTTGACGATACCCCTTCGCTACAAGCCTAGCTTTGTACGTTTGTATGTTGTCATTCATGTCGGTATTCCTCTTGAAGACCCATTTGCATCCAATAGGCTTTACGCCTTCTGGTGCATCAACCAGTGTCCAAACTTGGTTGGTGTACATGGAATCCATTTCGGAATTCATGGCATCTTGCCATAAATCGGAGTCGATACCTTGTATGACTTCCTCATACGTAGCTGGCTCATCTTTCTCAATAAGATTAATATCCACATGAGGTGAGATCAGAAACCCATACCTCTCAGGTTATTTTCTGACTCTCTCCGACCTACGCGGTCCTTATGTATTCGAAGATTGTGGTACAGTCTCATCCTTGATGGACTGTTCATGTTCCGTTGAGGATTCTATGCCAGGAACAGTATCACTCCAATTTTCATCGAGTTCTACTTTCCTCTCACTTAGCACTGCATTTAGGAATTCCTTCTCAAGGAAAACCGCATATAGAGCAACAAATACTTTGTTCTCTTGTGGCTGATTGAAGTAATATCATTTGGTTTCCCTAGGATATCCTACAAATAGGCATTTATCCGATTTGGGTTCTAGTTTGGTACCTTCCAAATGTTTGACGTATGCCCAGCAACCCCAAATCTTCAGGAATGAGAAACCTGGTTTCTTTCCCGTCCATATTTCATATGGAGTCTGTTGAACAGACTTTGACGGAACCTTATTCAAAATAAGTATTGCACTGTTCAATGCATATCCCAGAAGGAAATAGGTAGCTCTGTGCGACTCATCATAGATCTCACCATGTCTAACAAAGTTCGGTTTCTCCGTTCGGACACACAGTTTAATTGCGGTGTTCCGGGAGGAGTCCACTGTGAAAGAATACCATATTCTTTCAAGTAATCAAGAAACTCATTGCTTAAGTATTTCGCCACCACGGTCTGACCTTAATGTCTTAATACTTTTTTCGGTCTGTCTTTCTACTTCGTGTCGAAACTCTTTGAATTTCTCAAAAGTTTCCGACTTGTGTCTCATAAGATACACATAACCATAATGTGATGCATCATCCGTAAATGTTACGAAGTATTCATATCCACCTCTAGCCTGGCTAGACATGGGCCCACATACGTCACAATGAACGAGGGCTAACAGTTCGGTGGCACGTGCACCTTTACCGCTAAAAGGTGATTTATGCATCTTGCCTAATAAACAAGATTCGCAGACGTCATATGAATTTTGATCAAATCCGTCCAAGTACCCACTCTTCGAAAGTGTGGATATGTGTGTCTTGTTTATGTGTCCCAGAAGACAATGCCACATATAAGTTTTATCTTTGTTACTTACTTTAAGCCTTTTGTTTGTTACATTATATGTTTGAGATTGATTTATATTCAAAATATAAAGACCATTATTTGCATCAGTTGTGCAAATTTCCATATCATTTTTATACATAAAACACCCAGTGTTTCTAAATACAAAAGTATACCCACATTGGGTTAACATAGATACAGAAATAATATTCATAATCAAACTAGGTACAAAATAACAGTTTATAAGTTAAAGTACATGCCCCGAGGGCAGTTCCAAAACATAAGTGCCCACGACCAAAACGGCAACTCGAGTCTCATTTCCAACACGGAGGTCAATCTCTCCTGAGGCCAGTCTCCTGCTAATCTTCAGATCTTGCACATCAGTACATATATGAGTACCACAACCAGAATCAAAAATCTAATTTTTAAAACTAGAAGTAGACATGTTTATTTCTATAACAAACATACATGTAGCTGGTAGGGGTGGGGATCGGATCGGATCGGGTCAGATCCGATCCGATTCGATCTGATAATATCGGATCGAATCAGATCGGATTTGGCTATCGAACCCAATCGAATCATGTTTGGTTCGTTTGTCGAATTTCGGATCGGATCGGATAAATTTGATAACCATCGAATCGAATCGGATTTTATCCGATTTGATAACAAATCCGAATCCGATAAGGAATCTGATTTGATAACGGATTCGAAATCCGATAGGGAATCCGATTTGATAATAAATCCGATAGTAGATTCGATTTGATAACAAATCCGATTTGATAACGGATCCGATTCGAAAAATTTATCTAAAAATTTGTAAATTTGTAACAATTTTATCGAATCGGATCGGATAACTTAAAATTCAAATCAATTTTATCAAATCGAATCCGTTATCGAATCGGATCCGTTATCAAATCGAATCCATTATCGGATTCATTATCAAATCGGATTCTCTATCGGATTCGAATCCGTTATCAAATCGGATTTTATCCGATTCGTTAAGTATTCGAATCGGATCAAACAAATCCGATCCGATCCGATAGTTATCGGATCGGATCAGATCGAGTTTGATAAGGCTATCAAACCTTATCGGATCAAACAAACTAATACTAATCGGATCGGATCGGATTCGGATTCGATCCGATCCGAATCCGATAATGCCCACCCCTAGTAGCTGGTGCATTGCCCGCTTTAATCTCTTTCATGTGTGCCTTGTACTCGCGGCAGTCACGCTTCTAGTGACCCCGCTTCCCGCACTGCAAGCATACATCTTGGGATTTGTCCTGGGTTTCCCATAACCCTTTGACGATTTGGCCTTGCCCTTCTTCTTATGCTTATTCTTTTTAACACCTCCAGTCGCCTTGGGCCAAGCCCTCGGAGTCTGAGATGTTGAAGCATAGTGCGCCTCGCGCTTCTTACCCTTAAGGAGCTCCTTTTCTACCTCACGCAAAGTGGACATCAACTCTCCAAGAGTCTGGTCTTGATTCAACATGTTGTAGTTCATGATGAACCCACTCCAAGTGTCGGGGAGAGACTGTAGGATCAAATCTACTGAAGTCTCAACCTCGAAGACTATGCCCAGTTTTCTGAATTGCTCAATGTCAGCAATCATCTCTGAGACATGATGCTCAACAGACGTACCCTCTGACATTCGAGCGCGGAAGAGCTTCTTCTGCAACTCACATCTTTGTGATCTAAGGTTAGATCGGTGGAGATCGTGCAACTTCGCCATCATCTCATAAGGATCCAACCACTTGTTTTGACGACGGAATTGCGGAGTCATAGCGGCAAGTATTACCGATTGAGCAGTTGCATTATCATCGCTATAAGTCTTCCAAAGCTCTAGCTCAAGCAACTGATCAGGTCGGGGCTTAGGCCCAAGAGGTCGCTCTATAATGTTGAGTAACTTCTCGGATCCCAGAACAATTCTGAGATTCATATCCCAATCTTGAAAGTTTCTGACATTAAAGACGTTGTCGCCCATTACAATATCCTTAATGCTTAACTTTCCAGTCATCTTAACCGCAATAGTCCAACTATTCGATTAACGATGTTTGGGTACAGTCTAACTGTTACAAGAAACAAAAAATGATATATTAGTCCAACTAATAAACTAATTTGATGAAATAATTTGAAAGCGCTTAAAGCTAAGTATTTGGGTTTGACCCATATTGACCAAAAGTCAATGCCTTAAGAAATTAATTAAAAGCCCATTGGACTTTAATTAAATTGACATTGGATGTTAATTGGGCTTTGAGACCCGTAACGATTAGATTTGGAATCTAAGTCTTAAAGGCACATTAAAAAGTGTAATTATTTAATTTGGAATTAAATAAAGAGTTAGTATTAAATAAAAATTAAATTGGATTTAATGTTGTAGTTTAATATGAGTGTAATTAAATTGGCTTTGAGACCCATTTAATTTGTATTCAATACTAATTCATTTATTTAATTCTAAATTAAATAACTACACTTTTAATATGCATTTAAGACTTAGATTCCAAATCTAATCTAAATGAGTCTCAAAGCCCAATTAACATTCAATGTTAGTTTAATTAAAGTCCAATGGGCTTTCAATTAATTTCTTAAGGCTTGAACTTTGGTCAATATGGGTCAAACCCAAATACCAAAGTCCATTCAAGGAATCACCCTTATTTGCCAAGAAACCAATTTAGGCCCATAAGGCCCAATTAAACATAAAAGGCCCATTTGTCACATTTGGACTTAATGGAATGATTTAGGCCCAATTTGGATCCAATCCAATTGACATAAACCAACTTGGCCCAACCAAGCCCATTAGGCCCAAATACAACATTTAAAGCCCAATTCTAAATTAAGCCCAACTAATTAAATTTTAATTTTCCAAATTTTAAAATTTAATTAATTAAAGTGTATTACATCAATTAATTATCTAAATTAATATTTCCAAAATACTAATTTAATCAATTAATCATGTATTATTTTGTCCAACACATGTCCAACATTATTGTAACAAAAAATCATCTCATTCAAGCTCATCATTCTCACGGCATTTTAGGGGTTTTTTTGTCCGATTTTGTTTTCAATACAATCGAATCTCAAATCAACATTTCCCATGACATTTAGGGCTAGTGACATTCGGCCAACATACATTTTTGGGCAAAAATTGATCCAATTAATTTTTTATGAAATTGATCATAAATAACTCCAAGTTATCCATATATAAGCATGCTCAAACAAACAATTTGGTTAAATCATGCTCAAAACCAATTTACCCAAATTTTACCCTAATATTTTTCATGCGCAAATTAGGCTCAATGATACCATTGTTGGTTTCTAATGTGGTCTCAAGATCATATTTAAGCAATGAAAAGAATGAATACTCAAAGAAGTGAGGCGGAAACACACTTTCATTGAACGGATTTGAGATGTGTTGAGAAGAAAGTGAACTCCAAGATCCTTTGTTGATTTTCAGCCAAGGTGAATATCCAAGTCCAAGCTCCAAGCTTTGTCTCTTTTGATTCCAAGCTCCAAGGTTGGTTTCCTTATCACCTAGTGATGATTCTTCAAGTGCTAGCTTAAGAAAATTTTGCCACAAAATTTTTTATCCACCAAGTGAAGCTCACGGTTTTGTGAGCTAAAGAGAGAGAGAGTTTTCTTTATTTTGTGTATTTGTTTTCTAAAAACAATAATGCAAAACCTTTACCAAAATTTGGTATATACTTTCAAAAAGTCAAACCACATTTTGGAGCCAAAATTTGCATTAAAGGCTCACAACCACCCCTTTAATGAATAGTGACTGCATGTCAATCACCAAAAAGTGAGTTGACATCTATCACTTGAATGACGTGCGATGTGACGAGCGATGTGACTTGTGGCCGCACTTGAATCGAAATCGAAGTGGCCCCGCAAACACATCCCGGGCTCGGGTTCGTTAATTCTGAATTAACGAATTTTCCGTTGCGACGTAATTAAATCAAATTTAATTAAATAATTATGCCAAGCAAAATTACTATTCACGTCGCTAGCGACTTAACTCTAAATTAATTCGTTAGCCCGAATTAAAATATAATTTTAATTCCGCGTCGAAATCTAATTTCGTTTAATATATTGAATATATTATTTTATCGATTAATTCCAAATTAATCGTTTCTCTCTCTTCAAAAAGTATTTTATCCCAGATAAAATATCTCCGCTATTAATCCAAGATTAATTAAGTTCGAATCATACGTCATCGGTGAATCTTCGGGAAGCGACCCAAGAGATCCTTGGATATGTTGGCAGTAAATCTGGTCGTCGGACTATCCGAACACGTACGTACCTCGTACTACGTTTTTACCGATTTACGAGACATGGTTGACTTCTAGCAAAGCACCGTGCCTACCCAATTCTCCATAAATATTCTTAATGGAATATATAATCTATATCAGGCGTAGTATACGTAGTATTGCGTATAGCGATCCAATATCAGATGTCACATGCAAGGCCTGAGGCTGGAATAGTGTCTGCCCCGTACGAAGCATATATCGGATTACAAGCAACTAGTCTCTTTAATCAGATAATCATGACCAAGTCATATTATCCCGATGGTTGCAACCATTTCGAGTACCAGTTCTGTATCCCTGCGTGATCATCATCTCCATATGACTGAAGTGATACTTCCATCTTGACATCACACCCAATACACTACGATTCTCAATAAACCCAGAAGAGGCGTACACAGAACCTGTTAAAGTCCTAGACGACCAAAACCAAAGTGTATTGATTGTCGCAAGTACTAGCGATGTAAGTCTCAGGTTAAGACCAAATACACCTACCCTGATGTGGACTCCCATAGACACATAGTCATACTACCAATGGGATTCTGCGGGGTCTATCCAGAGCGAAGCTGTTTCCGTACCATCGGTAAACACAACATCCTATCACACTTGCATAAGTATCCAATACTTAAATATATGAGAACTATGCTGTTACGCTTCCATAACACGCACAAGTGCGATACTAGTCTATTCCGCATTATCGATGTCTAGTCTCGATAATACTACGACTAGAGATATTTAATGATTAAACCTTTATGGATTGATACTGTCTCATATCTTATAATCCGGAACTAATCATATGGACTTTTATCATTTATATATATTAAGTAATCAAATTACTGTGGACCACATGTCCTTATTGATGTACTACCAAACTTTTCAGTAACTGTGGACCACATGTCCTTAGCCATGTCATATTTCTAGATTCTTTCATTTGGTCATTATCCATACTGCTTAGCAACGTAATGCGGGCAATGAAATTCTTTTTCTTCCAGGCCTCATAAGCCTCTCGGTCTCGCCTGTGTTGGGCTGTAGTGCCCTGTTCAGGTTCATCCATGCTCATTTTCAAAGTTTCAAGAACCTCTTGTTCTTCTAGCACATATTGGATTTTCATGCTCCAAATTTCATAATTATCGTCATTCAGTTTCTCACCCTTATTGAGTTCAACAATAATGTTCTTTGTTGCGGAAGCCATATTAAAAAACACTAAATTTCTACAGACATTCATGCACAATTGTTAATACTTTTGACTTATTTTATCATGAAATGAATTATGTTTAATAAGATTTTTTAATGGGGTTAGAGTCAAAAGGCCACTATGTGTCCAATCATCATCCAATTACCCAATGTAAAAATATTATCAACATAATCAATCATGTAAAATCATTTTCTAAAAATTACATAAATTCTTAGAACATCTTAATCATGCGATTATTAATGTACATGAAAATCATTTATTTAATTACATAAATTAAAATCAACATTAAAACATCCACACATATAAATACAATATTTACATGCCGTGAAATAACAAACAGTTACACACATAAACATTAACATAGTTTTATCATAGAAAAAACTAATATCTAACACTTAGAACTTTTCCGATTCTAGAGTTCCAACGAACAAATGTCTTAGGATAAGAATCCTTAAATTATTGTGGCAACTCGTAATTGATCTTGGACAACCATGGGAAACTTATAGCAAATTTAGGATCCTTACAACGTTTCCGTGACATCAAAGGAAAAATGGTATTATTTGCCTTATATTGGAGATATTCAATCGCTAACCTCTCAATGGCTATGTTATATTGAACACGTAGTTCTTTTGTATGAGTTACTAATTTCCAAATATCAGTAAGTCGTCTTTGCCAAATTTCTGGGAGAGTATTTCGTAGCAATCTGAGTCTGTTTGATTGTCCTATCCAATTACCTTCCCATATAGATTCTTGTAACATGTTATTGAAGGTGATGATATGCGAAATCATATCATCATCTTCTCTCATCCGATACTTATCCAGATCCAGCAACATGTCTTTCAATTTTTCACTATGTGCGGATGTCATAACCTTTTTGCAGTTTTTTTCTAATCAGCATGATTTTTCTACAACAAATACAAAGAAAAATCATTATAATGAAACAAAAAGTTACATTAACTAAAATAAACACCACGAAGATATTCATTTACATAAACACAAAGTTTATATGATAAAACAAATTTATCATGGCCGATTAATACAATATGTAAAAAAAGATTAGTCATTTAATCATGAGGGATCAGAATTACCGAAGCAAACCGATACAGACATGACCAACATGGGACAACATAGATGCCACACTCCATTCACGCGCCACAGGAGTGGCTCACGCGCCTCCACGCGCCAGCCACATGCTCCCACTCGCTCTCACGAGCTCTCACGCGCCGGCCAGTCTTGGCCGAGTCACACGCGCGGACGACATGTCGTCCGCTTGTTCTCTGGCCGTATGACATGTCGTTTAGATCTTATACTTCCAGCCGACCTGTCGATTGATATGTTGTGGATGACATGTCGTTCTTCTCGGTGTTATGCGTCTTTCAATCGGATGACATGTCGTCTGCAAACGAGGCACACGTACGACTTGTCGTACAGAATCCGGACGACGTGTCGTCCTATTCTCTAAATAGCGGATGACATGTAATACATCTATTCTGTGAGTGTTTTTCTGGGTAAAAACAGATTAATCTAGCCAACTTCTAGGGTCCATATCTTTCTCAATTTTAATCTAAATTAATCAAATGATATACCAAATTGAAGATCTCATGACCTAGTTGTCAAAACATATTTGAACATGCGATTATCAATTTTTTCACAGAGAGTTATTATGGCCCAAAGTTGGAAGAAAATTATTTTTGTAAAAACAAAAACTAGAAGCATTTTCAACATTTTTCATGCATGTTCATGCAATTTTTGTGTAATCTAACTAGAATACATGCATTTAAGCTCTGATACCAATGTTAGGAAACATAATCCCTAATATATTTACATATTTGTCCTCTTAGGATCTAACCATACATGTATTATTAGTCCTAGATTTATTTACAAACTAATTGAAATAAATCTAAGTTAATCACAACACAATTGCATACCTTTAAACTTGTAGAGACCTCTTAATCAAACTTAATCGATTGTTTAACTCAATAAGCAAATGGTCTTATTTATAGGAGGGAAACATAGTCAATATTAGCTCACATGCATGGATTACTATTAATCCTTGAATACTATTTAATCATATGCATTGATTACTATGTAATCACATGTATTTGAATACATAATGACTTTCTCTAACTCTTCCAAAAATGTTACAATTATGGGTGTATCATATGTTCCCCACTTAATATTTTACTAATTGTTGTTACTTAATTATTTGATTAACTCTTGTTATTACTTAATTATTTGATTAACTCTTGTTATTACTTAATAATTTCCAACATGAAATTATTACTAATTGTTGTTATTTAACAACACCAAATAATTTCCAATTAACAACAATTTCCAACACCTTTGTACATTACTACTGTACATGTGATGTGACGTGTCCAATAACATTTTTTTTAATATGTGATTAGTGGAGCTATCCATTTTATTTTTAACTTAACACGTTGGGAAAAAAATATAAAAATGGTCACAATTTTATATCAATCTTTTTTTTAATTAAAAATTGAAGTTGAATCTTAAATTAAAAAATTGGCTTTTGCATTTGATGTCTTTTCATGAGAAGGTAATAAATTTTCATTTCGCCCTCCAAGAGATATGATTTATGATTTAATGGCAAAGAATGTACGACTTGATTATCAAATCTTGAGTTCGAATATAAGAGATACATTTCTTATAAGAGTATGGGACGATCGGAGATTTTATCTGTTCCGTTTAAACCCAAATCAGATGATTTGACTATGAATTTCCAAAAAGGGGGAAAAAAGTAGATCAATTTTCGGCAATCTTTGTTGCGAAGACGCAAGTGTACACTAAGAGAAACGTAGCTACAATCTTTCCTTTCTAAAAACTTTTCCCAGGAATTGTAAATTTTCCTAGACACTTAGCTCTTAGTTGGAGCAAACAATAGAAACAATGACAGGCACGGTGCTAAAAAGCTCTTTACAAGAAACAAATGTGATAAATTACAGTAATTTTCTACAAGCCTTCCTCTTATTAGATACGACACCAATCAGCTCAGTCGAAGGCAGTGACCTTGTTGCAATGGGGAAGACACAGAAAACAATGGACAATCTAGGATATTAGGCTGTAATGATGCAATTGCGAACCCAGCTGATTGTGGAACTCCGATTGACGGATGCTGAATTGAACTGTCATGGAAAATTTCAAGTGAACTAAGTTTGGATGATGGAACTTAAGAACAAATGGGGAAGAGAAAAGCAACCACAGCAGTTTCATCTTTCATGCAAGAAAGTTGTTACTACTTTTCTCAGGAAAACAAATTCCCACAATGTGAATGTATTTTTGCACCAAAGAAAAGCAAACTGAAAATGAAAAACTGACTAAGAATAATCTGAAACACGTGCACAGACCCTACACAGCCTTGGAGAGAGAGGTCTCCATTTCATACGATTTGTTTAAGTCACTTAAAAGTTCAAACAAGGAATAGAACAGAAGTAAAGTTCAAACAACGGATAGAACAGAAGCTCAGTAATGACTAATGGCAATATCAAAGCAGTAACACTGTCAAGATTGAGACCTCTGAGGTTATCTCCAGAGCCAAGACACATACTAATTTTAGCTTGAGCAAAAAGATTACAGCAATGCATGAACTAACCTGAATGACAGCGACAAGGAAGATTCAACAGGTGTGCACATTCTATTTTGATCAGGAGAAAGTAGAGACCAAAAAACTGGAACATCAAAGTTATAATTTATTAGTAAAAATCATATAAATAAGAACAAAGCTAAATTTGTTCTCTTTTCCAGAAACAATTGGAATGGTACAAGACAGTAACTCCTGTGATTTCAATGAAGCTTGCACTTCTATGACTGGATACCGAATGTTACAAGCTAATTTCATATCATCATAGTACCATACAGTTTCCATATTAGGACAATTGATCTCAAATTAGTCTATGCCTTTGTCTGTTATTGGCATTTCATTTTTCAACACCCTCTTCTAACAATAGTAGAGTACAAAATTTCCCCAAGCACCACCGCAAAAAAAAGGAAACAAACACCAAGACTACTCACAATATTATTAGTTTTTTTAAAAAAAATATTTTCCACCTAAAAACAGAAATGCTGCAGGTGAAATTCGTTAATGTGTTCCTCTTAAGTCCAAACCCATGTAATCATAGAACAAATAGGGGAGATATCACAGGCAAAAAACAAAGAATTACCTGACTGTTCCGAATGATCATTGAGACCCGAGCAGAACAGTATATCCTGCATCATGATATTCATTATATTTCAGGATATGATAACCAATATAATGCAGTTTCAGCAGTAAAAAATAAGCCGTGATAGTATCCTTTCAGATGACAGCATTCTAAACTCACCTCTCGCATACCTTGAGATACATTATGCGACATTTCTGCAGAAGATGATTTCGGTCAGTTAACTTTCCAGTCTTTCAATGTAGACCAAATACAATAGAACAAAGAGGACACAGAGAAAATCACATGCGTTCCAAAATCAATAGGGGAATCTAGCAAACATTGGCCCGCTTGAAAAATAGTTTACTTGAAGATGCTTAAATTAAGAAATCAATTTTACAATCGTGAATCAACAAAGATGGATTGTAAAGTAATACTAGAGGGATATTCATTAAGCAGCCAAACTGTGCACTGCAAAGTTTAAACACTAACTTTTCTCAAGGAGTAAGCGTTGACATCATTTTCACGTGCATCACCTTCTACCTTCCTATCCATGAATAGAATAAGAAAATTCTAACCAAAACAGTCACAAACCAAGTAGGCAATTCGAGCAGGGCCAAGCAGAGATTATGGACACTGCAATATAATTATCTTAGGCCAATGAACATGCAAGAGATAGAAAATATGTATTTCTGCAAGTAAAGGTGGAAAAATGGTGGCAGGAAAAGCAAGTTTCTGATTTACCCTGCCACATGGCTGCCTCTATTCTCACTCGGAAGTTGAAATAGAGTACCAATGCACTAATTTAAAATACCATAGGCTTACTAATAATACTTACCCAAGTTGGAAGGCTTTACTGCTAATGTTAAACCAAGAAAACAGTCATCAGGTTCCGTGCCAAAGTCCCACAGATTCAACTCAAGATTTGGCTTAGATCCTGCAGAAGAGTAAAAGAACATTATATATTTAACAAAGTAAACAAAAAACCAGATCATATATACATCATGAAAACAAATGGTGAACTTCAATAACTTACCCATGTTATTTAGCCTCAGCTCAAGTGGATCATGGAGTGGGTATGGAACCCGTGTTCCAACCTATAAGCCACATGTTAGTAAATTAACACAGCGAGGTGCTTTAAAAGCACTTGAGAAAGAATATTACATTGAAAAATGGATGTTGTAATGCTTGATCTGCAGTTGGCCTCCTTAAAGGGTCCCACGAACAAAGTTGCTTTGGATGGTCAAAAAGTATAGGTATAATAAGTCAATAATTGAAACTGTTTTGGAAAGCTAGTCAACGATTATCAATAATTTAAGTTAGTAATGAAAAGACACTGCACTGAAAGCACGCACCCGGATCAAATCAATAGCTTCCATGCTAGCATTAGGAATGATGTCAGAAAGGTTGATAGGCAAAAACTATACAACAAAAAAAAATTATGGTTAGAGAGAGTGAGAGCAATGTTGAAGTGGAAGACATTTGGAAACTAATCTTGTCTGAAAATTTTTTACCTCTGAATAACTAATACTGATCAACCGAGAGATATTTGTTGCCTCAGGAAAAGCAGTCCAATCTGGAGCACCAAGGATGCGGCATATCTTGTACAATTGATCAGTTTCACTGCCCATCATAAACATTATTAGCATTAGCAAATCAAAGTGCAAGATTGACCATCACCATATTTTTTGAAGTTACCGGACCTAATATTTGCCAACTTTATGTCAATTACCATAAACATGGCCTGTATAAACTATGAAGACCAAAAGCTTCAATCCTTGAGAAATATAAAAGAATATGGGAGCAGCAGTAGAATATAAGGAGTATAAGGGTGGTGTGACACTTGGCACACCATTTTAAACTCCAAATAGACAAGCTTACAAGTAAATTTTTTTCATGCCAAAGCACTTAACATACAAAAGGAAAAATATGACTACAGATAATTTTTTCCTGGTCATTTTCCGTATCTATTTTTTACTCCTCCATATTACATAATAAAACAAGCCCCTTCTGACCCTACTGCAAGCAAGGTTCAAACACCAACCTCTTGTATCACCCCAAGAGGTTTCACAAATAGAACTAACTGACACCCACGAATGATTAAAGATAACTTGGAAATATAGAGTTGTAGATATTTAAAATAATTAACCTTTATTTGAATCTTTTCCCACCAATACCCAAGTTTTTTTTTTATAAAAAAAAAAAAAAATAAAAAAAAGAATAAACCATTAACCATAGGACTAAAACTTCACCTGTCACCAGGGAAGATTGGAGACAAAGTGAAAATCTCAGCTAATATTGCGCCAATTGCCCACATATCTGTAATACATTCAATTGTTAATCATCAAGCAATGGAAAAACTATTTTGGAACAAGTAAAACTAAAGAAAATATGATAAATAAATCAACTTCACATTAGCATAATATGAATTGTTTTGAGATCAATTGTCCAACAACACATGCTCATGACTGTGTAAACTGCTTTTACACATGCACAAGTGCATGTACACACAAACACACACTGGCAGAAAGTATTAAAACATTTTTTCACCAAAACCATCAACATGCCTAAACTTACCAGAATATTTCACAATTTCCATTGTCTTCTGAACCCTTTTACAATTTCCAATTACACTGATGTTAAAATTCCAGGACATGACTGATAATTACAGATTAAACACATCAAGTAATGCAATAAAGTTGGATCTTTTCCACTTTAACACATGATATGTTGTCCAAAAAGGCTAACATACTTTACAATATTAAACAGTTTGAGTGATATCCAAAAAACATACAATTGAATTGAATTTGAAGTTTGAACTGCCATTTTTACTATTCAGATTTTGTGAAAATGAGGAAGGTTTGAAGGCTTTACTTTAAAAAGTCAGGTAACTTTGAACATGGAAAGTTCCTACCTATGTAGCTGATGGGTTGAGTTGAAGTTAGAATGTTAAACTTGGTTAACTTACCTAACCAATTGCCAGTCTTTACAAGTGAGTGGAAGCAGTTACAGTTAAAAATTAAGATTAAAAAAAACATTTTAGTAAGCGCAAAAAAAAAAAAAAAAACAACACAATTATATACCTATTGCAGGAGTGTATGATGAGGACTGCAGCAAAACTTCAGGAGCTCGGTACCTGGCACATTATTAACTCAGCTCATGAAATACTCAAAAAAAGCATTTTACTGATGACAAACCAATGGGATCACATGCACAAACACATTGGTGTGCATGTGTACGCAAAACTTATTAAATGAGATTACTCACCAGCGGGTGGAAACATATTCAGTATATGGAGGCATTGATGACAGTTCTCTAGCCAGTCCAAAGTCAGCAATTTTGAGAACATCGTTTGTTACCAGCAAGTTCTCTTTAGAAAATAAATGATATTTGTTTATAAACTTGTTAAGAAAATCTATAAATGCCTCCATGAAAATGCAATACAAAATCTAAACTACAGGTTCTACAAGTACAGATGATAATTTTAATGCAACAAAAAACAAAATATGGTAAAGACAATTTTTTACCAGGCTTTAAATCTCTATGAAAATAACCATTCCTGTGCATGTGAGCAAGTCCTTGTAGCATCTGAGACAAAAAGCTCCGAATCTCTCCCTCTGAAAATGGTCTTTGACGTTCTCTCATTATATGGTAAAGATTATGTTCCTGTTAAGTTGAAGTCCAACATTAGGCACTAAGTTACAATGATAGGGACACATCCAACCTTCACTTCCAGTACAGAATACTGCTTTCCATGAAAATGTAATAAGACAATATCAAAACTCTAATGATGATAACTTCACATTATTTTTGTTGCGAGGAAAATATAGAAAAGACATGTTTTAAAAGTCATGTGTACCCCAATGCATGTAAAACTGTTATGTTCTATACTACACAGGTTTTACCTGCCTATTTGGCAGGTTTTTAAATATTTGCTTGTTTCAAGATATTGAACATCAGTGTACAAAATAAATCCTTATATGGTAAGAAAATCCAGAGAATGAAGAAGCTGACACTAGCTATATCATCTAGAGAAACAGTTATGTTTTTGTCATCCATCAGAGACGGCAAATATGAAATGTGTCTGATGTTATCCACTTGAAGCCAATAAAACGGTTTTCAGCTAATTTTATTTGTAATAACTAACCCATCTAAATGCAGTGAAAGTAAAACTGCATTATATTTGTAGTCTATTTTCAATATTGTGCATGTAAACATATACCTCTCCAGGTTGCCAACATCAAAGATTATGCATATGTATCAGTTAATTTAAATGTGGTATAAACAAAATTTAAGCTATAGTGTCGAAAGTTCAGTGAATCGTAACGTGCATTCATCTGAAGAAAGGGCGGGAATGACCTGGAGACTGGAGTTACTGCATTCACAGATAGAATATATGAAATGGAAAAATAGTAAAAATAGGAAAGAAAGCCATCTCACCATGTACTCAAAGATGAAAAATAGTTCATTGTTTTCCCTGACAACCTCTTTCAGCTTTATAATATTTGGATGATTCAATTTACGAAGCGCCTACAGAAAAGAATGTTACTCTTACATCAAGACAAAATAAGTGGGAATACATAATTTACAATCCATGATACTTTCTTTTATTTATAACTTACAGAAAACATGCAGTATATTACTATACCACGAAAATTAAAATACATACCTTGACTTCTCGCAGATTCATGCACTCTTCCCAAAAATAGAACTTTCTCTTCATTTTTTTGACAGCAACCTAATATGAGGGAATAGAACCATAAAGAATAATTAATCAACCAAAGTGCCACAAGAATAAGCAAGATAAATAGGCAAGTAACAAGTACTACAAAAGTTCAAAAGTTATTCATGGATGGACGATGGAGTTCCCATACAATTTCATATGTTTCAACATTGAAGGCTTTATAAACACAACCACAAGTACCATCTCCAAGCTCTTCCAAAATTTTATATCTGGAGAAAAATGGGAAAGTAAATAGGGTCATATCAGATCAACAAAATTATTGCCTAAAATCTCACACAATCAGGAGCACTGAGAAGAAACTCACCTCTCCATTAGTTTGAGATGTTACAAATTACAACCAAATTTGTCAATGAACTTCCAACAACCTCCAGACAGAGGTATCAACTATATCAACAGAGTGTCGCTCACTACTTTGAGTATATGGTTTAGTGCTAAACTGTAGCTTGAAATGTAAGATGTTGACAGGGACCCACTTTTCATTGTGGAAGCAATTGAATATCAGCCAAAAAATTATCAACATTCTTAGACGCAGCTTCTACAAGCTGCAATCAGCCCGTGTCATCTAAAAAGAACCACTATATGAGTCCTTCCGTATATGTCCTGCACAAACAGAATCCAATTTAATGCAACAATCTGTTTCCAATAGCATCAATCTTCCAAAAACTAGGACATAGCTGCAAAAAATAGACCACCAATCAATAAAACTCAAACAACCCAAATCCTTTTGTATAAGAACCAAACATACAATCTCCAATCATCTACTCGGAAAACAAAAGACCAAGGATTACTTTGCCTCTCTTTTTAATTATGATGTTTTGGTTACCATATACATATATATATATATTCAACTCGACAAAAGCCTGCTTTAATCCAAAGTAATTTCTGGATCCTGTACCAAACTCCAATAAAAATGGGTTTTATGTTTACAAATACAGGCCATTGTTAGAGATTTTATAAGAAACATAACAAAAGGTTCTATGATAATCACTGGCCAGTGATTTTTAATTTACACCACTAGCACAAATTTAAATAATATTTTACATCATACATGATGTAAAATTGATGATAAATAACACCACCAGCTTACCAAGTTAAGATATCTTAAGTTCTCCAAAAATAAATTAATAAAATTAATCAAAAGAAAATGAAATAAATTAAAAGAAACATAGTTGAATAATTGTAAATAACTTAATTGAATAAAAATTATCCTCACCGTTTGAGCAAATATTCATATTTTTCTAGTTCAAAGAAAATAAAAAGGCAAAGCCACAATCGAAATCATCACTTGATAATTTTTTATGTTTGGTAGCTGAGAAATTGCAGGAAAGATGAAAAAGAAGTAAAAAAGCAACAGGAAACAAAAGCCGTTTTCTCAGCAACCAAACACAGTTTCATAAAACTGAAACCTCAAACTGCATTTCAATAAGCAGATAGATTACAGCCAAAAGTTCAAAACTGAAGAACGAATATATTAAATAAATAAATAAATAAAAAGATCGACTCACCGATTAATGCTTAATTGATAATAAGAATAATATCAAAGATCCGACGTAAAAGAAAAATAGATCACCAATAATAGCTAAAGCAATTTCGTTGGAAACAAGAAAAAGAAAGAAAATAAAATTTATAGAGAGAGAAATTTTGGATTATTGGTTAAGCCATGAGAGAGGATTCCGCAGAAGAAGCGAAAGAGAAGAAGCCAAATAAATATTTTTATAATTATTAAAATATTTCGAAAATTTTTATTTTTTATTCGTTTTGAAATTGAACGAAGAAATGCTTGGTTGTGGTGGGGGAGGGAAGTGGTCCCCATGAGATAAAATACTAATTAGTGAGAATGACGGAACTATCCCTCAACTACTTAAATATTACGGAAATTCTATTTTTGTTGACAATATTAACCCCGAATTACTGGATAAGGATGAGGGGTTGGTGGTAGATACATGAGGACTGAAGTGTCATTGAGTTTAATTTTTTGGGGTATTTTAGTCCGTAGGGTGTTGTTTTCGTATCCTTGGTTTATTGGTTTGGCGTGTCGTGTGGTTGATCCGGTTCAGGATTCGGGTCATTGACTTGAAGTGCGTGACAATCGGGTCTGGATCTTGAAGCGGACCGATGGGGAAATGGGCCGTGACAACAAAGAAAGTATAGAACACTCATGCTTTCGTGGTCCGGAGCTGACACGTGTAATTTTCAAAAACCTGAAGGAAATTTCTGGCAAATTAATTAAAGCTAAATCTTCAGACAAATCTTGGAGAATAAACTTGTCAGATATATTGTAATATGTAAGGAGATGTCAATTTTCCAATTCAGAATTAAAGCCAAGAAAAGTTTGGTTGGGGGAAAAGAAAACGGAAAATCTTTGTCTTAATCTCAATTATTATAAATTTGGTTACATGTATCTTTCTTTGTTCATTTGTTCACAATATTCTCTATTAAATCATTGACACTGGTGGCCTCATGTTGAAACTGGGCTGACTGTTGATGCCTTTTCCGCGCTCTCCTTTAGAATGCGATTAAGGTCAAATTAGCAAATATTGGAACGTTCCTGAGAAATATCCCTACGGCTATGGCAAAAATTTATGCCATGAAATATGTACTAGATAATTGGTCTCTGTCTGTAATGTAATTGATAAAGTAGATTTAGAACAGAAGGCATTCGTTGAGTTTATCTCTTTTCAATGGAAATTTTATGGAAAAACCTGATTTGTCTGAATTGGTGACGGAATTTAAAATGATGTCGTTTTGATTTAATCTGTTCGGACATCAATTTGGATAAAAAATTTCGAGCTTTGTTAGGGATGTCCAGTGTGTTACACGTGTCTGTACAGAACGATATAACACACTTCGTCTAGGCATGCAATCACGGTATGGCCCACACGTGGGGCGAGCTGGGCCTAGATTTTTAAGCATGTGGGCCATAAAAAACACGGTATGATTTGAGACGGACTGAATCACGAGGCCCGAAAAAAGTCTATGAAAAGCCCTCTTCAAATTTTATGGTTTAATAACTCGCTCTCTGAGAGCATGAATGGAGGTAAGATGGGTCCTTAATGACTCTCGTTTCATCACTGCAAATGAGTGCTCGGTGTATTTTATAGATACAGTATTCTCGTATGACAGTTAGTCATTTTTTTCCTCATTTTCCCATTGAGGTGGTTCTGAAGAAGAGAATGGGGTAGGTGACTTTGAATGCAAAGAAATGTTGTTTGGTTTTAGGGACTGGTATAAATGGATCCTGAGGATTTAGTAAAAAAAGTGCAAGTGCAAAGCGATCTCATTAGGAGAAGAAGAAAGTGTAAAATTAAACTTTGAAGGGCACATAAAGGAGAAAGGGAATAAAATAGTATATGGATGTATATTAAGGAAAATATTGCTTGCTCGAAGAGTAAATCACGAAGGTTTAAAGACTGTATTGCACCAAGTTTGGTGAACAGTTAAAGATGTGAAAATAGAGATTATGAGAGGAAACATATTCATGTTCAAGTTCGGATCTAACATGGATAAGAGAAGAATATTAGCAGAAGGCCCTTAATATTTTGATAGAGCTTTGATAGTGCTAATCGAACCTTATGGTATTGGTGAAGTAACAAAGTAGGCTTTCACTCACGCATTTTTTTGGGTGCAATTACATAATATGCCAATTATGTGTATGGAGAAAGGCACGCTAGGAGAATTGGGTGGTAAGATTGGGAAGGTAGATGAGGTATGGACAGATGTTATGGGAGAGTGTTATGGGAAGTACGGTAGAGTCAGAGTCTCCATTGACATAACGAAACTTTTGAAGAAGGTTCTACTGCTAGAATAGGAAAATGGAGAGGAGGTTGTTATGCCTGTTGAGACAATTGTGAAACCCCTAGTCGGATCGATGTCCCGCGCAGCGAATGCGTGTCTAACCCGTGGATATCAAGTATGAGTGTATTTTTAAATTATTTTATGGAATACTATATTCCGTTACGAGTCCATGGGAAAAAATTGGGGCCGAATCGGAGTCCGGAACGGAGAAAATGAAATTTCATCGCTCATGAGTAACAGCTCTCGACATGTCGCGACGCGCAGGCTTGGGAGTCACAACGCCAAATCTGCGAATGCTCAACGTCGCGTCGCGCAAGGGTGAGCGTCGTGATGCCAGAGATATGTGTCGCGATGCTGCCCGTGTAAAATATTGGCAGTGAGCAAATTTGCCTTAAATCCAATCCAAAACACTTCCAAGTTTCTCCAAACACTTCAATACACCTAAAAACCAATTTTAACATCAAAATCAATATCAACATGTTATACAACAAATATGCATGTATTTAAAATACATATATGCATTTCTTTGAATCAAAACATAAACCAAAATAGAATCTCATAATAAAGTGACTCATGAATAATTTTAAGTCACTCATAGGTGGTTAAGTGATTATAGAATGGTAGTCATAGCTCCAAATTATCATCTAGAGTTCAATACTCTAATTTTATGTTCCATATCCAATATGAACATTTTGACCCAATTACAAGCATATTATGTTTACGCTTTCAAAGCATCCATACACAATTCATTAGCCTAATTTCAACATCAAGTTATGTTATTATGTATCCAATACATAATACATCACTATATGTTCCATTAATGATAACAACTCACTAATGAAAACATAACTTTAGAGAAATCAAACTTATTTTGTAAGCTTGATTCCAACATCCAATCTTTTTCTCCTTGTTGAAATGTTGTAGATAACTTCCAAAGCTAGCAAGCTTGATTTGAATATCCAATCTTCTTCTCCTTATTGTTGTAGAAAACTTCCAAGGTTAGAAAGCTTGATATGAAGATTCAATCTTCTTCTCCTTATTGTTGTAGAGAGCTTTCAAAGCTTACCCCACAAAAATTTTACTTACGCTAATATTTCTTTCTTTTGCTTAATGCTTGTTTTAGCTTACTTCGTCTTGATTAAAAACTTGCTCGAGCTTTGCCTTTTATAGCAAAACTTATGCAATTTTTGGTTCTAATCAACTTTTATATGGGCTTAATCCAATTTGTCTATATATGAATAATTAGGTGTGACTAATCATCTTTGTCTACCACTTTGATTTAATCCAATTAAATCAAGACAAAGTTTAATTAATGGATTAGTTGAATGTCTACCACTTTGATTTAATCCAATTAAATCAATCTAAATACACATATTATTACATATTTGTAATTACCAAAATATCCTCCAATGGTAGAGATATTTATGAAATTACAATAAAGTCCTTGTGTGATTTTGGATTAATCCAATTGGGTCAAAGTAAATAATTAATTTTATCCAATAACACTTAATTATTTTAGTTGATAATTATAATATCAAATATTATTTATTATCAAAAATTATCGGCTACCTAAGTGCTCAACGTGTACACTTCATATTGTGAGTCTCTAAGTCCAGACATGTTCCTCATATAAACCTAGCTTATATGTACGCAATTCGGCCACCTCCGAATCCGCGAATAACATGAACGACCTTTCTGAACTATTAAGTGTGGCAATGTGCCGAGCCCGATAGGTAATATTTTAGCCCATACGAGGCTTTATCATGTCCGATTTTTTAATAATAAAAAAATATTTATATATATAATTTATTATATAAATATATATATATATATAATTTATTATATAAATATTTATATATATATAATATTTTTTTAAGTCCGGGTTTATTGTGTTGAGCCCGACTTGGGCCCGGGCCCGACCAGAGCCTTATATTCTAGGGTCCGGCCCTAGATTTTTTGATCCCGGGCTTTTTTCCATCCTTATGAACTATACAAGTCGAGGTCATCACATATTTTTAACAATCCCTCAGTGTAGGCTATCCGAGTTGTGCTTAGGAAACATATATTACACTTTCAAGTTTTTGAGGCTCACACCTCATATTGTCAACATGTTCACGATTCTTTACAACTAATTAGAATATTATTTCTGATATATACGATCCACCCTAGGTGATCAGCTTTGGCCAAAGTCTTAAGAATCATGACTTACTCACATGGATACCTAAACCCCTTATGGTTCACATACGAGCTGACAGATCCTATCTTGATACACACTTGATTAACGAGTGCATCGGTCCACACCCAATGAACATTTAGCGGTCAGACCATGAAAGGTCTTTGACATATATGGCATCAAAGTGTGGAGGATCACACACAAAATCAATATTATCATATAGTCAAATGATCACATATGCTACTCGACTTGAGAAGATTTCTATTGACGGTGGTGTGTACTTCCAACTATTAGGAATCACATGTGATTCATTCAGTATTCGCTCCAATGAATACCCAAATGTCTATACGAGCTTCTCTTGCTCATGGTACATCGGGTTAAACCATTGGAACTCCAATTCTAATATACGTCATGTGTTAGTCTTATAGGTTAAAGGAATTCGACTGTATTCCAAAACCAACGACTATGAATATTTTGCTTTAAGAATAGTTTATAGTAGTAATATTATCCCAATGTTCGATCATCCAATGTCCAGTATTACTACATGACTATTTTAAGGTCGATCTCATTCTTACCATATTTATATATCAATCTAATATGCATAATGACATTACCATTAACAAGGTTGAAATGAAAATGTAGTTATTTTTTTAATAAATAATAAAATATAATGTACAATATATTATTCTGATTGGCGCTCCAAGTACAAACTCCAACAATGTCGATATTTTACGAGCGACTACCAAATTTCTGTTTTCGCTGCGGGTGTCTTGGGCATTATAGACATTGTATTTTTATATGGCTCGATGATGAGTCTCTTATAAGAACACACATAAAAAGTTTGGGAAGGTTGCAAGGTTCTATGCTGGAAGGGAAAAACAATTCAAATGACTCCAAAAGGATAGCCAAATCCAGACCAAATCACCTATGTCCAAATCCGACCGGACATAATCACCAAAGCTGGCTGGACATAATCCCAAAATCCGGCCGAATATAGTCTATGTACTTGTTGGGGTTTTATAGAGGTATTACCAGGTAACGCAGCGGAACGCGGAAAATCATAATTTTCCGATTTCAAAATTTTTCTCGGGCAATTAAAATAAACTTATTTATTTTAATTACTCAATACTTAAAATCTGAAATTTTTACCCAAGAAATCAAATTTCTTTTTAATTACCGAATTGCCCCAATACTTTGCATTTTGTTCATTTTGGTCCTCAAATTGTCAAATACATATTTAAATGATTCCAAATCAATCCCAAAATGATTTATACATGTCTAATACATGAAAATACAAATTGCAACACAAATCCCAAAATTTTCCACAATTGCCGAAACAACCTAAAAAATTCCATGATTTGCAATTTAGTCCAATCTTGTTCAAAACAAGTCAAGATAAAATCCAATCAATCCCAAATTTAATATACATCATATATACATCAATACACAACACATATATGAAAAGCCCCAAATTTGGAAAGGGTTAAGAACCCTAATTTTAAAAATCTTCATTTGTATAAATGATACCAAATTAAATAAATTCAATACTTTAATTCAATTTTCACAACACCAAACAAGTCTCACAACTTTGAAATAACACAAGAACAATTATAGGTCATCAATGAGTGGCCTAACAACTCTAGAATGGCAACTTGATCATCAAATGATCAAAAGAGAGCTAATGAATTAATTTCATGCTTTCTTTATTATCATACATGCTCACTGTTGGGGTTTTAGGCGGCAATTCCGGGTAAACGCAGCGGAATGCGCAAAATCAAAATTTTCTGATTTCAATAATTTTTCTTGGGTAATTAAAATAAACTAATTTATTTTAATTACTCAATACTTAAAAACTGAAATTTTTACAAAAAAAAAATAGATTTTTCATTAATTGCCGTTTAGCCCCTAAACTTTATATTTTTATCATTTTAGTCCTAAATTGTCAAATATAATTTTAATTGATTCCAAATCAATCCCAAAATGATTTATACATGTCTTATACATGAAAATACAAATTTTAATTCAAGAAACCAATTTTTCCCAAATTGCCGAGAGGTCCCTCAACTTTCAAGTTTGATCAATTTGATCCAATTTATTCAAAACCACTCAAGATCAAATCCAATCAACACCAAAATTAATATGCATCATATATACATCATTAATTAACACATATGTGAAAATCCCCAAATTTAGGAAGGGTTATGAACCATAATTTCTCAAAATTGTCCAATTGGCCAATTAACACCAAATTAAATAAATTCAACACTTTAATTCAATCCTTACCACACCAAACAAGTCTCACCACCATGAAATAACACAAGAACAATTCTAGGTCATTTATGAGTGGCTAGGAAACTCTAGAATGGCAACATCACCATCAAATGGTTAAAAAAATGCTAATAAACTAATTTCAAGCAATCTTTTAAACATACATGCTTTCATATTTCTACCAAGTTCCCAACCATCAAAATACATACACAAAAGAGTATAAAAATATCTAAGCTACACATATTGAAGCCTAGAGTCATATAAATATTTTTCATAAAGAATAAAGCAAAGAAAAACTTTTAAAAATACCAAGATTTCCAAGATTTTCTTTGTTTTCCTTCTCTTTTCTCTCAAACTCACTTTGTATTTGATTTTAGGGTTCTTGAATTATGAAACAAAAAATGAAAAAACAAAGCTTATATATATCCAGCAATGACCGAAAATTGTAGATTAATAATAGCCAAGTATTTTTTTTTTAATTTTGTTTCAATAAAGAATTTAAAAAAAAGGATAATGATTTAATAAAAATTGTGGTATTTATCCATTAACCATTTAATGTTTACCACAACTTGTACTGATTAAATCAAGCCATTTATACCAATTAAAAATGGCCATTTCATCCAATTAAAAAATATCATTTGCTTACTTTAATTAAAGTAATAAGATATTTGTAAATTAATTAATTTAATCATTTAACTATTAAACAATTAAATAAGTAAATACAAACATCTAAAATATATGTATTAATATTTACATTAAATAATCAAAATATTTATATTAATAATAAATGTCAAAGATCACAATTTGACATTTAACAAATGGCCGAAAGAACCCAAACACACGTATTTTCGTTTAACCGTTAAATGACTTATAAATAATCAGTATTATTAATAAAAGTTGCCCTAGTGCTCTACGAGTATATTTCATTAGTGAGACTCTATAGGTTCAGGCATATCCGTCACGGAATCTAATTTCGTGTCCATAATCTACCCACCCGTAAATTATGACGAACACAGATAAACTCTCTGAACCACACAGGTGGAGGTCACTACATACGTATAATCCTTCTGTCACAAGTATCCAGATTATCCCAGAGATATAGATATAAACATCAAATCTCTATAGGTATAATCATGCCATCAATTCTATTAGCAATCTCTTAATAACAATTAGAACTCACTTCTAAAGTGTACCACAGGCCCATGAATTTAACAGATTGCTAATTCCATAATGGATACCTATGCTCTGTACACAGAACTGACGGATCCTATCTTGATACACGCAGGATATCCTGAGGATCAGTCCATACCCAACGAACGGGCGGAGGTCCGATCTTAATAGATCGGTGACGTGACTGCCATAAAAGTGTGGAAGATACCTCATACATCCACAGTGGTACCTCAAGTCGAAGGATCATTATGTTCACTCAACCCGAGAAGATTCTTATTGACGTTGGTGTACCATCTATTAAGAATCTTCGGTGAGTCGTTCAGTGTTTATCCGATATAAACACCTATGTGTCTATACGAGTCTCCCGAGACTCATGGTTCACTGAGAAAACATTGGAATCCAATATTCCAATATACGACACGTACCAGTCTCAGCGGGTTTACTTACTGACCAAGTAATTGTAAACCTTGACCATGAACAGTTAAAAAATGATACTGTTATAATATTGTTCAATGTCAGTTGTGACGCTTTTGCAACTGTATCATAACCAATCACTTTATGGTCATTTACGTCTTTACTATATAATAAAATAATTCATATTATAGAAACTGTTTATTTTATTCACTAATAAAATATTTACAAGAGTATTTACAAGGAAATCATAAGAAATTGGCGCTCAGAGCACCAACCCTAACACTCACATCTTTCAAACAAGTTCCCAACCATTTTGTCACATACTAAAAGTGTAGAGATAACATCCTAACAACACATATTGAATCTAAGAATGATAGAAACAATTTCTTAGTTGGAGATAGTAAGAAATACTTACAAAATCTTGATATTTGGCTTAAGTTTTTCTTTCTTCTTCAACTTTGCTCTCAACTTTCTTTGTAATTAATTTTGGTAACTTGTTATTATCTTAAATAAAATTGAAAATAAAACTTATATATTTCTTACACATTGCCGAGAATGAGAAGAAAATAAATACAAGATATTTGTATTTTTGTTTCAATTAATAGAATGAAAAAGATATACTTGACTTTTGATATTTTTATCATTAAAGCATTTAATGAAAAATAAAAAGTGTATCTAATCATATTTGGCCATTTAAAAGGTCAATCATTATTTAAGATATTTTCAATTTAATTAATCATTTAACATTTAAATAATTAAATAATTAAATACAAAGATCTTAAATATATTATATTTACATTAAATAATCAAAATACATATATCAATGATATATGTCAAATATCACAATTTGACATTTAATTAATGTGTATTTAATAAAATCAAATATTAAATACAAATACACATTAATTAGAAAATGACCATTAGGTCCATTTGCATGTATTTTTCATTTAACCGTTAAACGACTTATAAATAATCAGTATTATTTATAAAAGTTGCCTTAGTGCTCTACGCGTATATTTCATTAGTGAGACTCTCTAGGTTCAGGTATATCCGTCACGAAATCCAATTTCGTGTCCATAATCTACCCACCCGTAAATTACGACGAACGCGGATAAACTCTCGAAACCATACAGGTCGAGGTAATGACATACGTATAATCTATATGTCATAAGTATCCGGATTATTCCAGAGATATATATATAAACGTCAAATCTCTATAGATATAATAACATCGACGTTTCTATTAGCAATCTCTAAATAACACTTAGAACTAATTTCTACAGTGTATTACGGGCCCATGGATTTAATAGATTTCTAATTCCATATTGAATACCTATGCTCTGTACACAGAACTGACAGATTCTTTCTTGATACACACACGATATCCCGAGCAACAGTCCATACCCAACGAACATGATGTGGTATAATCTTAATAGATCGGTGATGTGACTGCCATCTAAGTATGAATGATAACTCATATATCCATGCTGGTATCTCAAGTCAAAGAATCACTATGCTCACTCAACCCGAGAATATTCTTATTGACGTTTGTAGGACACAGAAATCGGTGACACTGTTCCAGGCTCGCAGCCCGGTCGGGAGTACAGAATAGCCCGTGGGGGAACTAAACCTGAGAAATAACATGGAGTTGCCACCCGGTGTGAACCAGGAAAATGATTTAAGGCCGCACTCACCCCTCACAAGAGAAGACCTCAAATCGTTGGGTTCGGAATGGTCCCTTACTTATGCCACTTGTAATGTTATGATTTGTGCAATAATCTAACCAAGCCTAAGCAACATATATTTCCAAAGATAATCTATTCCTAAGTTCGCATGTATAAAATAAATCATCATGACGGCAAACATACGATGTCACAAAATAATCTCATGAACATGTTGAATCATCAAACACGAAAAATAAATAACAACCTAAACATAAGCGTAAATTGAACGCCTATTGCGAAAGAAGATGACCAAATCATGCATAGAGGAATAACGTACTAATGGCCAAAATCATGCTTTATGAAACAAGTAACATACTAACGACCTAATCATGCTTGAACACAATCTCACGAACACATCAAATAGATAAATGCGGGAGTACAAAGAGATGACAACAGTAAAAGTGTCAATAATGGAATGATATGATTAATTACATAATGCAAGAGAAATAACCCAAGAAGCAATCATGCATGAAATGTGATGAAAAGGACTCGGTTCACTGTATATACGTTCGTGTACGTTTGAAAACGCGTTCGAACGGTAAACAGAAGGTTCACGTTCGTATAGCATTCAAGAACGCGTTCGAACGGGATAAGACCTGATGCATGATAAAAATAAAATGCATGTGCGTTCGAGTAGCGTTCGTTAACGGATTCGAACGGACTGAGACAGAATGCATACGTTCGTGTAGCGTTCGGAAATGAGTTTGAACTACATTACCAAAATGGCATCTGAAACGACACAAACACATGCATGGATTGAACAAATACACAATGTAGGACCTCGTGTGCCCAATTGAACACATCTCACATTCAATCGAGTGCACCTCGTCCTGCGTGGCAAACATTGTGGTAAAGGTAGCCTTTAGGCATTTCCCTCGAATAGAGGACTTTTAATCCACCCTAGTTAGCCCATGCGCACTAGAATACAATGCATGCGTAAATAAAGCAATGATATGCAAAGGGTAAATGACATAATAAAATGCGCGGCAAAACATCGTGGTAAAGGTAGCCTTTAGGCATTTCCCTCGAATAGAGGACCTTTAATTTACCCTAGTTAGCCCATGCACATTATATTACGATGCATACAAATGAATGAGACAATAATGGGGAACTCCGTATATCCGATTAAACATATCTCACATTCAATCAAACATACTTCGTCCGGCGTGGCAAAACATCATGGTAAATGTAGCCTTTAAGCATTTCCCTTGAATAGAGGACCTTTAATTCACCCTAGCTAGCCCATGCGCATTATATTATAATGCATATAAAATAAAGAGACAATAATGTAGGACTTTGTATACTCGATTGAACATATCTCACATTCAACCAAACATACTTCGTCCGGCGCGACAAAATGTCATGGCAAAGGTAGCCCTTAGGCTTTTTATCCCTCAAAATGGAGGACCTTTAATCCAACTTGATTTGCCCATGCGCACTATATCATCAACATATAAACACACAACGTACGTAAAGTAAATGACGGAATAATAAAATGCGAATAACAAACGAACAAGATACAAAAGCGAAGTGAAACATGTGTCGTTTGATCAAGTGGTACGTGGAGTTATTTCCCAAGTACAGACCGCACTACCGTCCATTCGGATTCGGCTACGGAATTTACGTCTGGGTTTCCATCCTATATACCACAAGAGACGACACATTTTCCCATCCATTCAAAGGCCACAACATGCATCCACAAACGACTCTCATGCGAAGAAAATAAATAAAACAATTAAAAGATGAATGAAAATAAATAGGAAAAGTGCCCTCAGGTCTAACCGTTCAAAATCGTCTCTCGGAAGTGCGTTACACGGCCGTCAGAAGGATTGATGCTCCGCAAGTCCTCCGGTTCACTGGTCTACTGCTTCCTTTCGCTGTTTCACTGTTTGGGCTGCTATTTTTACTCCGTTTTACGGTGTTTCTGGTCACGGTTTAGGCTCATTATTTTACGGTAATGCGGGACTATTTTGGGGGTGAAAAGGCTACTGTTTCGCAGTAATTTTAAGGGTTTTAAAGTGCAGTTTTTGTTCACTGTTTTTGGTGATTTTAGGCTGCTGTTTCAGGGTATTTGGGCTGCTATTTTTGGGTTAATTTGGGGACTATTTTGGGCAGTTTTCTTGGTAAATTAGGGGGTTTTCACGGTATTTTGTTGGCTTCAAAGGGGCGTGCTACGTAGGCTGGATGCAAGGGCTATTTACGGTGTGTGTGGCTAGGCGCAAGGGCTGGATATTTTGTGGTTAGGCGCAAGGGCTGTTGAGGTGGCTTTAGCGTGAGGGATAAGGGCTGGTGAGTGGGCAAGTGGCGTGAGGCTTTTGTTGATGAGTTGAGGGGAAATGGCTTACGTGTTGTTGTGAGGAGTGTGAGTGCTTTGTGTGCGTGTGTTTTTCGCTGATGGTGTTGTGGCGTGAAGCAGGTGGGTTGCTGGAAGGGCAATGTCGTGAAGGATGAGGGCTGTTGTGGAGGGGAAAAAGGCGTGAGTGTATGGTGAAGGCTTGCTGTGAATGAGGGTGTATTGGCGTGAATGAGTGGCTTGCATGAGAGGCTCTTGATGTGTGGATCCAGCCTTAAGGGTTTGGTCTATGCTTGTTTATATATAGAGAGAGAGGGACGTGTGAGGCTCTTAGGGTTTTCTTTGTGCATGGGATTTTTTTGAAAAGGAAACAAATCAATTAAATTCGGGATGGATTTAATTCAATTATTTAAGGAAAGTATATTTGTATTTTTGGTGGGTAATATATTAAAATTGGTGAGTGAATTATTTAAATTTGGAAGAGATTTGCTTAAATTAGGAATTTAATTTAATTGGATTTTAATTGGATTTAATTTAATTTAATTTAATTGGTTTTAATTTAATTTAATTTAGTTTGTGTTTTAAATATGTTTTAATTATTTCTTGGATTGGGCTTGGGTGAGATGGGTTTGGTGTGTAGTTTGTGGGGGTTTTGGGCCAAGGTTGTGTTTTAAAACGGAAGTCCAACAAGCAAACCCGAAGCATAAACAAACGAATTAATTCCAACAAGATGTCAATTTCTGACTCTCGCCTTCCGATGTCCGTTTCTCGTGACTTCCACGATTTAAATAGGTAGTGTCTCCATGTGAGACTCATCATCGGGACTTACATGCAAAAATGCAGTGCCTACAACGTTGGTGTACCATCCATTAAGAATCTTCGATGAGTCGTTCAATGTTTATCCGCTATAAACACCTACACGTCTATACGAGTCTCCAAGACTCATGGCTCATTGAGAAACTATTGGAATCCAAGATTCCAATATACGATATGTACCAGTCTCAATGAGTTTACTTTACTGACCAAGTAGTGTAAACCTTGACCAGGAGCTGTCTAAGAATGACAATGTCATTATACAACTCAATGTCAGTTGTGACACTTTTGCAACAGTATCATAATTAATCATTCTAAGGTATGTTACGTTTTTACCATATAAAAAGAGATGTTATATATAATAGAAACTGTTTATTTTATTCATAATAAAATGTTACATAAGTATTTACAGGGAAATACATAATAAAATTGGCGTTCTGAGCACCAATCCTAACAGTACTATCAGATATAATCTATGTAAGGCCGGATATGTGTCGGATTTCCAGATTAGCAGAATGATTTGATCTCTTCTTTCATTCTTAACCATTTTCCTTCTCAATCACCTTCCATAACAATCATTTTCATTTCCATTGCTTTCTATAACAATTATTTTCCTTATTAGAGGAGATTTTCCTTTCCTTACTAACTGCGAACTTGACATTATAAAAGACAAGAGAAACCAACAAAACATGGGGAGCCAAGAAGAGCTAAACGTACAACATATAAAATAAAAAATATAAAGAACGATAATCGATAGAGACAGAAAAATACCAAAAACTCAGAAACCCAGAACACAAAAACACAACAACATCAAAATTCTTGAGTTTTCCATCTCCAGCAAAATATCCAGCAATCAACCCAAGCATTACAAAGGCGTTTCTTAAGCCAGAAATACTAAAGGTAATGATCTGAGGGCACCATAGTCTCTATCCTATCACTATTCTAATTCTGACTTGACGTCGTATATCCGAAAAGACATCACATATGTCCGCCCGGACATACATCTATCACAAAGTAAATTCGGCTGTATAATCTGGCTACATTCGGTCACATACTTGGTTCTCTGTGGTATATAGGATGGAAACCGAGACGTAAATTTCACAACCGATTCCGAATGAACGGTAGTATGATATACACTTGGGATACAACTCCATGTACCACTTGAAAACGGTTGTGTGTGTCAGTTTGTTACTACTTTATCATTTCTGATAATTTTATATTGTCATTATGATCTCTTTATTATGTTGTTATGAACAACCTTAGCATGTTACCGGTTATAAGCATGTTACGTCTCAGTTATTTGTTAGATGTATGATTCTGCGTTTCTCTCTTTTATAGCATATCTGGCCAGACTTCCATCAAGTCCGATCAGACATATAATTTCATGATCTATATCCAGCCAGCGGTGGCTATATCTGGCCAGGCTTCCACGAAGCCAGGCTAATGAATGATATATTTAAATTTTATTTTGGATTATTATGATTGTGATGTGTGATATATAAATTGTCAGTGCATGTACTTCATTATAAGATATTTTGGATCCTTTTTTAAGCATGAATATTATATTGACATCAACAAGGGACCATTCCAAATCCAAACAAGTTTAAAGTTGGACCTTGCGAGGGGTATAGTACGACCTTAAATCATTCTCAGTGTCTTATACTAGGTGGCGATTATTTTATTCTTCGGTTAGTTCTCTGCGGACTAATCCATACTCTATACAAACTGTGAGCTCAACAATGTAGTGGTTGCCGATGTCATAGATATAGTGGTAAATCCCGCTTCGCTCATACAAGCATCAATTCAAGGAGTGCTCAAAGTATACAGGGTAAGCTCATGAAGAATTCTCGTATGGGTCATGGTTGAAAGGGACACATATAATGGAAAAACCACATCAATGGAGGACGAAATGGAAATAACAAAGAGAATAGACTTTTTCAGAAAACATATAAGGGAGGAAATATGATGAAATAATAGAGACATAACCTGAGCAATCGTTGTGTGGAGAAATAGCTTTCACTTAAGGCGGTGGATTGGTACGTAATGATAACCATCACTCGTTAACACCTACCCTTGGTATAAAAAATATGTGTTTACTTAGTCATTCAAACTCTTAAGTGGGGAGACCTAGTTTTGGACAACCCTTCGCCAATGAGAACCTAAGTCTTACCCTTTTAAGCCTACATGGAAACCCATAGTTGTTTTCCCATAGAATAAACCTCATTAATGCTTGTGTAAGGGCCATAACCATTTGAGGTAATCTAACCCTCCTACTATGAAACGAAGAACTTGTTGGGCCTTTTTCAATTGGGATAAGCTTGCGTTTCATGATAATTGGCCTGAGTGCCTCGAAATTTCAATGGGTCACTTTGTATGCAAATCCTGTTGGACTTAGAACATTTAGTTATGATCTAAAAGTGTCAAAAGCACGAGTCTGATGCCCATACTTGGCTTTCATCCTGTTAGGGTTGGTGCTCTGAGCACCAATTTCTTATATATTTCTCTGCAAATACTTTTGTATATATTTTATCAATGAATAAAATAAACAATTTTTGTAATATAAATTCTTTTATTATATGGTAAAGATGTAATTGACCATAGAGTGATTGGTTATGATACAGTTGCAAAAGCGTCGCAACTGACATTGAGTAGTATCATAACAATATCATTCTTTAACTGTTCCTAGTCAAGGTTTACAATTACTTGGTAAGTAAGTAAACCCGTTGAGACTGGTACGTGTCGTATATTGGAATGTTGGATTCTAATGGTTTCTCAATGAACCATAAGTCTCGGGAGACTCGTATAGACACTTAGGTGTTTATATCGAATAAACACTGAATGACTCGCCAAAGATTCTTAATAGATGGTACACCAACGTTAATAACAATCTTCTCGGGTTGAGTGAGCATAGTGATCCTCCAACTTGAGGTACCACTGTGGATATATGAGGTATCCTCCATACTTTGATGGCAGTCACGTTACCGATCTATTTAGATCAGACCTCCGTCTATTCGTTGGGTGTGGACTGATCCTCAGGATATCCTGTGCATATCAAGATAGGATCCGTTAGTTCTGTGTACAGAGCATAAGTATCCATTATGGAATTAGCAATTTGTTAAATCCATGGGCCCGTGGTACACTGTAGAAATCAGTTCTAAGTGTTATTTAAGAGATTGCTAATAGAATCATCGAGGAGATTATACCTAAAGAGATTTGACGTTTATATCTATATCTCTGGGATAATCCGGATACCTGTGACGGAAGGATTATACGTATACAGTGACCTCGACCTGTATGGTTCAGAGATTTTATCCGTGTTCGTCATAATTTATGGGTGTGTAGATTATGGACACGAAATTGGATTTCGTGATGGATATGCCTAAACCTAGAGAGTCTCACTAATGAGATATACTCGTAGGGCACTAGGGTAACTTTTATAAATATTACTGATTATTTATAAGTCGTTTAACGGTTAAACGAATATACATGTTTTTGAGATCTTTCGGCCATTTATAAATGTCGAATTGTGATATTTGACATTTATTATTAATATACGTATTTTGATTATTTAATGTAAATATAATAAATATATTTGAGATATTTGTATTTAATTATTTAATTATTCAAATGTTGAATAATTGAATTAATTAAATATTTAATATCGTTATTACTTAATAAAGTAAGATAAATGGCATGTTTTAATTGGTTTTCTTGGCCATTTTTGATTGGTTGGAATGACATGATTTAATTGGATATTTTAGGATAAACATCAAATTGTTTGGTGTTTTATTACCACAAATATTAATTAAATCATTTACCAATTATTAAAACAAAATTGAAAATTTGTGGTTATTATTTTTTTCCCTTGTGCCTGTCATTTAGGGAAATTATATAAAACATTTTTCTTTTTTGTTTCACCATTCCAAGAACCCTAAAAACACAAATACAAAAGAGAAAGAGATAAAAGAAAAAGAAAATGAAGAAAAAGGCTTGAAAATAAGGATTTTGTAAGTTTTTTCCTTACTTTTTCTTTATGAAAATTGTTTCTTTCATACTAGGATTTTATATGATTAGCTTAGTTTCATCTCTACTCTTTTATGGATATGTTTTTGATGATTGGGAACTTAGATGAAAGATGTTGGCATGTATGTTTTTAAAGAATGTTAATTAAGTGTAGTTAAGCATTCTTTTTAAACCATTTGATTGTGGTTGCCATTCTAGAGTCTTTTAGCCACTCATGATTGACCTAAAATTATTCTTGAGCTATTTCATGATGGCGAGGCTTGATTGGTGTTGTAAGAATTGAATTAAAGTATTGAATTTGATTAATTTGGTGTTAATTTTGTTAATTTATGAAATTATAAAATTAGGGTTCTAACCTTCACCAAATTTGGGGATTTTCATATATGTGATGAGATTAGATGTATATTTGATGTGTATTAAATTTGGGAATTTTTGGATTTGATCTTGACATGTTTTGAACAAAAATGACCAAATTGTAAATTCTTGAAAATTGAGGGACCATTCGGCAATAATGGAAAAATTATTTTCTTGAGTTGAAAAATTGTATTTTCATGTATAAGACATGAATAAATCATTTTGGAATTGATTTGAAATCAATTAGAATTGTATTTGACAATTTTGGACTAAAATGATTAAAATACAAAGTTTTGGGGAAAAATGGTAAATTCTAAAAAATATGATTTTTGGAAAAAATTTCAGTTTTTAAGTATTGAGTAATTGAAATAAATTATTTTATTTTAATTACCCAAGAAAAATAATTGAAATCGGAAAATTTTGATTTTCCGCGTTCCGCTGCGTTTACATGAATTACCGCCCAAAACCCCAACAAAAATGGTATCAGAGCATGTCTGAACCTCGACACATGATATGAATATGCCTTTAAATTCATTGTTTAATTATGTTCTTGCTTGATACATGCTTGTATTTATTTAATTTGATTAAATTAAATACGTTTCATCTTTGCGGAAAATCCCTTTTAATAAGGTTTTAAAAATAATATGTATTGGATGCATATTTCTTGGTCTGTTTTGTCAATACGGTTTGTGGATATCTATTCTATGGCTGCATCCGAGATCGTGCCAAAGCAGTGAGGATGTAGTTGATAGAAATTTATCCATACCGGATGTATATGTGATACTAGATAAATTTAAGCGAAAGCAGAAATCTTGAACGTGTCAAAGCTGTCACGACTACGTAAGTATCTTGAATTTATCATTGACAAGTTTAACCTTGGTACGCCTCCTTGTGAAAGTGCCAAGCTGTCACAAGGAGAAAAGAAACGACCCGGACCGAACCTAGGAGTCACTATTGAGTGATTGACAATGAGTTGTCTACCTAATGAATATACGTAGGCGAGATCGTGTCAAAGCTGTGAGCTGAAATATATTCATGGGATCCACCTTTCGCTATTAATTTAATTTGATTAATTGTTTGTTTGCATTCTGTTTGGGGATTACAATATTACATGTGATAGTGGGAGAGCCTTGTTTAGATTAAAAATCCATGGTCTATTTATGCTTTGTTTGATTTATATTATATGAAACTGTTATGTCTGCTAACCATTTTTCGCTATCTATATGATAGATTTGCGATGGCGGCACCTGCTTCTAATCCTTTTGCTCGTATACTTGATACGAACAAGCTTAAGGTCGCCGAAAACTTTACAGACTAGGACTTGGATCTGAGAATTATTCTTGGGTATGAGCAAATAGAATATGTGTTGGAAGGTCCGTTGCCACTGGCCATAACACCTGATGCTACACCAGAGGAACATGAGACTCTCCAAAAGTGGAGAGATGATGATAGATGAGTCAAATCATACATTCTCAGTTCCTTGGCACCGGAGCTTAGGAGATAATATTTTGGATTTCCCGGCGCATATACTATGATGAAGCGATTGCGATAATCATTTTTGAACCAAGAATGGGTCTCGGTTCATAAAATTGCTATGGAACTGTTCCATACAAAACTGGAAGAGGGACATGCTGTGAGTCCTCGGGTGCTTCATCTAATTGATTTGATCGAACAGTTGAGGCGTTATAATTTCCCTCTCAATGACACTTTATGACAAAGTGTCATACTTGGATCTCTGTCAGCGTCATATCGCCAATTGTGATGTATTTCAATATGAATGAGATTAGTTGTTCTTACCAGGAGCTGCATAAGATGCTACAGACCACAGAGGAAGATTTGAGAAAGGGAGTACCAACTTGCCCTCCTAAAACCAATGCTCTTCTTGTTTCCTCCCAATCTAAACAGAAAGGGAAGAAGAAGAAAGAGAAGAAAAAGAAGGGTACAAATCTTCCACCACAGGGTAAGGTAGCTAAACCCAAGAGAGCTGCCGAAGACAAATGCCACCACTGCAGCAAAATGGCCACTGGAAAAGGAACTGTCCTGACTATTTGGCGCAAATCAGAAAGGAAATAGCATCTACTTCAGGTACTTTTATTTTTCTCATTATTGATATCTTTAGCTTGTGAAGCTATGTCGTCCAGTTGGATTTTAGATTCTGCTTGTCCAATTCACATTTGCAATTCGTTGCAGATGGTGAAGTAGACGGCTAAAATCTGGGGAGATGCAATTACGATTCGGGAGTGGCGACTCTTTGGATGTAATTGCTGTGGGCTTATACGAGATTCCCCTGCCCAGTGAGAGCCTTTTGTTGCATGACTACTTTTTTGTACTAGGATGTGTAGCGAACATTGTATCACTTTTTGTATTAGATACTGTAGGCTATAATGTAAATATTTAAAATCGTTCTTTATATTTATATGATAGATATAATGTTCAGATCCTTGTTTGTCCAAATGAGCATGGTCATTCATTTTGCATACCTCATAAGATATCTTTAATGCTGGTATCAATAAACGTAAAGTATCTGATATAAAATATTGAACTGTGGCATATGAGGTTGGGTCATATAGGCGTGAAACGCCTAACTCAGTTGGTTAGGAATGGTTTGATACATGATCTTACCATTGAACCTTATCCAACTTGTGAATCTTGCATTCAGGGTAAAATGACCAAAGCCCCATTTTCGGGTGTAGGACACCGAACCACTGACTTATTTGAACTAATACATTCTGATGTGTGTGGTCCCATGAGTCACACCACTCACAGTGGTTTTTCCTACTTCGTTACCTTTACTGATGATTTGTCACGGTATGATTATGTTTATTTGATGAAACAGAAATCGAAAACCTTTGAAAAGTTCAAAGGATTCTGAAATGAAGTAGAAAAACAGACTGGTAAATATATTAAATGTCTTCGATTTGATCGAGGCGGAGAATATATGAGTGGTGAGTTCACTAATTATTTAAAGTAGAATGAGATTCTCGCTCAATATACTCCTCCGGGTAATCTACAGCACAATGGAGTGTCCGAAAGGAGAAATCAGACTCTATTGGATATGGTTCGATCGATGTTGAGTTTTATATATTTTCCCTATTACTTATGGGGATATGCTCTTTTAACTGCTGCACATCTTTTGAATAAGATTCCTTCCAAGGCTGTTCTTACAACTCCTTATGAGATATGGACTGGTAAGAAACCGAATCTTAATTATGGTAAGATTTGTGGCTGTCATACCTATGTCAGGATGGCTCAGCCAGATAAGCTTTCACCTCGAGGGCAAAAGTTTAGGTTTGTTGGATATCCTTCAAATACGAAAGGATATTTGTTCTATGATACTGAGCATCGAAATATGTTCGTAGCTCGCTTCGCAAAATTTCTAGAAGTGGAATTTTTGTCTGAAGGAGGTAATCATAGACATGTTGACCTTGATGAAGTACAACCTGGAACCAACGAACCAGTGGAGGAACCTGAAGTTCAAATAGATGAAGAACCTTCAACACACACACTTCGTAGGTCCCAAAGGGTGTCTAGACCTCCTGAACGCTTGTATTTAATACAAGAAAAAAGTCTGAATGTTCTCTTAGTTGAAGAGACTGACCCTTATACCTATAGAGAAGCGATGTTGGACATCGACTCTATGAAGTGGCAAGAGGCCATGAAATCAGAGTTAGACTCTATGCATCAGAATCAAGTTTGGGACTTGGTTCCGCTTCCTGAAGGAATTGTTCCTATTGGTAGTAAATGGGTTTACAAGAGGAAGCATGGGCCTGACGGAAAGGTTGAAACCTTTAGGGCTAGACTGGTAGCTAAGGTTACACGCAGCGACCTGGTGTCGACTATGATGAAGCTTTTTCACCAGTTGCGATGTTAAAGTCTATAAAGATTTTATTGTCTATTGCTGCTTACCATGATCACGAGATTTGGCAAATGGATGTCAAAATGGCTTTTCTAAATGGATTTCTTGACGAATAAATCTATATGGAACAGCCGAAGAGTTTTGTATCCAGTGAAACCTCAGACATAGTTTGTAAGCTTAAGAAGTCCATTTATGGACTTAAGCAAGCTTCGCAAAGTTGGAATCTTCGATTCGACGAGATTATTAGATTTTCTGGTTTGCTCAAGAATACAGAAGAATCCTGTGTGTACCAGAAGGCTAGTGGGAGTATGCTAGTATTTTTGGTTCTCTACGTTGATGACATCCTAATTATTGGGAATGATAAAGAAATGATGCAAGGTGTCAAAGCTTACATCTGTAAGAATTTCTCCATGAAAGACCTGAGTGAAGCTTATTATATCTTGGGTATAAAGCTCTATAGGGATAGAGAAAGAAAGTTTATTGGGCTATCCCAATCGACGTACATAGATAAGATCTTAGAACGGTACAATTTTGCTAACTGTAAGACAACAAATATACCGTTCAGACATGACATTCATCTTACGGAGAATATGTGTCCGCAAACAAAAGATGAGAAAATTAGAATGTCTAATCAGCCTTATACTTCATGTTTGGGTAACATTATATATGCCATGTTATGTACGAGGCCTGATATTAGCTACGCGGTTAGTGTAACCATTAGATATCAATCCAATCCAGGAAATGATCATTGGATGGCCGTTAAACATATCCTGAAGTATCTTAAAGGTACTAAGGATAAGTTTATCATTTATGGAGGAAATGAATTGCAGGTTAATCGGTATACGGATTATGATTTCCAATCGGATCCCGATGACAGAAAATCTACATCAAGATTCGTATTTACCCTTAACGGAGGTGCAGTTTGTTGGAAAAGTTCCAAACAATGGTCTACAGCTGATTCCACCACAAAGGCAGAATATATTGCTGCTTGTGAAGCTGCAAAAGAAGCTGTTTGGCTTAAGAAGTTTATCACAAAATTGGGAGTTGTCCCAAGTATTGAGAATCTAATTCCATTATACCGTGATAATACCGGTGCCATTGCGCAAGCAAAAGAACCGATGGCGCATCAGAAGTCGAAGCATGTGGAACAAAAGTATCACATTATTCGAGAGATTGTGTCGCGAGGTGACATTATCATGTGCAAAGTTCCCAGTGAAGATAATGTAGCAGACCCGCTCACGAAGGCCATACCTCCGAAGTTTTTGATAAGCATGTGGAGTCGATGGGTATTAGATACAATCGATATTGGCACTAGAGCAAATGTGAGATTTTGTTAGGGTTGGTGCTCTGAGCGCCAATTTCTTATGTATTTCCCTGCAAATACTTTTGTATATATTTTATCAATGAATAAAATAAACAGTTTCTGTAATATAAATTCTTTTATTATATGGTAAAGACGTAATTGACCATAGAGTGATTGGTTATAATACAGTTGCAAAAGCGTCGCAACTGACATTGAGCAGTATCATAACAATATCATTCTTTAACTGTTCCTGGTCAAGGTTTACAATTACTTGGTTAGTAAGTAAACCCGTTGAGACCGGTACGTGTCGTATATTGGAATGTTGGATTCTAATGGTTTCTCAATGAACCATGAGTCTCGTGTAGACACGTAGATGTTTATATCGGATAAACACTGAACGACTCGCCAAAGATTCTTAATAGATGGTACTCCAACGTCAATAAGAATCTTCTCGGGTTGAGTGAGCATAGTGATCCTCCGTCTTGAGGTACCATTGTGGATATATGAGGTATCATCCATACTTTGATGACAGTCATGTCACCGATCTATTTAGATCAGACCTCCGTCTGTTCATTGGGTGTGGACTGATCCTCAGGATATCATATCTGTATCAAGATAGGATCCGTCAGTTCTGTGTACATAGCATAGGTATCCATTATGGAATTAGCAATCTGTTAAATCCATGGGCCCGTGGTACACTATAAAAATCAGTTCTAAGTGTTATTTAAGAGATTGCTAATAGAATCGTCGACGAGATTATACCTAAAGAGATTTGACGTTTATATCTATATCTCTAGGATAATCCGGATACCTATGACAGAAGGATTATACGTATGTTGTGACCTCGACCTGTATGGTTCAGAAATTTTATTCGTGTTCGTCATAATTTACGGGTGGGTAGATTATGGACACGAAATTGGATTTCGTGACAGATATGTGACCGGCGTAATCACACGCGTATAACGCAAGCGCACGTATCTTCAAGTAGTATAAAAAGTATCGATCCCACGAGGACTTAATACCTAATCTATTAATTTTACAAGGTCAAATGATTACTAGTATCTAATAGGTTGATTGATTGAATGGTGATGATTTTAAATTTAAAAAACAAGTAATTAAAATTGCTCGAAAGTAGATTTAATAAAATTCAATATTAAGAAACTATCTAGGGTTGTGAATCTTTCTAATATCTTTTAAAAGATGAAGTGGTTATTTCATGTTTGTACAATATATCGGTTTACTAACCTGTAACACGTAATTATGCGAAAGACTATGTCGATGGTCAGACGCAAATACCCAGTATAACCTAATTGAAACATATGTCTATGTCAACCAAATTACCTGGATTCATTAAGATTAAGTTCCAATTAAGGCTACCCCCGCCCGACAGGTATATGTCTATCTTGTAAGGAAATCTATTAAAGGGTTATCTATCCTTAAGGAATATCGTGGGCTACTAAGTCTAAGACTGAAACCTAAAATTCTTTTGTCAATATTATTTTAGATTTACCAGATCAATCTTATTAGTGGCCAGTTAACAAGACGCATTAAGCTTAAGACTTAATAAGTAAACTTATAAATTACCCAAACTATAAAATAACCCATTATAAACCAGTGATATTAGAAGTCATCACAACCCCAGATAACTAACTTAGTTATGACACATAACTAGGGCTAGTAAAAACTTAAAATTAAAAGACATAAAGTAAAAATGCTGAAAAGTAAATGAAGAAAATTACAATAAAAGAAAATGCTAGGGCTAGAGATCTACTTTTATCACCACTATTTTAGATATCTCCCTTAATATAATATATTAACTTGTGTGATATTACCAACCAGCCATATAGGCGGTAACCTGATTAAGTCAAATGAAGTCCGTAAACCAGCCATATAGGCGGAAATTACCAACCGACCAACCAGGCGGTATCCATGCTTAGTCAGATTAAAACCAGTTTATAATTGATTACCAACCGACCAATATAGATGTATCATTCTTAAGTCAAATTTTAAATAGTGAATATATTATAATTAAGAGAGATTAATCTAAATAGCAGTAATAAAAGTTTTACCTTTCACCATAGCAGTGGGAAGTTACCTCCTCATGTTGAACAGTAAAAACTGAAAAAGTAAAGAAAGTAAATTATTATTACAGAACGTAATTAAAATTAATTACAAAACTGAAATTAAAAGAAACTAGATATAAAACTCCCTATTTACATCAGAGAGTTCAGAGAGGAAGGTATATCTGAAACTGAAACCTCGAGCTGAATTTATAGGCCTCTTGGCTGCTTCAGATTCTTATCCGATGATGTGGCGATGTGGATAATTGACTCAATAATTGTGCTGACCTGGGGATGACGTGGCAACACGTGGCGAAAGTGATTGTCGGCACCGTAGGATTGTGACACGTGGCACGCTGTGATTGGCTGATGATGTGGCGCTGACGTGGTGAGTTGACTCGGTCTACTACCGATGTGGACGATGACGTGGCAGCCACGTGGAGTGACACGTGGTGACATGTGGCGATGGCGATTGTTGGCACCATAGGATTATGACACGTGGCACGGCGCACGTTAGTAGATCGGCTGTGATGTTGACACGTGGCACGACGCACGTTAGCAAGTCAAACTTTTCATATTCTGACACGTGTCCCCCAACGCACGTTAGCAGCTCATGGCGCATGTTAGGCGTCGCGACGCCGAAGGCTTGCGCGTCGCGATGCGTACCAAATTGCCCTTTTGTCCGTTTTTCACTGTTTTGGCCCCAAATCACCTCAGAGAGTCCTGAAACTTTATTTATCTACAAAATAACACAAAACACATCAAAATATTCACAAAACTCAAAAAACTATACAAAATATTAAGTTAAATGAGTGAGAAATAGTGATATAATTACCACTCATCACACCCCCAAACCTAACATTTTGCTAGTCCTCGAGCAAAACACAGAATAAAATAACATAAACATCTTTAAAATAAAATTTAACTAAGCCAATTTCGTAGGGATCATGGTTGTATTTAGCGTATGCAACAAGCCTTTAAACCCATAGGTGTCCCTAGTGGACGAGTTGTAGTCTTGTGATGGTTTATATCAATGATACCCACAAACATTTTACAAAAGTAAAAAGGTAGTGAAACTAATGCACACAAAAGTAAAAATACAAGAGAAAAGAGAATAAAGAAGTTAGTGACTAATCTGGTGAAACTTATACTCCAAGTCACTAGTTGTTTTATTTCTTTCTAAATTACCGAATAAGTAAATTCTCCGATTATATTTACCATTCTCCATATACATAGCCAACAAAATATTAATCAACTCATTTTTGCCCACAACAGTCACAAGTGCAGTTGATAAGAGAGTAATATTTTTGTCCTAAAGTTTTATCACAATTCACACCTTTTGCAACAGTGGAATAATTTTTCTCATTTTTCTGATTTTTTTCTTTGATTTTTTGATTTTTTTGATTTTTTTTTTATACACAATATCTTCCATCTATATAGCGAGTGTTGGGTCGGTGGCTCCCAAATCAGTTGTCTTTAGGGCTAGGGGTGTCAAAACGAATAAACGAATCGAATTCGTGACGAATCCTAAACGAATCGAATAATAATGCACTAAATTTGAATTTGATTCGTTTATTAAACGAATCCTGATATCCGAATTCGAATTCGATTCGTTTATTAAACGAATATTCGTATTCGTATTCGATTCGTTTATTCGTTTAAATAAAATTAAACGAATCGAATCGAATTTAATATTCGTTTAATAAATGAATATTCGTATTCGTATTCGATTCGTTTATTCGTTTAAATAAAATTAAATGAATCGAATCGAATTTAATATTCGTTTAATAAACGAATATTCGTATTCGATTCGTTTATTCGTTTATACAAAACTAAATACAAAGTCAATGGCATATTCATTCTTATAGATGAAAAGATCTTTACAACAAATTCCAATTTTGATTTCAAACTCCAATTCACTGCATCATCTTTTTCGATCAAATTATCCCCATTTATGTATGTATTTCCTATGAGTTGAATTATTCTTCTTGGCTTCATAATCTTCACATATGCAGGTGGCTGGATTCTCATGAAACTCAACCCTGCATGGCCTTGCCTCGTTTGGCTCTCCCATGAAACCTCTCTGGTAAATACGAACTTTTGACACAAATATAACCAATACAGTTTTTTAGCACCAGGATGAATGATTAGCTTGTGTCCAAAATATTTCCTGCAAACAAAAGAAAGCAATTGTAAAGTTAGCCTCATTTGGCTCTCCCATGAAACCTCTCTGGTAACTACACATCAGGCACAATCAACACATTCCAAGAAAATAAATTTCTCTCACACATTTTACCAAACACATACAAGGCATTACCCAAATCGCCAAACTTCATGAACCTACCCAAGAAAGCATTTCCAAGCACTATTTTTGACACAAAAGAATGCAAATGTAATCCCTCATTTTTACTAAACAAACCCGAGCTCATAGTCACCAGAAAATTACATAAGCATCTCAAATTAAAGATGAGAAGAAAGATGAGCTAGGAGAAAACAAGCAAACATGAATAAACAAAAGCATTGGTGAAGAAAGATTACCTGTTACGATGGCTGTGAGGAGTTGTGACAAACGAAAATAAGTTGTTGCCTGTTGATTGAGATTTGAGAGAGATAGAGGCCGCCGGCTTGAGACTTGAGAGTGAGTTGTGAGATGAGAGTTAGGTTTAGATTTTAGGTTTATGTTTTAGTTTTAAGTTTATATACTTCAGTTAAACATACGAAGTTACTGAATTACCCTCCGAATTTAACAGATATAATAAATAAAATTAAGGGTAAATTTGTAATATAATTAAACGGATACTAAACGAATTGGATTCGATTCGATTCGTTTATGATTCGTTTAATAAACGAATTCTAAACGAATAAACGAATTGAAGAGCTCAAATTCGGATTCGATTCGTTTATTAAACGAATCGAATCGAATTGACCCATTTATTAAACGAATCCAATTTTCCAAACCCGTATTCGCTTTAAAGCGAATCGAATTGAACGAATAAACGAATCCTGACCCAATTGCCACCCTTATTTAGGGCACCATGTGTTAAGACACCCATACGGACTTAATTACTCAGACATCATATATATATATATATATATATTTTTGCAACATCCTTGATCCATGTAGCGAGCTTTGGGCCAGTGACTCCCAAACCAGTTGGCTTTAGGGCACTAGGTGTTAAAACACCAATAAGGACTTAATAACTCGGATCTCAGACGATTTTTTTTCTTACTCCAATGTTTTTCATAGATGCTTCCTCCAATTAAACTAGAGCACTGAATATTACAAAATTTTCACTTACAGCTTATGTCCGTATGTTACCATGCATGTTGATAATACCTGCCAACTGAGCATATGAAGATCCATTTTAGTCAATTTTATGGAGAATTTACAAATTAAATAATTCAAAAGGAAATAAACAAAAATTAACTTGTTTCGAAAATGGGTTGAAATACATATCAGGAATGGGAACTCTTTACACAGCTATCTCTCACCAATTTCACATTTTTAAAAAAAAAAAAAACAAAAACGTAAAATATTTTTGTAATTTTTGAAAATTTTTTAATCGTTTTGTATTTTTTGAAAATTTTGGACTAAAAACAAGATACTGATCAACTAATTCCCTCCCCCAAACCTAAATGAGACATTGTCCCCAATGTCTTAAACAGTAGAAGAAGAGTTTAGAAGATAGTACATGGTTACCTGAAATTCTACACGAAAAGTTAAAGGTTAAGATCCAGATTAATCTGACGCCTCTTACCACAATCGTCCTCGGACCAATTTATCTTTGAAAGGATAGGGTCAATTTGTGGTTCATAGGCTAAGATTTGGTCAATTAGATCCGGAGCAGTTCTGGTAGTGAAGAGGAGTTCTTTTAAAGGTTTTGACACGAACCCATTTCTCCGGGCATCATCAAGAAACACACAAAGAAAATCATAAAATCCTTCAACGTTGTACAGTTCAAGCGGTTTCTGGTGTATGTTCAGGTTCGCCTAAGGTAACACTGTAAAAATTTCCTCCAATGTACCCAAGCCACCTGACAAAGCAATAAAAACATCGGCACAGTTAATCATTTCTACCAATCGTTCAGACATACCTGGCACGATCAGTTCCTCTCCGTTTGATGGTCCAATAAGATTTGCTTCTGCCAAGGGTTTTGGGATGATTCCCTAAACGCGACTGCCTCCCTCCTGTACAGCTTTTGAAACGATCCCCATAAGTCCAAGATTGCCTTCGCCATATACTAAGTGCATATTCCTGCAGCTAAGACTCGACCCAATTCATGTGATGCTTCTATGTATTGTGGTTTAACACCAACACTAGTAACGCAAAAAACACAAATATTCTCAACTCGTCTTCTTGAAGTGGCTTCCATGTTTTACTCTGGGTGTCTTCAAAAGTGCAATGATGAGTTGAATTTATAACACCTGAAAAGGGTGAGTAAAATAATAGCGCTAGTACCTGCCAAATGACAATTATTAGTTAACAGTAAAATAAATCATGATAGTCAAAAAAGTCTGGATTCTGTCGGAGAAAATAAAAGAAAACAACAAAATAAATCGCAATTATTAGGAAAATACAAAGAGATATAATATATGTAGGACATAGAAATCGGCGACGCTGTTCCAGGCTCGCGGCCTGGTTGGGAGTACGGAGTAGCCCGCGGGGGACTAAACCGGAGAACTAAAAATAGAGTCGCCACCTGGTGTGAATCAGGAAAATGATTTAAGGCCGCACTCACCCCTCGCAAGGGAAGACCTCAAACCGTTGGGTTCGGAATGGTCCCTTACTTATGCCACTTGTAATGAAAGGATTTGTGCAATAATCTAACCAAGTCTATGCAACATATAATCCCAAGAGTATCATACTCATAAGTTCACGTGCATGAAAATAAAACCTATATTTGAGTTTGCATACAACATGCACCTAAATTCACATGCATAGAAGTAAATCGACATAACGGCAAACACATAATTCATAAACACATTAATTAGATGAATATGAAAATATAAATAGATGATAATTTCATAAGCGTATATAATGAAATGATATGATTAATCATATGGTGCAAAAGAAATGATCAAAGAAGCAAACATGCATGAAATGTGACGAAAAGAAGTATGTGCATTGTATGTGCATTCGTGTAGCATTTGAAAACGCATTCGAACAGAATAAGACCTGATGCATGGTAAATCGGAATACATACGCGTTCGAGTAGCGTTCGTAAATGCGTTCGAACAGAATGAGGCAGAATGCATATGTTCGTGTAGCGTTCGTAAACGCATTTGAATGGTAAACAGAAGGTTCGCGTTCGTATAGCGTTATCTGAAATGACATAAACATATACATGGATAAACAAATACACGATGTTGGACCTCGTATGCCCGATTGAACATATTTCCCATTCAATCGAGTGTGCTTCGTCCGGCGGGGCAAAACGTCGTGGCAAAGGTAACACCCTTAGGCTTTTCATCCCTCAAAACGGAGGACCTTTAATCCAACTTGATTTTCCCATGCTCATTACATTACAATGCATAAAAAATAAAGACAACAATAATATGGGACTTCGTATGCTTGATTAAACATATCTCACATTCAATCAAACATACTTCGTCTGACGTGGCAAAACGTTGTAGCAAAGGTAGCCCTTATGCTTTTCATCCCTCAAAACGGAGGACCTTTAATCCAACTTGATTTGCCCATGCGCATTATATTACAATGCATAAATAAGTAACATGGGGAAAGTAAATGGCAGAATCAAAATGCGAATAGTAGGTGAACAAGATTAAATAAAGCGAAACACATGTCGTTTGCTCAAGTAGTACGTGGAATTGTTTCCCAAGTGCGGACCGTACTACCGTCCATTCGGATTCGGCTACGAAATTTACGTATGGGTTTCCATCCGATATACCACAAGAGACGACACATATTTCATTCATCCAATAGCCATAGCATACATTAATCAACAATACCCATGCAAAGAAATATTGGCAAAATAAAAGAAATAAGCGGAAATAAATAAAAAAGGGGTGCCCTTAGGTCTAACCTTTTATGTCGCCTCTTGGAAGTGCGTTACACGGCCGTCGGAAGGGCTAACACTCCGCAACTCTTTTGGTTCACTGATTTTCTATTTTCCTTCGTCACTTCGCTGTTTCGGGTCGCTGTTTCTTCTGTTCTTGCTACTATTTTCTGGTTGTTTTTTTCGGTAATTTATGGGTTTTTTGGACTGTTGTTTTGCGGTATTTGGGGTGTCTTAAGGTGTAGTTTTTTTTGTCATTGTTTTTGATAATTTAGGCTACTGTTTGAGGGTGTTTGGGCTGCTGTTTGGGGGTGTATTTTCGGTCAGTGCAGTGCAGTTTCAGGGGTGATTTTTAGTGATGTTACAGTGCAGTTTCAGGGGTGATTTTCAGTGATGTTACAGTGCAGTTTTAGGGGTGATTTTCGGTGATGTTACAGTGCAGTTTCATGGGTGATTTTTGGTGATGTTACAGTGCAGTTTCAGGGGGTGATTTTTGGTGATTGTATGGACTGTTTTGAGCTGTGATTTTTGGTGAATGAAAGGACTGTTTCAGGGGTATGTTTCGGTGATCCAATGGCTGTTTGGAACTATGATTTTCGGTGAATGGAGGGGCAGTTTCAAGGGTGTATTCGGTGATGATGCTTACTGTTTATGGGGTGTTTTGGTGATGTTCATTTGCTATTTTGGGAGAGTGTTTCGGTGATGGTAGAGAGGAGGAGAAGAGAGAATTATTTGCTTTATTTCTTGTTGCTTTGGGCGTGAGTTGTTATGGGAGTCAAGGGTTGAGTTTGTGCTTCTTTTTATAGGCAAAGGCTAGGGTTCTCCTTGTGTGAATAGGTAAGGAATCATGCAATCAATGGTGATATCTCCTAATTAGTATACCACAAGGAAAATATCTATTTAATTAGGGATATGATTTGGCTTGATTAGGAAGATGATATATTTGATTTTATTTGATTTGTTTTATTTAGGTATGTGATTTATTTAGATTTCACCATGTGTTTAATATGTTAATTGTTATTTTGAATGTGTTTTATTGGGCTTGGGCGTGTGCTAGAAGAGGTGTGGGCGTGTGGTTGGTCTTTTTGGTGGGCTTGGTGGTGTGTGGGCTTGATGTGTGGCTTGCGGGGGTTTTAGGCCAAGGATAAGTGGTTTGCGGGGGTTTTGGGCCGATGATAAGTTTTAAAACAGAAATCCAACAAGCGAACCCGAGGCTAAGTAAATGAATAAAATCCAACAAAGTACTGATTTCTGACTTTTCCCTTCCGACGTCCGTTTCCCGCGACTTCCACAACTTAAAAGGTAATGTCTCCATATGAGACTCATCATCGGGACTTACATACAAAAATACAGTGCCTACAGTCACCCCCACTTTGATGGGACTTGTGTAGTGTGTGACAATGACAAAATCCTATCAAAGTTATGCAATGCATTTTTTACTTACCTGGCTCGCCAGCTGCCACCTGACTTGCCTGCTGCTTCGAACGGAGTTGATGATATAGTGGGCCTCGACCCTGGGACGTATCCCATTAACTACAACCGACAACGGGGGCCTCAACCCTGGGATGCATCCCAATACCGCTGATAATGTGGGTCACGACTCTGGGACGCATCCCAAAACTGGAACTAATGATGCAGAGGGCCATCGACCCTGGGACGCATCCCAATAACTGCAACCGAAAATGGGGGCCTCGACCCTGGGATGCATCCCAATACTGCTGACAATGTGGGTCATGACCCTGGGACGCATCCCGTTAGCTGCTGATGATGTGGGTCACGACCTTGGGACTCATCCCAAAACTGATGCTGATGTGGGCCTCGCCCTAAGACTCATCCCCAAAATTGATGCTGATGTGGCCTCGACCCTGGGACGCATCCCCAAAACTGATGATGATATGGGTCACGACTCTGGGACGCATCCCCAAAACTACTGATGATGTGGGTCACGACCCTGGGACTCATCTCCAAAACTGCTGATGATGTGGGTCACGACCCTGGGACGCATCCCCAAAACTGCTGATGATGTGGGTTACGACCCTGTGACTCATCTCCAAAACTGCTGATGATGTGGGTCATGTCCCTGAGACTCATCCCCAAAATTGATACCGATGATGTGATGGTTCATTCCAACATACTGTACTGCCTCTCACGAGATAATCCTGATAGCTAAACACATTTTCGTCCTCAACGGATGCTTCGCGTAAAAACTAGAGAACCTTCAAAGTACTTAATACACTCAGATTCGATCGTCTGAATGAGTGATCTAAACTAGACTCATAATGTGTGCGTGCCAAGGCTCATTCGCAGCTTAATCCTTAAGTAAGCCAACTCGATGATTTTGTCTCGGAGAATCGGATAAGTGGGTCTAACCAATCTAGATGTCTTGATCATACTCTGTGATTACTTCCTCGTACTCAACATGATATGGTTTTCTTTTCTTTTGCTCCTGTCTCTTTCTTTTCTTTCTTTTTGAACTTTTTTTTTCTTTTTCTCTTTTCTTTCTTTGACACATCTACCCTTTAAGGTAGCATTTCTCCTCATGGTGGTCCTAATACTCGCCCATGGTTAGCTTCACGTTTATCGGTTATAGGCGGTCTATTTTTCATTTTCTTTTCATAGCAGAGACTTTTTCTTTCTTTCCAACCATATCATATATCATAGCATAAGTAAACCAGGATGGACATCCAGGCAAACGGTCATTCACTGATCCGCCATCTCTTCAACTAGTCATCTCGCCGATCACTCAGGCTTCTACTGCTAAAATCATATAATCAAGTGCTCGTGAGTTCAGCTGAGATCACCCACTCATAGTACTGGATGAGAGCACATCTCGCACTTATCGTTTCTAAGGTTTCTCCCTACAGCACACAATATCATCACCGGACATATGCTTAACCATCAAGGATTTCTTTTTTTTTTTCTCACTAGCATTTTTCCTTTCGACCTCTGATAATGTGTGCTTCGCCCCCTTGGATTCCTCCTTGAAAAATCATTTATACTGTTTTGTTGCTCTTGCTTGTGTTTTGCCGCTTTTCCTTCTTTTCTTTGAGACCTGTGAACACAAACAAAACAACATAATAAAAAAAACGCGCGGATGTGATGTGTACATATACATGTGTGGAGGTACTCCCTGTTCATGATGGGTTAGATCCTCATTGTGCTCCTTGGCGCCATGTGCCTACACATGTCTCTGATCGCCCCCTGGATCTGCTTTATAGTTTCCTCATGCCGGTTCTCTTTTGGTGACTGTTCGGTTCTCTTTTGTCTGAAACCTGCAAACACAGAACAAACAAAACACAAAAAAAAAAAGAATGCAAGTATGTTACGTGTATGCATGCACGCATGGATGAATTCCTTATCCCGTTGGGTTAGGTCCTCTGCCAGGTCTTCTCTTTCTCAGGCAAAATATTACTTCAATTTGTCCACGTTGATTGTCTTAGTGAACTCATTCCCTTCCAAATCTGACAGTCTCACTGCCCCATTTCCCATTACTTTCTGCACTATGTAGGGTCCTTCCCAGTTAGGTATGAACTTTCCTCTTGGGTCTGTCGTCGACGGCCTTGACTGCTTAAGCACCAGATCACCCTTTCTGATCTTAGTAGGGCGCACCTTGTTGAACGCTCGAGCCAACCTCTTCTGGTATATCTGCATATGATCCAAGGACTTCATTCTCTTCTCATCCAGCAGTGCTAACTATTCAAATCTCTGCGAGGTCCATTCTTGTTCAGGTAACTCTGTTTCTACTAATACCCCCATGGACTGTATCTCAACTTCCATCAGCAGTACTGCTTCCATTGCCATTTCAAACTTCTTCTTTTCTTAAACACTTCAGCTGAATGCCATTCGCTCGTCTTTTGTATAGTTCTCCCCTCAAACTCTCATATTGAGAAGCCAACTCCTAAATGATTATCTTGTTCTACTTGAAAGGTAGAGACTCAGGCAAGTAAGTGAAATGAACGTCTTTATTATTATTAAGAAAAAGGTTCGAACAAGTAGACGAAGTCAATGTCCTTATTATTAATAAATGCTGGATCACATTTGAATAAGATCAGGGAAACAAACATCTCCATAATTTGCAACTTCGTCTTCCCCCGTCTTCTTGCTTCCCTCGACCATCAGATTCTCCAAGTGCAGTAGTTATTTTTCCCATTTACTTCCCCTTTTTGCAACCTCCTTCTCGTCACTGTCCGAGAAGTTTTCCCAGAAATTTCCCCTCTGCTCTATTTAACCTTTACCACTGTTGTCCCATATCCCTATGCGAGAAGTTTGGTGGTTATGAGTTTGGAGGACAAGGCTGTCAGGTAGGCCGGAGTTGATCATGTGGGTGGGTGGAGGTTTTCTGTGCGTGTTGAGTTGCTCTTTTTCTGGGTCAGGTATTTTATGGGAATCAATGAGGTTTTGGATCTCATGCCTAAGGCGGGTACAGTTGTCGGTTTTATGGCCTTTTTGCTGATGGAGGTAACAGTAAAGGTCCAGGTTAAGGTAGCGTGGCACAGGGTTTGGAAGTGGTTTAGGCTCTAAGGGATTTAGGAGTCCTTGCCTTCTCAGCTCTTCAAACACCTCTGACAAAGGTCTACCAAGATTGGTGAATCATCTATTTCTGATATGGGCAACCTCAAAGGGAGTGGGCTTGGTCCTTGAAGGTTCCCCAATGGTCTTTCCATTCTGGTTGCACAACTTTCTGTTATTGGCTATATGGGGTACGGTCAAACTGGCCACAGCATTGGTCAAAACTTGCAACTGCTCAGTAATTTTGGTTACTTTGGTCTCCAATTGATCCAGGCGGGATCCCTCGTTGACTGACTCGCTCATGTTGGCTGATGGTCTTTTGACGAGTCTTCCTTATTTCCTAACCCAACAGGTATCTATGATGGCTTTTAGACGCAAGGGTTAACATGATACGTGTATGCATGAAGTGCATGAGATGCGTGTGATGTATGGAATATATTGTTGGACAATTATGACCCATAGCGTCACTATTTGTACAGATCATGGTGTTGTTGTACAAATTAAATATGTGACAAAGAAGATTGCTCTCTTATCATTTGTGATTAGATCACCAAGATGTATAAATGATAGGAGGTCCTTATGATTTGTTCCTGGATTGAGATGATATGAGACAGTATCAGTCCACGAAGGATAAATCATTAAATATTCCTAGCCAGAGTATTATCGAGATTGGACATCGATAATTCGTAAAAGACTAGTATTACACTTGTGCGCGTTGTGAGGGCACAACGGCATAGTTCTCATATATTTGGGTATAAGATACTCATGCAAGTGTAATAGGAGGTTGTGTTTTACCGATGGTACGGGAAACAGCTTCGCTCTGGATACACCCATTTGGAATTCCATTGGTAGTATAACTATGTGTCTATGGAAGTCCGAATTCAGGGTAGGTGTATTTAGTCTTAACCTGAGACTTGCACCGCTAATACTTGCGACAATCAATATGCTTTGGTTTTGGTCGTCCAGGGCTTTAATCGGTTTTGTGTACGCCTCTTCTGCGTATATTGAGAATCGTAGTGTATTGGGTGTGATGTCAAGACGGAAGTATCACTTCAGTTATAGTGGAGATGATGATCACGTAGGATACGTAACTTGTTCTCTTAAATGCTGCAGCTATCGGGATATTATGACTAGGTCATGTATATCCGATTATAGAGACTAGTTACTAGACATCTGATATGTGCTTCGTACGGGGTAGACACAATTCCAGCCCCAGGCCTAGCACATGACCATTCGATACTGGATCGACATACAAAATACTATGTATACTACGCCTGATATAGATTGCTTATTCCTGTAAGCATGTTTCTGGAGAATTGGGTAGGCATGGGGCTTTGCTAGAAGCCAACCTTGTCTTGTAAATCGGTTTAAACGTAGTACTAGGTACTTCCATGTTCGGATAGTCCGACGACCGTATTTACTGCCAACATATTCGGGGATCTCATGGGTCGCTTCCCGAAGATTCACCGGTATGACTCGCACTTTAATTAATCTGGGATTAATTAGATGAGAGAGAAAATTAATCTGGGATTAATTACGAAGATATTTTATCTTGGATAAAATATTGTTTAAAGAGAGAGAGCGGTTAATTTGGAATTAATCGATAAATTAATATATTCGATATATTAAACGAAATTGGATTTCGACGCGGAATTAAAATTAGATTTTAATTCAAACGAACGAATTAATTTAGAATTAATTCGTTAGCGACGTGAATAGTAATTATGCTAGGCATGATTATTTAATTAAATTAGATTTAATTACGACGCAACAGAAAATTCGTTAATTCAGAATTAACGAACCCGAGCCCGAGAGTGTTTGCGAGCGCATTGGCATTTCGAATTTGAGTGCGGCATGCAAGTCACATCAAGCGTCAAATCCCTAGTCGTATCTAGCGTCACATCATTCGTCAATTAAGTGATAGATGTCTTTCACTTTGAGTGATTGACACCAGTCACTATTCATGAGTGATATGACTTGATGGAAGTGGTTGGAAGGCTTTAATGCATTTTTTCTTTTTGACTTTGGAAGTTGGGATTTTTGGTATTAGATTTTTGAAATCTAAAAACCTAATACATCAACTTCTTCTCCCTCCTCTCTCCCTTATGACTCATGGAAATTGTGGCCATTTTCTCTCTTCTCTCATTTTGGTTTTTGAAACCAATTTTCTTCTTGATCTTGGCTTGGCCGAGAGATACAATGAAGAAGACATTATGCTAACACACCAAAAGGGGTTATACAAGGTGATAGGGAAATTCACTTGTGAGCATGGAATTCATTAACAAAGCTTGGAGCTTGAAGTTCATCCATGGAGTCCAAAATTGTTGCTTGGCCGAGAGCTTCACTGAAGAGGAAAACCGAGAGCTTCCAAGGAGGTTCTAAGAGGATTTTCTTCATCACATCCAATCTGATCAATGTGAGTATGATTCCGCCATACTTCTTTGTGTATTCATACTTGTTTCAATGCTTGATAATGATCCTTGGGACTTAATAGAAACCCAACATATATAAGTCGGCCCATTGTCATTTTAAAGCATTCAATCATACTATTGCGAGGTGCAAACTTGTCCCAGTTGAAAAGGCCCAACAGGTTTACACTTTTGCGATAACATAGCTAAATGACTCCAAATAATAAGAGGCCCAAACATAAAATGGCCCATCGATATTTCAGAAACTTTTGGCCCAATTGTCAAAGGGCACGAACTCGTCCCAGTTTAAATGGCCCAACAAGTTTACATCTCTTGACAAGAAGTCCAACTGAATCCAAATGATGATGGTCCTAAACACAAGCATAAATAAGTAATTTCTATTGGTTATATAATTATGGTTCACATGTGAGTTTACGGGGGTATAGAAAAATGCTCTCGCCGGTGAAGGGTTGCCCACAACTAGGACTCCCCACTCAAGGGTTCAAGCGACCAAGTAAGCGCACATTTTTTATACACTAAGGTACGTGCCAACGAGTTATGGGGCGTGACTGACTGTCAAATGGATTTCTCATTGCAGATTCCCCAGAGGGAGGGTGGAGCGAACTCTCTTAAATACCCAAACCTCTTAGGCTCTTATCGCCTTGGTGACAGGAATAAACAACAAGTCCTCCAAACTAGTCTATCACAGTAAGCTTCGAGTAAATGATTATCTAGGTGTCTTCACAGCTTTTCCTTATAGAAAGGTAGTGAATGAAAGAAGACACCAAACCATTACCAAGCTTTAATAATGCCTTTGATTAAACCCCTTCAACCCACGGTAGACACGGTTAACTAAAGCAAAAATCACAATCATTACAAGACATTATTTCGAGGCCGATTCTCTATCCCCAGTGGAGTCTCCAGACTGTAGGACACAGAAATCGACGACGACGCTGCTCCAGGCTCGCGACCTGGTTGGGAGTACGGAGTAGCTCACGGGGGACTAAACCGGAGAACTAATAATGGTGTCGCCACCCGGTGTGAACCGGGAAAATGATTTTATGCCACTTGTAATGAAAGAATTTGTGCAATAATCTAACCAAGTCTACGCAACATATAATCCCAAGAGTATCATACTCATAAGTTCACGTGCATGAAAATATAACCTATATCTGAGTTTGCGTACAACCTACACCTAAATTCACATGCATAGAAGTAAATCGACATAACGGCAATCACACAATTCATAAACACATTAATTAGATGAATGTGAAAATATAAATAGATGATAATTTCCTAAGCGTAAATAATGAAATGATATGATTAATCATATGTTGCAAAAGAAATGATCAAAGAAGCAAACATGCATGAAATGTGACGAAAAGAAGTATGTGCACTGTATGTGCGTTCGTGTAGCGTTTGAAAACGCATTCGAACGGTAAACAGAAGGTTCGCGTTCGTATAGAGTTCGGAAATGTATTCGAACGAAATAAGACCTGATGCATGGTAAATCAAAATACGTACGCGTTCGAGTAGCGTTCGTAAACGCATTCGAATGGAATGAGGCAGAATGCATACGTTCGTGTAGCGTTCGTAAACGCGTTTGAACGGAATGAGGCAGAATATATACGTTCGTGTAGCGTTTGGAAACGCGTTCGAAGGATAAACAAATACATGATATAGGACCTTGTATGCCCGATTGAACATATTTCCCATTCAATCGAGTGTGCTTCGTCCGGTGCGGCAAAACGTCGTGGCAAATGTATCCCTTAGGATTTTCATCCCTCAAGGTGGAGGACCTTTAATCCAACTTGATTTGCCTATGCGCATTACACTATGATGTATGATTTAACAAGGAGATGGCATACAGAAAGCAAATAACGGAATAATAAAAGGCGCGGCGAAATGTCTTGGTAAAGGTAGCCTTTTAAGCTTTTCTTCCCTCAAGTAGAGAACCTTTAGACCGACATAATAAGCCCATGCGCATTACATTACAATGCATACAAATAAATAAGGCAATGATATGGGACTTCGTATGTCCGATTAAACATATCTCACATTCAATCAAACATACTTCGTCCGGCACGGCAAAACGTCATAGTAAAGGTAGCTGTAGGCATTGCATTTTCGCATGTGAAACCCGATGATGAGTCTCAGTTGGAGGCACTACCTTTTAGCTAAGGATATTGCGGGAAACGGAGGTCGGAAGGGGAAATTCGAAATAAGTACGTCATCAAGTTCATTTCACAAGTTCACTGTCTTCGTTGGTGCTGCGTTCGTTACTTCGTTCGAATGTCAGGCAGATTGCGGACGTTCGTGCCGCGTTCGAATGGGCGTTCGAACGGAGTCAGTATTTCTGGTTTTGCTGCTAGCCTCGCACCCCAGCCCAATTAGCCCCTCAAAGCCCATAAAACACATCCCAATTTAATTAAATTAAACATTAAATATTAAATAAAATATTTAAACCATTTACCAATTAAATAAAACATAAAATATAATCATACCTAATAAGATAAATCAAATATATTAACTTCCTAACTAAACAAATCACATACTAAATTAAAAAGATGTCATGCCTAATTAAAATCAATCATAACAAATTAAAGATATTGACTTCCTAATCTAGCTAAGATTTGTCCCCCCTCAATCTTTGACTTTCCTTGCTCAACACCAAATCAAATCCTCTTTTTAATGCCAAAATCCCTTCCTTGTGAGACAAGGTGAAGCCCTAGCCCTTCTCTATATAAACAACCCTTCACCAAGACATGCACTCCCCTAGCTCATACACACAACTCACACGAAAATTACAGCAAGAAACACTAGACATCACACGCAAATCACAGGAGAAATAACAAACAATTCTCTTCACCCCACCCTCACATTACCGAAAACAACAAGCCCTCAAACACCCTCATATTACCGAAAATACAACAGCCATTCACAACCCCTATAACTATCAAAACATCAGCTACATGCACCGAAAATTATCCCTAAAACAGTAACATAAAAACTGCACTTAAAACCCACAAAGAACACCCAAAACAGTCCATTGAAACATCAAAACAGTCCACTGAAACAGTAAGCGGAAAATACAGAGGAAACGGCAGCAAAACCACAAGGAAACAGCAGCAAAACGGAGTCGAAACAGTAGTTTGATCGGCTAAACAGCGAAGGAAAAGGCAAACCAGTGAACCAGAAAAGTTGCGGAGCTTTACCCCTTCCGATCTTCGTGAAACGCGAGTCCGAGAGACGGCTTAAAAGGTTAGACCTGAGGGTACTTTTCACACTCATCTTTTTGTAATTTTTGTTATTTATTTTGATTGTATTTTACTTATTTGTTGAATCTTGTTTGTGTATGATATGTGTTGTGGGTATTGGATGAATGAAAGAGTGTCATCTCTCGTGGTATATAGGATGGAAACCCAGACGTAAATTCCGTAGCTGAATCCGAATGGACGGTAGTGCGGTCTGTACTTGGGATACAACTCCACGTACCACTTGAATAAACGGCACCTTCTCTTGTTTCATGTTGCTTTGATTTATTTATTTATTTTTCGTCACTCGAATTCTGCATGTTGCTTATGTATGCATGATTCAATCGAGCGCATGGGCTTAGTAAGTGGAATGAAAGATCCCCTATGGGGAAGGGTTAAAGCCCTTTACCACGATGCTTCGCCGCGCCGGTTGATGTGTGTTCGGTTGAATGCAAGACACGTTCAACCGGGCATACTAGTTTGATATTATTGCTTTTAATTCTATGTATGCATGATTCAATCGAGCGCATGGGCTTAGTAAGTGGAATGAAAGATCCCCTACGGGGAAGGGTTAAAGCCCTTTACCACGATGCTTCGCAGCGCCGGTTGATGTGTGTTCGGTTGAATGCAAGACACGTTCAATCGGGCATACTAGTTTGATATTATTGCTTTTAATTCTATGTATGCATGATTCAATTGAGCGCATGGGCTTAGTAAGTGGAATGAAAGATCCCCTACGGGGAGGGGTTAAAGCCCTCTACCACGATGCTTTGCCGCGCCGGTTGATGTGTGTTCGGTTGAATGCAAGATACGTTTAATCGGACATGCTGAGCTTGACATTGTTGTCTTTATTCTTTATGTTGCATGCATCAGGTCAGGTTCCGTTCGAACGCATTTTCGAACGCTACACGAACGCGAACCTTCTGTTTACCGTTCAAATGCGTTCTCGAACGCTACGTGAACGCACACGCACTTTCTTAGCCTTATCATGCATCAGGTCAGGTTCCGTTCGAACGCGTTTTCGAACGCTACACGAACGCGAACCTTCTGTTTACCGTTCGAACGTGTTCTCGAACGCTACGTGAACGCACACGCACTTTCTTAGTCTTATCATGCATCAGGTCTGGTTCCATTCGAACGCGTTCTCGAACGCTACACGAACGCAAACCTTCTGTTTACCGTTTGAACGAGTTTTCAAACGCTACGCGAACGCACACCCACTGAACTGAGTCTTTTTCATTAGATTTCATGCATAGTTTCCCTAGTAGCTATCCCCACATGTATGAATACAATGCGTTTAATGTATTACAATTCATATACTTATGTCATGATGACTTTGGAGTATTATTTCTTGTGGTATATCGGATGGAAACCCAGACATAAATTCTGTAGCCGATTCCGAATGGACGGTAGTGCGGTCTGTACTTGGGATACAATTCCACGTATCACTTGGAAAAGTGCTCACATGTATGCTTGTACGGTTAGTATGTATGCTTGTGTTTTTCGTGAACATGATATGCTAAATGAAGTTGTATGTTCGTTGTTACTTTGAGGTATTTTCAAGCATGCAATCTTAGATGTGAGATATATGTGAAATGTATGTATAAGTTTTATTTTGTACATGTGAATTTAGAAGCATGATACTCTTGGAAATAAGTACTACTTAAGCCTGATTAAATTATTACATAAATCCTGTCATTACAAGTGGCATCAGTAAGGGACCATTCCGAACCCAACGGTTTGAGGTCTTCCCTTGCAAGGGGTGAGTGCGGCCTTAAATCTCATTTTCCCGGTTCACACCGGGTGGTGACTCCATTATTCTCCGGTTTAGTCCCCCGTGGCTACTCCGTACTCCCGACCGGGCCGCGAGCCCGGGACAGCATGCGTCGCCCAGTTCCTGTGTTCCCACAGTAGCCCTTAGGCTTTTCATCCCTCAAGACGGAGGACCTTTAATCCAACTTGATTTGCCCATGCGCATTACATAACAATGCATAAAAAATAAAGACAACAATAATATGGGACTTCGTATGATCGATTAAACATATCTCACATTCAATCAAACATACTTCGTCCGGCACGGCAAAATATTGTGGCAAAGGTAGCCCTTAGACTTTTCATCCCTAAAAAATGGAGGACCTTTAATCCAGCTTGATTTGCCCATGTGCATTATATTACAATGCATAAATAAGTAACATACGAAAAGTAAATGGCAGAATAAAAATGAGAATAGTAGATGAACAAGATTAAATAAAGCGAAACACATGCTGTTTGCTCAAGTAGTACGTGGAATTGTTTCCCAAGTACAGACCATACTACTGTCCATTCGGATTCAGCTACGGAATTTACGTCTGGGTTTCCATCCGATATACCACAAGAGACGACACATAATCCATTCATCCAATAGCCATAGCATACATTAATCAACAATACCCATGCAAAGAAATATTGGCAAAATAAAAGAAATAAGCGGAAATAAATAAAAAAGGGTGCCCTCAGGTCTAACCTTTTATGTCGCCTTTTGGAAATGTGTTACACGGCCGTCGGAAGGGCTAACACTCCGCAACTCTTCCGGTTCACTGATTTTCTGTTTTCCTTCGTCGCTTTGTTGTTTCGGGTCGCTGTTTCTTCTGTTCTTGCTACTGTTTTCTGGTTGTTTTTTTCCGAAAATTTAGGGGTTTTTTGGACTGTTGTTTTGCTGTATTTGGGGTGTCTTAAGGTGTAGTTTTTTTTGTCACTGTTTTCGATAATTTAGGCTACTGTTTGAGGGTGTTTGGGCTGCTGTTTGGGGGTGTATTTTCGGTCACTGCAGTGCAATTTCAGGGGTGATTTTTAGTGATGTTACAATACAGTTTTAGGGGTGATTTTCGGTGATGTTATAGTACAGTTTCAGGGGTGATTTTTGGTGATGTTACAGTGCAGTTTCAGAGGTGGTTTTCGATGATTGTAGGGACTATTTGAGCTGTGATTTTTGGTGAATGGAAGGGCTGTTTCAGGGGTATGTTTCGGTGATCCAATGGCTGTTTAAAGCTGTGATTTTCGGTGGATGGAGGGGCAGTTTCAGGGGTGTATTCGGTGATGATGCTTACTGTTTATGGGGTGTTTTGGTGATTTTCATTTGCTGTTTTGGGAGAGTGTTTCGGTGATGGTAGAGAGGAGGAGAAGAGAGAATTATTTGCTTTATTTCTTGTTGCTTTGGGCGTGAGTTGTTATGGGAGTCAAGGGTTGAGTTTGTGCTTCTTTTTATAAGCAAAGGCTAGGGTTCTCCTTGTGTGAATAGGAAAGGAATCATGCAATCAATGGTGATATCTCCTAATTAGTATATCACAAGGAAAATATCTATTTAATTAGGGATATGATTTGGCTTGATTAGGAAGATGATATATTTGATTTGTTTTATTTAGGTATGTGATTTATTTAGATTTCACCATGTGTTTAATATGTTAATTGTTATTTTGAATGTGTTTTATTGGGCTTGGGCGTGTGCTAGAAGAGGTGTGGGCGTGTGGTTGGTCCTTTTGGTGGGCTTGGTGGTGTGTGGGCTTGATGTGTGGCTTGCGGGGGTTTTGGGCCAAGGATAAGTGGTTTGCGGGGGTTTTGGGCCGAGGATAAGTTTTAAAACAGAAATCCAACAAGCGAACCCGAGGCTAAGCAAACGAATAAAATCCAATAAAGTACTGATTTCTGACTTTTCATTTCCGACGTCCGTTTCCCGCGACTTCCACAACTTAAAAAGGTAGTGTCTCCATATGAGACTCATCATCGGGACTTACATGCAAAAATGCAGTGCCTACAATATGTACAAGAAATGTAGCGGCTTGATTGACGTCTATACGTCAAGGATAAGCTTCCCATCCAATTTTCTTATAAATTAGCAAACAGGGTCTTTTGAGTCAGATTCTCGAGACTTAACTGTTGTCTTTCTTTCTGGAATTGTGCATATAACACACGTATTTCGTGATACACACATCCACTGGGATGCGTCTAAAGAGTTTTAGATATATCATCCAAAGACTCCTTACTCAAGCCATCCCTAATGAAATTAATTTTATCTTCGCGGTTATCAGACATCATTCCTAAAGAACGGCAACGAGTATCACAAAACATACGAGCACATTTATAACAAACACACATTCTTTTGGCTCTTCTCTTTTTAGTATAGGTGCTCCTTCCTAAACTAGACAGATGTGAAATAAAAGAGTCAGAAGACTCACCTGCCAATCGAACCCGTGCTTCAATAATCCAACGAATGTCAGTAGGAATACCTTTGATCATCAATAGTCTCATCCGTTCCAAGCGAGCTTTGTAGACTTTCATCAGAGATTTTTTAGGGAGAGAGGGAAATTGCTTGTGAAAATTTGCGAGAGCTTCTTCCATCGTGAAATGACTTTACCTGCAAAAATTAAACACACAAAAATAAAACACACCAGATCACAATATATACACAAATTGTATGGGTTGCCTCCCTGCGAGCGCTAAGTTTAACGTCGTCAGCTAGACGTGACTTCTCGAACGTTAGACTGGATCTGAAAGTGTGACACTTTCTTTTTGTCGCTCAAATGATTCTCCCCAGTAGTGCTTAACACGCTTGTTTTTAACCTTGAATGTTTTATTGGAGTCGGGATCATGTATATCAACGACTCTATCTGGTAAAACCTTGGTGATCACAAATGGACCTGACCACCATGATTTTGGCTTCCATGGGAAGAATTTCACCCTTGATTTGTTTAACAGTACCTTCTGCCCTGGTTCCAGTTGTATGCGCACTAATTTCTCATCATGTCTTTTCCTTGCCTTTTCTTTGTACAATTTGGCATCCTCAAAAGGTTGATTGTGAAATTCCTCCAATTCGTTGAGCTGATGAAACTTTTTCTCTTATGTTGCTTGTAGTGTAAGAATCTGCGTCTTTAATACACAAGACGCTTTATCTTCAGACACCACAGGCAGTTGACATGCTTTAAGTTTGTCAGTAGAACTTTTCCTTTCATCAGAATTCTGGATGGTACTATGTATTACATCAAGTATGAAATATTTCTCATTCTTTTCATCATCTGGGAAATTCATGGCCTTGAAAACATTGAATGTTACTTCTTGATAATATACCCTCATGGTTATTTCTCCTTTTTGTACATCAATAATGGTTCGACCTATAGCCAAGAACGGTCTCCCGAGGATGATTGACACGTCTGCGTCTTCCTCCATATCAAGGATAATCAATCTGTTGGGAAAATGAATTTGTCAACTTTGACCAGCACGTCTTCAATTACACCTTTCGGAAATACTAGTGTTCTATCAGCAAGTTGCAGAGAGACTGAAGTGGGCATTGTTTCTCCAATCTGCAGTTTCCTGAAAATAGAAAAAGGCATCAAGTTAACACTGGCACCTAAATCACATAAAGCCCTACCAAAGTTATGTTCTCATATGATGCAAGGAATAATGAAACTGTCAGGATCTTTCAACTTTGAGGGAAGCTTCATCTGAATGATGGAGCTGCATTTTTCCATCAATGATACTGTCTCGTAATCTCTCAATCTCTGTTTTCGTGAAAGAATGTCTTTCATGAATTTTACATAGTTGGGCATTTGTTCCAAGGCTTCTGCAAATGGAATGTTGATGTGCAGCTTTTTGAACACCTCCAGGAAACGAGCAAACTGCTTGTCCAATTTGTTTTTCTGAAGACGCTGAGGAAAATATGGAGGTGGAGTGATCTGTTCTTTTTCTTTTACTTCTTTTTCCTCCATCTGTTGTTTTGTTTCTTTTGAAACTTCCTCAGCAGTTGTTTTGGCTCCAACATCTTTGTTGATTTCAGTACCGCTTTTTAACATGATGGCATGACACTGCTCATTCTCTATGTTCCTTGGATTTGGTTCTGTGTTGCTATGAAGATTCTCTGGCGGTCTGTAACTCTGAGCATTGGCCAGTTGTCCAATTTGATTCTCCAATGCTTTGATGGAAGCATATTGGCTTTGAAATATAGCATCATATGCTTCTTGTTGCCTTTTGAACATCTCTGCAATCCATTATTTCATTTATGGTTCTTTTTCATGTTCCTGGCCTTTGTTCTGTTGTTGAAATCCTGGTGGTGGATAGTTCTGCTGTTGAAATCCAGGTGGTGGATTGTTCTTTTGCCCCGAATTGTTTCCCCATGAAAAATTGGGATGATTCTTCCACCCTGGGTTGTAGGTGTTGGAATATGGATTGTTCCTCCGTCTGTTGAAATTGTTGACATAATTCACCGTCTCTTCAAGTTAGTTTGGTTCTGGTGCTCCTCCATATGGTGAACTTGTGGATCCAGTGTTGCTTTGAGTGCCGAGAGTCTCCATGAATTTACATATCTGATCCAGCTTAGCGTTGACTGCTGTATTGGCTCCAACTTCATAAATTCCTGTAATTCTTTGGATCATGCTCCTTTCTGTTGGCAACAAGGAATTATTGTTGGCCATTTCTTCGATTAGGTCACAGGCTTGATCTTCTCCTTTTGCCATTAAAGCTCCTCCAGCAGTAGCATCGATTGTGGTTCTCATCAGTCCAGAAAGCCCATTATAGAAAGTTTGGACTTGAAGCCATTTTGGAATCTCATGGTGAGGACATTTCCGGAGCAAATCTTTGTACCTTTCCCAAGCTTCGTAGAGAGTTTCCGAGTCTTGTTGTACAAAGGATGTAATGTCATTCCTCAGCTTTCCAGTTCTAGTTGGTGGAAAGTACTTTGCAAGAAATTTGGTGGCTAAAGTGTTCCAAGTTGTGATGGAACCTGCTGGTAGTGAATGTAGCCAAGCTTTAGCTCTGAATTTCAAGGAGTATGGAAAAACATGTAGTCTCATTGCTTCTTCAGCTTCTCGGTTGTAATTGAAAGAGCCGCAAACTTCCAGAAAGTTGCTGATGTGGGTATTAGGATCTTCAGTTGATTTTCCCCCAAACTGCACTGACTGCTGAATCATCTGAATGCATGTTTTGATGTCACATGCATTTGCTGGCAAATGAGGAAGTACAATACAGGAAATGAAGCCGTCGACCACTGGAATGGTTTTGTCTTGAATGGGTATTGGTGGTGCAACTTCCAGAGGTTCAGGTTCCATGTTGACTAAAGCTTCTTGGCCTTCTCGCCTTTCCCTTCTCAACTGTCTGATGGTTCTTTCAATTTCCGGGTAAAACGGTCGGAGTTCAAAGCTTCTGGTTCGTCTCATGTAGTTTCTGAGAACCTGAAACACAAGAAAACAAAAACAATAAGTAAAAAGAAATTAGATACAAGTAAATGTATCTAACCTCAAAACTAATAGTGAAAGATAATTAAGTCCCCGGCAACGGCGCCAAAAACTTGACCGGCGTAATCACATGTGTATAACGCAAGCGCACGTATCGTTCAAGTAGTATAAAAAGTATCGATCACACGAGGACTTAATACCTACTCTATTAATTTTATGAGGTCAAATGATTACTAGTATCTAATAGGTTGAATGATTGATTGGGAATGGTGATGATTTTAAATTTAAAAAAACAAGTAATTAAAATTGCTCGAAAGTAGGTTTAAAAAAATTTAATATTAAGAAACTATCTAGGGTTGTGAATCTTTCTAATATCTTTTAAAATATGAAGTGGTTATTTCATGTTGTGCAATATATCGGTTTACTAACCTGGAACACGTAATTATGTGAAAGCCTTTGTCGATGGTCAGACGCAAATACCCAGTATAACCCAATTGAAACATATGTTTATGTCAACCAAATTACCTAGATTCATTAAGATTAAGTTCCAATTAAGGTTACCCCCGCCCGACAGGTATATGTCTATCTTGTAAGGAAATTTATTAAAGGGTTATCTATCCTTAAGGAAGATCGTGGGCTACTAAGTCTAAGGCTGAAACCTAAAATTCTTTTGTCAAGTTTATTTTAGATTTACCAGATCAATCTTATTAGTGGCCAGTTAACAAGACACATTAAACTTAAGACTTAATAAGTAAACTTATAAATTACCCAAACTATAAAATAACCTCTTATAAACCAGTGATATTAGAAGTCGTCACAACCCCATATAACTAACTTAGTTATGACACATAACTAGGGCTAGTAAAAACTTAAAAGTAAAAGACATAAAGTAAAAATGCTGAAAATTAAATGAAGAAAATTACAATAAAAGAAAATGTTAGGGCTAGAGGATCTACTTTTATCACTACTATTTTAGATATCTCTCTTAATATAATATATTAACTTGTGTGATATTACCAACCAGCCATATATGCGGTAACCTGATTAAGTCAAATTAAGTCCATAAACCAGCCATATAGGCGTAAATTACCAACCGACCAACCGGGCGATATCCATGCTTAGTCAGATTAAAACCAGTTTATAATTGATTACCAACCGGCCAATATAGATGTATCCTTGTTAAGTCAAATTTAAAATAGTGAATATATTATAATTAAGGGAGATTAATCTAAATAGCAGTAATAAAAGTTTTACCTTTCACCATAGCAGTGGGAAGTTACCTCCTCATATTGAATAGTAAAAACTGAAAAAGTAAAGAAAGTAAATTATTATTACATAACGTAATTAAAATTAATTATAAAACTGAAATTAAAAGAAACTAGATATATAAAACTCCATATTTACATCAGAGAGTTCAGAGAAGAAGGTACATCTGAAACTGAAACCTCGAGCTGAATTTATAGGCCTCTTGGCTGCTTCAGATTCTTATCCGATGACGTGGCGATGTGGATAATTGACTCAATAATTGTGCTGACGTGACGATGACGTGGCAACACGTGGCGAAAGTGATTGTCAGCACCGTAGGATTACGACACGTGGCACGCTGTGATTGGCTGATGATGACGTGGCGCTGACATGGTGAGTTGACTCGGTTTACTGCTGATGTGGATGATGACATGGCTGACACGTGGAGTTACACGTGGCGACACGTGGCGATGGCGATTGTTGGCACCATAGGATTATGACATGTGGCACGGCTCACGTTAGTAGATCGGTTGTGATGTTGACACATGGCACGGCGCACGTTAGCAAGTCAAACTTTTCAGATTCTGACATGTGTCCCCCGGCGCACGTTAGCAGCTCATGGCGCATGTTAGGCGTCGTGATGCAAAAAATTACCAAATTATCCTTTTGTCCGTTTTTCACTGTTTTGGCCCCAAATCACCTCCAGAGAGTCCTGAAACTTTATTTATCTACAAAATAACACAAAACACATCAAAATATTCACAAAACTCAAGAAAATATACAAAATATTAAGTTAAATGAGTGGGAAATAGTGATATAATTACCACTCATCAGTATGTCTGAACTTAGAGAGTCTCACTAATGAGATATACTTGTAGGGCACTAGGGCAACTTTTATAAATAATACTGATTATTTATAAGTCGTTTAACGGTTAAACGAATATATATGTTTTTGAGATCTTTCGGCCATTTATTAAATGTCGAATTGTGATATTTGACATTTATTATTAATATATGTATTTTGATTATTTAATGTAAATATAATAAATATATTTGAGATATTTGTATTTAATTATTTAATTATTCAAATGTTGAATAATTGAATTAATTAAATATTTAATATCTTTATTACTTAATAAAGTAAGATAAATGACATGTTTTGATTGGTTTTCTTGGCCAATTTTGATTGGTTGGAATGGCATGATTTAATTGGATATTTTAGGATAAACATCAAATTGTTTGGTGTTTTATTACCACAAATATTAATTAAATCATTTACCAATTATTAAAACAAAATTGAAAATTTGTGGTTATTATTTTTTCCCTTGTGCCGGTCATTTAGGGAAATTATATAAACCATTTTCCTTTTTTGTTTCACCATTCCAAGAACCCTAAAAACACAAATACAAAAGAGAAAGAGAGAAAATAAAAAGAAAAGGAAGAAAAAGGCTTGAAAATAAGGATTTTGTAAGTTTTTTCCTTACTTTTTCTTTATGAAAATTATTTCTTTCAAACTATGCTTTTATATGATTAGCTTAGTTTCATCTCTACTATTTTATGGATGTGTTTTTGATGATTGGGAACTTAAATGAAAGATGTTGGTATGTATGTTTTTAAAGAATGTTAATTAAGTGTAGTTAAGCATTCTTTATAAACCATTTGATGGTGGTTGCGATTCTAGAGTCTTTTAGCCACTCATGATTGACCTAGAATTGTTCTTGAGCTATTTCATGATGGTGAGACTTGATTGGTGTTGTAAGAATTGAATTAAAGTCTTGAATTTGATTAATTTGATGTTAATTTTGTTAATTTGTGAAATTATAAAATTAGGGTTTCTAAACTTCACCAAATTTGGGGAATTTAATATTTGTGATGAGATTAGATGTATATTTGATGTATATTAAATTTGGGAATTTTTGGATTTGATCTTGACATGTTTTGAATAAAAATGACCAAATTGTAAATTCTTGAAAATTGAGGGACCATTCGGAAATAATGGAAAAATTATTTTCTTGAGTTGCAAAATTATATTTTCATGTCTAAGACATGAATAAATCATTTTGGAATTGATTTGGAATAAATTAGAATTGTATTTGACAATTTTAGACAAAAATGATTAAAATACAAAGTTTTGGGGCAAAATGGTAAATTCTGAAAAATCTGATTTTTGGGTAAAATTTCAGTTTTTAAGTATTGAGTAATTGAAATAAATTAGTATTTTCCCCGTTTCGCTGCGTTTACCTGAATTACCGCCCAAAACCCCATCACATCCAAGGAAAAAACACGTCTTGTTTTAAACCCATTTGGACATTCCTAAATATTTTTAAGCCCGACCCAAGATAACCATGATGACTGAAGGTCCAAATCGTCATTTTTGGACAATGGCAAGATCTCAGTGTTAGGATTAGCCACATTGTAAATGGGCGTCCTTCGTCATTTAATGTTGAAAAGAACCGATGTAGCCAATGTTTCTTTTTAGCATAGGAGAGAACGAGCTCGTGTACCCTCCTCTCCTCGCATTGGTGCATGAGCTAAGCCAGACCTAGTGAAGATATTAGACTTACCGCATGTGGGGGAAAGATAATGTTGAAAGGATGTATGATGCGTGGGCTAATGATGCATTTTATGCATTGCATGCATACATAACACTTTATGATGCAGCCATCATAGCGGCCCGTTAGGTTAGAAAGCAGGGTAGATTAGTCAAGAGACAACTAACATACTTCAAAATGGCCAGCAACGATAGTTCTCGTGTAGACCAATTGGAAATAATCGTGCACAAAATTATGGAATAGTTGCAGAACTTGGCCAATGTTGTGGCCAAGTTAACAACACCTCAGGCATTATGGGCTGAGCGGGTAATACTATGGCCACCCTGGAGGACCAGTCTTGTGCGAGATTCTGAGTCACAATGAACATTGAAGAATGGGTAGACCCTAAAGTGGCTATGATTATGAAAAATATAAATTATGAGCCTAACACTAAGCTGGGAGCGCAAGACCAAGACATAAGCTCGCTGCCGATTTCAAATGATAGACTATCAAGAAAGGGTTAAGGTATTGTTCAGATGAAAATACCAAACCTAAGAAGGAATGAAGGAAACTGACAGATTTTTTTGTAAAAGCCAAGTACTAGGAGCTTTACGACCAATGGTAGTACAAAGAAGAGTCATAAGGAAGACTCAAGGAATTCAAAAAACAGAACTGTAGAGCTGAACAACATCCAGAAACGATATATTTTCGACCCTTTAGAAGCTAAACCATTACCAAACCCTATCCCTCGCCACTATAACCTGAACCTATTCTTCCATTTCCATCAACAAAAAGGTCATGATACTGACAAATGCACCCATCTAAAACATGAGATTCAAGACCTGATTGACACTGGCAGGATACCTAGCCCTAAAGGATATTGCACCTAAGCATTACATCTTTCCTTTCTTATCATGTAATGACTCTTTTCAAATGTTCGATGATGAAATAATATTCATTTTTTCTCAAGAATATTCTATCTCTCGATAAGAAAATGAGCATGTCTAAATCTTTAAAATAATTTTGAACTTCAGAATCATTAGCGGAATGATATCCAAAACTGCGCAATAAAAATTAAGTTTAGAATTGTATTGCTTACTTAGAAAGAATTTATGCTGGCATAATTTGTAGAAATGGTCAAGACACTTGACATTCATTTGACTCTTTTCCAAAGCTAATGATGTGTAAGGGTGGCAAAAAAAGTCCGGCCTGGGGTGAAAAAATCCCAGGCCGAGCTTCAAAATAAGGGGCCCGACTCGGGCCCGGACCTGAATTTAATTTACCGGCCATCCTTAAGGATGTGGTGACACTAGGTTAAAGAGATGATGCAAAAAAGAGTAAAAAAATGTGAGAAAAGAAAAGAAAATGAAAAAAAGAAAAGAGATAGAAAAAAAGTGCAAAAAACGAAGAAGAGAAAAACGGTGAATCCCATGAAAACCCACTCATATGTTTGGATTGTTTAGTAACCAGGAGTATTGTGAACTCCACGACTACTTTTGCGTCAAATGACAACTCAAATATCGAGTATGCAAAACAACTTGTGTTGGTGAAATTGTTGAGTAACTTGGGGCTCGCATCGCAAATGTGAAGTCTTTCCGTCAAAAGACAATTTGACAACTTAAGAAAGCTAGGGATGAACCCTACGAAAATTTAATCTTAAAGAAATCTTGTTGATCCTTAAATCTTTACAACAAAAACCCTCTCCTTAGAAAAAAAAACCCTAGATCTAGCTGCTTCTTCCTCTTGCCGTCGGCCACACCATGAGTTGTGGTCGGCGGCTAACCACTTCTTAACTCTCACCTTTCCCCATGTTCCCCAACCCCCCAAGCTATCCAATTTCAGCCCTCCATCTTTCCCCCAAATGAAGAACACCCCTACCCTATTTTCACCTTTCCTCTTTCCCCCTCAAATAAATAACCCACCACCCCTTGCTGTTTTGTTTCCTTTTTCTTTCTCTGTTCTCATGTAGTTTTTCTTCTTCTTCTCTCTCCTGCCATCTCTCTGTGCCTCCATCATTTCTCTGTTCCATTTTCCCTCTACTAGTCCAGGCTTGACTTTCTATTTTTTGTTTGTTTCATTTTGTTACCCGATTCTTTGATCGGGGTTTCCACTAGCCGATGGTGGTAGTTTAGTCCAATTAGATTTTTATCTTTTTTTTGTACGCTTTCTGTTTTTGTGCAGGTTCATGGGACTTTACAGCAACAAAATAGAGGATTTGTACGACTTCGACTGATAGATCGAATAGTGGGAGATACATATTTTCCATAGATTTATTTTGTAATGATTTTATTTTAATTGTTGTATGAGTCTTATATTTACTATGTGTTTTGTGTTTTCCTCTGCTAATTGTAAAATTTATATTCACTAACTCTTGTCGAAGGGTTGGAAATCAGGCCGAATCCGTAATTCCTCTAGAGCTTTATTAGGATTAGGTGTGAATCCGAATTTTGATTAGTTATAGGGACTGTATATCGCATAGAGTTTTATGTTGTCAAACGTTATCCTAACTAAGTTTGAGTATTAGGTTTATCATAAGTATTGTATTCGAGCTGATTTGGCCGTAAATTTACATCCTCTATAGTGTTTTATTATATATGAATTTCATATTTCCAAAAAAAAAAAAAAAGTGTTAGATTGCCTTGACGAAGAAAAAGATGAAAAATGGGCTAAAATACTAGTTCTAGTCTACGCCGCTGAAATCATCTCTACAACGCCCCTGAAAACCTCTGGTAACGATTCCCTTGTTTTCAAGTCTCTGACAGCTTCTATCTCAAGATCAAAAGAATTTGTTGCTTCTGCCAATTGTTCCACATGATCACCTTCGAAATACGTGGATGATTAATTCACGAACACAGTTTTTATTGAACAACTCTGTCTCTGTAAAACCTGGAGGCTTACCCCTTGGTACTTGCATTGCAGGACACATAACAGAGTTTAACCGTTAAAAGACACAAACATAAATAACACAGCATCTGGTTGAAAGAAATTACACACATAAAATTACAACAATAACTACCAAATCATATTAACTTACGGCTCTACAATGATCTTCCCAGTAGCATGGCCTTCGATACTCTTAGCCCAAGCATCTTCAGCCTTTCTGAGGGAATGCTTCGAGTCGATTACCGTCTTAAGCTTTCCTTCCTTCACCAACTTAACAAGAAAATCTAGTTTCTCACCTTTAGGACTCACGAAGAATGGCACAAGCTGCTTCTTGGAGAAGGTCAGTTTCTTCAAAACACACGTCAGCATGGCACTGGGGCTAGGAGTGAGATCTATCACCTTCCCGTTTGTGCCCAGATTAGGCTCAAAAGTAGACCAGGGAATGCCTGTTGCACAATGAATCACCACATCATATTTCCGACCAGACGTGCTCTTCAGAGCTGCCCCGTCAGGAGTCTTATAATCAAGAACCTCATCAGCCCCCAAACTCTTGACAAGTTCAATGTTGCGAGCCCCACAAGTGGCAGTCACGTGTGTGTTTCCAAGCTTTGCCAACTGAACAGCAAAGTGACCCACACCCCCTGAGGCAGCAGTGATCAGAATGTTTTTCTGCTGGCCACTTCCATCAAGCTTGACACTAGCGGATTGAGTAAGAGCCTGATGTGCAGAGAGACCAGCACCAGGTATACCAGCACCATCAGCTGCAGAAACCTCTGGCGGCCTTGTAACTGTCAAGCTCTCCTTAGCCACAGCAAACTCAGCTAGTCCACCTCCACTCTGTCAACATGTAACGAAACTCAAAACTGAAACAAAATGAACAGAGTAAATCTTATAATCAAGATATTGTGCAGTTATGTTGGTGGAGCCTGGTACAACCTGTTTCGCATGGCGGCCCGTTGGAAAATATTATGGAATATTTTGTGAGATTTAGATTATGGAACGAGGGACGGGCCGATAGGCCCGGACCGTAGTGAACTTTAAAAAATAAAATTTTATAGTATTAGTACCTTTAAATATAACCTGATTGTTAGGGACGCAAATTCACTTGCGGTTGGGCCAGAGAATGGGAAGTCCACAATGAACAGACACACAACTACAGCCCAATCATATGAGAAACCTCCAATACAGCATGTCTATGAAAGGAGGAGGATAAGAAGGATGCAAGGAGGGAGCATGGCAATGCCAGCAAGTCAAGGGAAATTGGGTGCTGATGTGGATAGAATTAGTTATAAGCAATCATGATGCATGGTGCTGGCAAAAAGATTTTTTAGGGAGGTTTCTCTTTTTTTCCCAATAACAATCATCAATAGAAAGTTTATAAATTCCATCACCAATTCTACAATTCCAACTGCATAATTTTTATTCAACAGTAAAAATGATCTATCAATTGATCCGACATCCATCTAAAGAAATTGGCTACAACAAGAAAGGAAACTAGAGTCGATAACATTGCAAGGAACATAGGAAGATTGGAAGGTAAAGTCAAAGAGCTAACGAAGGGTATAGAACAATTATAGAGGTGATATTGATGAAATCAAAATACAAGTTAAACCAAAGTTAGAAACAATGGATGAGATACGAAATATGATATTAAAAAATCCAATTCAAGAGGGGGTACCATTAGCCACTCATGAACCCATTACCTTTCCAGAGCAGCTGTTTAACCAATCTGATAGCTCAACAAAGGGTAATTGAGAGCAGAGTAAGACGGTGGAAGTGAATCATGAGAAAGATGACCTTAAGAGACGAATGTCGTTGAAGCGTGTGGAGCTTCCTTTTTTTGATGGATCAGATCCAGTTGGTTGGGTGACTAGAGCTGAGCAATTCTTTGAGGTACATCATACGAGAAAAGAGATGAAAATACCATTGGCAATGATAAGCATGGAGGGAACCGCGATACATTGGTTCCGTCGAGTAAGGAAGAAAAACCCAGAGATCAATTGAGAGACTCTCACCAATGAAATGTTCAAACGATTCTCAGAAAATAGTAGTGCAAACCCATTCGAGTTCTTGGCTACTTTAAGCAAGAGGGGTTGGTTGAATCTTATATAGAGCAATTTGAGAGGATGGCGTCTCATGTTATGGATTTACTAGAGGAGCAATACTTGGGGTATTCTTTGAATGGGTTGAGAGACAATATTAGGAGTGGGTTAAGGTGTTTGAGCCAACAGAGATTATGAGAGCCATTGATTTGGTTAGGATGATTGAAGAAAAACTCTCTGTTGAAACAAAAAACTAGAAGTTAGGAGGAAAAAGTGGAACGACAAATTTAGGCTGGGTCAAAACTGGGCAAAGGTGGGTTAAAACGCTAGAGCTCCAGGGAGAAGAAACATGTTTGGATTCGTTCCAAAAGTAAATGAGCTGGGTTATGGATCGAGTATAACTAGGTCGGTTAGGTCAATAGTTACCCCAAACAGATCGTGCTTTTTATGGAGCCACTTCAGCAAACACAGCAAATAATAGGTCGAAGCAAGGGGGTACAACAACCTTGGTAATTAGGGAAACAACGTAGGGGGGGTGTTGGCTTAATTTGTCGCACCAAGAATACGTTGACAAGAGAGAACAGAGTCTTTGTTTCAAGTGTGACCAGCCGTACACACCTCTTCACAAGTACACAATTAAATCTCTGAGAATCACCATCTTAGTAGACGATGAGTTGGCTGCGAGAGGAAAAAACTATTTTCGCTTCAGTTGAAGTCAAACAACCAGGGGGCCGAACTGACTAAAATCCGGAATTGAAACTACCTATTTATTCAATTGTTGGAATTTCCAAGCCAAGATCTATGAAATTGAGGTTTCTGGAGTGCCTATTGTCGTGATGATTGATAGTGGGGCTAGCCACTGTTTTGTGTCCGACAAATTGATGGAGAGATTGGGAATAAGGGTATAACCGAAGCTGCAGTTCGGAGTGTGTCTAGGGGATGGCCATAGGACAGTGTTGTGAGAATTGTATAAGGGTTTAGAAATGGAATTAGGAGAAGTAGCGATTGTAATCGATGGTCACTTGTTTAGTTTAAAATGAATGGCTTTGATTTTGGCAGCTTCTTGACTAGAGATGTTAGGAGAAATAAGAGTTGATTGGGTGAATATGACCATGAAGTTTTTGTGTGATGGACCATAAGTGGTAGTCCAAGGGGATCCTTCACTGTGTCGCTCACCCATGGCTCTTAAATCTCTTTTCAAATTAAAAGAGGTAGAATTCTATGTGATGTTGTTATGAAATTTTGACAAATAGACGATGAGCAACCAGAAGATGATCTCAAGGAAGATCAAAGGAGATAATTAGTGCATTGTTAGGGAATTTTAGAGAAGTGTTTCAGGAGCTTAAGACTTTGCCTCCTCATAGAGAGACAGATCATGCAACTGTGATTAAGAATGGAGAAGGTCCAGTAAAGGTGAGGCCATATAGATATGCTTATAGTAAAAAATGTTGGATAATATGACCCATAGCGTCACTATTTGTACAGATCACGGTGTTGTTGTACAAATTAACTATGTGACAAAGGAGATTGCACTCTCATCGTTTGTGATTAGATCACCATAGATGTATAAATGAAGAGAGGTCCATATGATTCGTTCCTGGATTGAGAATGATATGAGACAGTATCAGTCCACGAAGGATTAATCATTAAGACAGGACATCGATAATGCGGAATAGGCTAGTATTGCACTTGTGCGCGTTGTGAGGGCACAACGGCATAGTTCTCATATATTTAAGTATTGGATACTTATGCAAGTGCGATAGGAGGTTGTGTTTCACCGATGGTACGGGAAACAGCTTCGCTCTGGATAGACCCCTCGGAATCCCATTGGTATTATGACTATGTGTCTATGGGAGTCCGACATCAGGGTAGGTGTATTTGGTCTTAACCTGAGACTTGCACCGCTAATGCTTACGACAATCAATATACTTTAGTTGAGGTCGTCTAGGACTCTAACCGGTTCTGTGTACGCCAACTGCTGGGTATATTGAGAATCGTAGAGTATTGGGTGTGATGTCAAGACGGAAGTATCACTTCAGTCATAGTGGAGATGATGTCACGCAGGATACGGTATTAGTGCTCTTAAGTGTTGCGCAACCATCGGGATATTATGACTAGGTCATGCATATCCGATTATAGAGACTAGTTACCAGACATCCGACATGTGCTTCGGACGGGGCAGACACTTATCCAGCCCCAGCCCTAGCACGTGACTATCTGATACTGGGCCGATATACACAATACTTGGTATACTACGCTTGATACAGATCTTAAATATTCTTAGATGGATATGTCCGGAGAATTGGGTAGACTTGGTGCTTTGCTAGAAGCCAACCTTGTCTTGTAAATCGGTAAAACGTAGTACTTGGTACTCACGTGTTCGGATAGTCCGATGACCGATTTGACTACCAACATATCCGGGGATCTCATGGGTCGCTTCCCAAAGATTCACCGATGACGTATGACTCGCACTTTTATTAATCTGGGATTAATATGATGAGAGAGAAAATTAATCTGGGATTAATTACAGAGATATTTTATCTGGGATAAAATATCAATTTAAAGAGAGAGAATGATTAATTTGGAATTAATCGATTAATTAATATATTTGATATATTAAACGAAATTGGATTTCGACGCGGAATTAAAATTAGATTTTAATTCGGGCGAGCGAATTAATTTAGAATTAATTCGTTAGCGACGTGAATAGTGATTTCGCTAGGCGTAATCATTTAATTACGACGCGACGGAAAATTCGTTAATTTGGAATTAGCGAAACCGAGCCCGAGAATATTTACGAGCGCATTCGCATTTCGAATTCGAGCGCGGCTCGTCAAATCGCTAGTCGCATCTAGCGTCACATCAAGCGTCAAATCATGTCACTTTGAGTGATGTGACAATTGATTAGATTGATTGATTGAAATGACTTGATGTGAGTGGTTGGAAATCAACTTTTTGAAAGTTGAAAGACATATATTGTTTTATATCTTCCTTTGACTTTTTGAAAGACAAAAGAAGTGTATTTGCTTTTATTTTTGTAGAAAATATATAAGCAAATTATAAACCTATTTTCCAACACACTTTTCACTTCTCTCTCTCACGTTGGTTTTCATTTTGGAGCCAAAATTCTCTCCATCTTTCACGCCATTCTCTTCTTCTACAAAGGCAGTGAACTGCCGTGAGTGTTGAAGAAAAATGGAGGGAAGCAAGTGTGTTTTGTGGCAAAACAAGAGTGCTAGCACACTCCGGGATCAATGCGAAGGTGATAGGAAAGCTTACCCATGAGCCGGGATTCAAATGATGAAGCTTGGAGCTTCAAATCTTGAAGACAAGGGGCGAAATTCACTATTCACAGCAGCCCACTGCCTTGCAAAAGTGAGCAGAATTTCGAATTTTGTTGCCCAAATCGTCGCTCAACCGCTCGATGTAAGTATTCCGCACTTCCGTCGTTGTATTCACTTATGATTCATGCTTGAGTTTTGATCTTGGGACCTATAGAAACTCCAACAAAAAAGACGAGATAGAGCGTTTGGAGAGAGAGATGTTGTCGGTTAGAGTTAGACAACCAAGCAGTTCCTTATATTCGAGCCCCGTGATTTTGGTTAAGGAAAAAGACGGTAGTTGGAGGTTTTGTGTGGATTACCGTGTGTTAAACAATATAATTGTTCCAGATAAGTATCCTACTCTTGTGATTGAAGAGCTCTTGGATGAGGTTCATGGAGCACAATATTTTTCGAAAATTGACCTTAGGTTAGACTATCATCAAATTCGGGTTAAGGATAAAGATATAGCGAAAACGACTTTTAGGACTCACGAAAGACATTATGAGTTTGTGATAATGCCTTTTGGATGATGAATGCACCCGCGGCATTCCAAGCTATGATGAACAACACGTTTGGACTGTACTTGAGGAAATTTGTTATTGTGTTTTTTGACGACATCCTAGTTTACAGCAATTGTCGGAAGCAACATTTGGCTCATTTGAAGACAGTATTTGAATCACTCAAGCAGAATCAATTCATGGCTAATTAAAAGAAATGCCACTTTGGGAATAAGTCAATAAATTACTTGGGGCACATAGTCGGTAAAAAGGGGGTAGCAGTGGATCCAGAGAAAATAAAGAGTATAATCAGTTGGCTAATTCCGAATTCGGTTAAGACAGTCAGAAGATTCTTGAGCTTGACTGGGTATTACCGGAATTTTGACAAAGATTATGGGAAAATTGCGAAACCACTCACGAAGTTGCTTAAAAAGAGGAATTTAAATGGGATGAAGAACGCAACTACCTTTGCAGAGCTTAAGCATCACCTGACGACAACTCCAGTTTTAGGAACCCCTAATTTTTCAATGGAATTTAAAATCAACTGTGATGCGTCTGGGAGTGGCACTGGGGCCGTGTTGATGCAACAGCGAAGGCCTTTGTCGTATTTCAGTAAAGCCTTGAAGGACAGGGCCTTGGCTAAATCGACTTATGAAAAAGAATTAATGGCGTTGGCAGTGTTGTTAGAGGCAACGTGAGGCGCGCCTTGAGGCGAGAGGTGAGAGGCAAGAGGCCACGCACCTCCAGATAGCTAAGGCAAGGCAACGTCGATGAGGCGCGACAAGGGAAGGCAAGGCAAGTAGGAGTGACCGCGGTTCGATTTCGGAACCGAACAGGAATCGAACCGCCGGTTCCAGTTCCTGCCGAAGGAGGAACTGGAACCGAATCATACAGTGTATGGTTCGATTCGATTCCGATTCCTCTTCGTTCTGGTTCCAAATCAGTTCCGAAACCGGTTCTATCAATTTATAAAAATTAGTAAAACATTTTTAAATATTTTGGTTATAGTAAAATATTGGGAAAATACAAGATTTAATCTTTAAATAGTTTCTTCATTAATTTTGACTCATTTTTCAACTAATTAGTGTTAAATGATTTGAATATCCCAAAACCTATTCAAAAATAATAAAAGCTTATTTCAAAATCATATTAAAGATGACTTATTCTTCTTATTTTTGAAGAACTACAAAAGTAAAACCAAAAAATTATTTCAAATATTATTATAAATTAGTTAAATTTTGGATTCTCCGGTTCGGTTCCCCAACTCGGTTCCACGGTTCGGTTCTTACAATTCGGTTCCGTTCAGTTCAACCCTCGGTTCCGGTTCGGTTCAGAAATTTTGAAGAATCGGAACCGAATCGGTTCTTCGGCGGTTCCGGTTCGGTTCGAAATCGTCGAACGTTGATCGATTCGGTTCGGAACCGTCAAACCGTTGATCGATTCGGTTCCGGTCCGATTCGCGGTTCGGAACCGAATCGCGGTCAAGGCTAGAGGCAAGGCGCAGCGAGGCGACAGAGGCGTGAGGCGAAATGAGGCGCGCGCCTCATGGTTTCTAACAATATAGGGCTGAGAATCCACTTCTTATCACTTGTTTTCATTGAAGTGTGTGTTTCTTATGGTCCACAAGCCTATGCCCATTCCCGATGTGATTTCAGAAGACATCGCAATGGATTTTAATACGGGTTTGCCTTGATCCATAGGGTTTGACGTGATAATGGTGGTCGTTGATAGGCTATCCAAATACGGTCATTTCATATTGCTTAAGCACAAGTATACTTCTAGAAAGATTGCAGAATTGTTTGCCAATGAGATTGTCACGCTACATTGTGTTCCTAAGTCAATTGTGAGTGATCGAGACCCTCTTTTTTTCTTAGTCATTTCTGGGCAAAGCTATTTAAGTTGCAATGAACCAATCTGAAGATGAGCAACGTTTATCATCTAGAGACAGATGGGCAAACAGAAGTTCTAAATAGATGCCTTGAGACATATCTCTGTTTTTTGCTTCGGAGCAACCAAACCATTCGGCGGAGTGGCTTCATTCGGCAAAATTTTGGTATGACACTACCTATCATATTTCAAATGGTAAAACACCATTCGAATTGGTTTATGGGAGGCAGCCCCCAGTTCTTAGTAAGTTTGTTAGGAGTAAAGCATTAGTTGAAGTAGTTGCCATGATTTATTGGAGGGATGAAGCAATTCGGCAATTACAATTTAATTTACGAAGAGCTCAGGATAGGATGAAGAGATTTACAAATGTCCATAGGAAAGACATATCATTCTTAGAGGGTGAATGGGTATATCTAAAGCTGAGGCCACACAGACAACAAACCGTATTTCGTTGCGTCAATGCTAAACTCACTGTAAGATTTTACGGACCTTTCTAAGTACTAGAGAAGATTGGAACTATGGCTTACAAGTTGCAACACCCACAAGGGTTCAAAATACACCTTGTTTTTCATGCATCTTTATTAAAGAAGACTATTGGGACGAATCATATACAAAACGGTCCATCAGCTGAGATGGAGGATGAACGCGCTACGGCAGTGGAACCAGAGATTATTCTATCTCAAAGAACAAAAAATAAGAGAGAAGTTCAAGTTCAGCAATGGTTGATCAAATGGAAGTCCAAACCAATTGAAGAAGCATCTTGGGAAGAGAGGGAAACTATATGTCAGCAATTTCCTGAATTTGGACATGGGGGACATAAGAGGGAGGCATTGTTAGGGACACAAATTCACTTACGGTTGGACCATAGAATGGGAAGTCCACAATGAACAGTCACACAACTACAACTCAATCATATGAGAGACCTCCAATACAACATGTCTAAGAAAGGAGGAGGATAACAAGGATGCAAGGAGAGAGTACTGGAATGCCAGCTAGTCAAGGGAAATCGGGTGCTGACGTGGATAGAATTAGTTATGGGCAATCATGATGTATGGTGCTGGCAGAAAGATACAAGGAGGGGGAGGGTTAATCCATGAGAACCGTTAGTTATTATTCTTATTTTGCTTTTGGTATGTATTGGGTTGTGAGAAAAATCCCAGTGTGCTAGAGGCAGTGGCCTAAATTAGTTTTCTTGTTTGACAAGTTAATTGTTTTATTTTTTTCGAATAGCAATCACCAATAGAAAGTTGATAAATTTCATCACCAATTCTACAATTCCAACTGCATAATTTTAGTCAACAGTAAAATGATCTATCTCTGAATTCAACAGTTGCAACAGCATGTGTTTATAACTTTTCTTTTCCTTCTTGAATCTGTTTCGACAAAAAAAAAAAAAAAAATCTTTGAAAAGTTGATGTGGGTTCAATTGCCAAAAATGCCACATTATTATTTTAATTGACTGAACCAACAACTACACGAAACAAAGATAAAAGTACAAAAAGTTCATAAAATTTCCTTGGTTAGCGAATTGAAGTTACCAAAAGAGATTTTCGGAGGGAAAGCAGAGTTGTTAGCATGGTCAAGAACCTTAATAATGTTAAAAACAGAAATGTGTTCCCTGCATATTATTAATTGTTGGTAGTTGTAACTATAACCATAATAACCGAAAGGGGGGTTCTCTTAAATTAGAAGAAACCATATTCTGTTGCTAATGATTAATCACCACTCACCCATATTTTCTCCACGATAACTACGAATTTATTCAGAATAAATTATAGACGAAATGAACCAAAAGAATATCTACAAGCACTTACAATTATAGCTACAACTTTGTCACCAGCTTTGAAATTTTTAACTCCTGATCCTACCCCTATGACCTCTCCTGCTACATCAGACGCTGTTCCAACAAAAAAATTCCTCAGGAAATACAAATAACAAAAGTGCAATGGTTCTCATGAATTATACATACATATATATATATATATATATATATACAAGAGAAACAGATATTATACACATCAGAATAAACTCATAGATATCAAACAGAAATGCTCAATTTCCAATCAAGAAAAATATAGGTGTGAGAAATGGTGTAGGTATACCAAAATCGATCAGCATCATTCATAATCTATTTTCTTTCACGGTTTTTAATCTCGAGTGACATAAACTGTCAAATGAAAATGTTGTATTTCATAATTCAGCTTGTCTTAAGTTTGATATCTATGGAACGGCACGCAGTTTGTAAGAACCAACCCCATTTAACCACAAGACAAACAAAAGCGAAAAAAATTGAATACACAAGTCAGAAACACATCCATGGATAGTGCTTCAGGAGGATGAGTGGGGCTCAATGTATCACTTTCATTGAATGAACCCATAAGGCTTGAGTGACAAACACATGACATAACATCTTGAGTCAGATAACAAATTGACACTAAAGAATGCTCCAAAAATACTTGTAAAAATTCCACTCCAAAAAAAATCAGCAGCAAAGCCAAAAACTAAATTTACCAGGGATGAAAGGAAACTTGGGAGGCAAAAAAGGCCTGAGCATGCCCTTTTGGAGTTTCCAATCAATGGGATTTATACTAATTGCTTCCACTTTAAGCAAAACCTCATCTTTTTTTGGAGTGGGAATTGCCACTTCAACATGCTGCAACCAAATTTTGTTATTTCATAATTATCAATTTAATTTAGATCAATAATATATAAACAAACAAACAAACCTTCAAGCCAGCAACTCCTCCACCATAACTATCATACTGAACCACGTGCATAGCAGCCTTCCCTTCCATTTTCACAGCTCCAACACGACGCCGTTTCCGGGAATCCTCTACTCTTCTACAGAGATGAATCAAAAAGACTTTCTTGTGTAATGAATGCGCCTTAATAACTATAACCAATAATATGATGGCGAAATTTTGACTGTGATGACATTTTAAGCCTCACACACGAAAAATACGTCGTGGTCCACAACTTGATTGTAGGGTATTTTTGTCATTTAGTTTTATGTAACATGATTTTGATCTTTTGAATTGAACCTGAGGCATAATTAATAAATTAGAAAATGCTATAATAGTATCCACACAAAACACAACCTGTAACATGATTTTGATATTTTGAAGATATTGGGCCATACTTATTATGTATTCCAAAAAAATTTCCTCCAAATTGAGTTGTGTTTTGACTATGTAACCATGTAAGGTAAAACCTTAAGGGTGTTGACTATATACTATAGGGGACCCGTGGTTTTCCAATAGTTTTTTTAAAATTTATTTTTTAGGTTCGAATTTTGAGAAAAATAATAAGATAAAAATTAAATTTAAATTTTATCCGTCTCTTACTTAAAAATAAAAATAAAATAAATAAAGGTGGTGACATTGCGTACGCCTGACACGTGGCTCATAATGGAATTTCTTACCGGGGAAAATCAAAGCGTCCTGGGATGGCAAATAGCCCGGGGTCGGCCCAGGCCAGATTTTTTGCACAAATGATTCAGGCTGGGTTTCGGCCCAAGTTTTTCAGGCCCGGATTTTTTGTTTTCAAATTTTTATTGAAATTGGATGTTTTTGACGTGAATCTTGCAATGTTTTGGGCCTTTTGGCTGCGAATGGAGGCATACATAGCTTTGTTAATCTGAAAGGTGAAAATGACATTAAAGGCATATATATTTTTCGTTTAATATTGCAACTGATAAATACAATATATTAAATATGCTTATGGAAATTAAAGCTCTAGCCGATATGTGGACCTGTCTCAACGTATTAAAATTGAAGTTTAACCTAAAAATCTGAAACCAAAGAAATTAACAAGTAAATAAACTCTCACACAGATAGACCCGGCCACGGTTCCGGTTCGGAACCGGAACCGGAACCGGAACCGGTTCCGGTTCCGGAACCGAACCAACGGCTAGTAGCCGTTGGGGGGGGATGCAGATTGCAGGGAGCCGTTTGGCTCCCCTGCCAAACGGCTCCCTGCCAAAAAAAAAAAATATAAATTTTTTTTATTATATAAAATAAAAATTACTAATGTACCCCTAATAACGGTAATAAAACGGTTATATTTAGGGACATTTTTGGTATCAAAAAAAATTCTAAAATTCTATAAATATGATTCATTTTTCATAATTTCATCACACCAAATTCTCAACTCTCTCATTTTCTATAAATCTCTTATTCTCAATCTTACTTCAATACATTCTCTTATTTTAGTTGTTAATTTGTTATCATTCGCATCGCAATTATTGAAATGACAAGCTCATCCGAGAACATAATGTCAAATATGCCGACCCAAGAGAGCGGCCCTAGTGTCAGTGCACAATCACGGAGAAGAGAAGTTAAGGCTCGGTCCTCCGATATTTTCAAAATTCGTTTTAATTTGGAACGCCTAGACGATGGTTCACAACGAGCAATTTGCAACTACTGTGGGGTTATCTATAAATTTTCTGGTGGATACGGCAATATGATCAAGCACATGGAGAAACATCATCCGGTTGAATTTGGCATTGATACGACGCAGACTCAAATGGCCAGGTACGCATCATCTAGTAGAGGTACGAGTAGTGTAGATTTATTTAAATATTCTGATGCAAAAAATAGAGAAGAATTTGCGAAATTAACATGTATGGCACATCTTTCTTTAAGCTTTGGTGAAAAACTTCATTTTACTAATTACGTGCATAATGCTTTAAACCCTGCTGCATGTAGAATGACTCGAAACACAACAAAACGTCATATTTTCAAATTATATAAAGATGGTAAAATTATTTTAAATGAAATATTTAAAGAGATGAAAGGTCGTATTTCTATATGTTCTAATATTTGGAGTGACCATTGGCAAACACACTCATACATGGGTGTGACTTGTCATTGGATTGATGCATCATTTACCATGCAAAAACGACTTATTGCATTTAGAGTTTTTGATGACCAACATACTGCACATAATATTTATAGAATGATGAAGGTATTTTTTATGAATATGGTTTAGGAGAAAAAATTTTAACAATTGGATTTGATAATGCATCTGCAAATACTGCATCCATCAATGATTTAAAAGAAATATGTCAACCAAATTTAGGGGGTCGATTTTTTCATATTCGTTGTACATGTCATGTCCTAAACTTATGTGTGCAAGACGGTCTAAAATTATTATCTCCTTTCCTTGATCCAATTAAAATGGCACTTAACGGTATTTGGTCATATTCTCAAGTTAGGAGGGAATGGACCAAGTTTTGTAAAATAAATGGTATTAAACCGATTAAATTTTCTAGAGATGTTCCAACACGTTGGAATTCTACTTATTTTCTTTTATGTCAAGCACTTCAATACAAAGATGCATTATGTAGTTTTTTTTCTCAACATGTTCAAAATATCACACTTTATCCTAGTCAATGGGATATTTGTGAAAGAATTTTAGATATTTTAAGAGTTTTTAATGATGCTACTTTAGTTTTTAGCGGTGTTTATTATCCCACTGCACATTTATTTCTTCTTGAGAGTTTGAATATTGTTGGCACTCTCGATGAACATGTTAACAGTGACGACCCTAATGATATTGTTTTGCTCGAAGCCATTACTGTTATGAAGGTAAAATGGTTGAATTATTTTAGAGAAATTCATTTACTTTATCTTATTGCTGCTGTTTTTGATCCTAGATTTAAATTAGAAGGTTTGAATGGTGGTTTACAAGCTTACTATGGTTATTTAGGGATATTAGATGACATTGATATTACGAGCATAATGACGAATTTAAGAAGTGATTTAATTATTTTATTTAATGATTATATTGTAAGATATAACTTAGGAACAATAGGTCAATCTAGTAGCGAACCGGTAATTCAACCAAGACTTAGCGCAGGGGATCGTTGGTTATTGCAACGAAATAAAAAATCTAGGGATACGACAACAACTAATAACCCTGAATTAGATAATTATTTATCTACAAATTTTGAGTTTTCTAATGAAAGTTTATGCAGTAAAAATTTTAAAATCCTTGAATGGTGGAACCGACATCAAAATATATATCATGTTTTATCTATTATTGCTAAAGAGATATTGGCAGCACATATTTCCACCGTTGTGGTTGAGCAAGCCTTCAGCTTGGGAGGTAATATATTGGAAGCTAGGCGATCTTCATTACATCCAAGCACTCTAGAAGCAACAGCTTGTGTGGATGATTGGACTCGAGCTGATCTGAGACAACAAGAAGATGCCCCCGATGATTTTGAAGATTTGTTCGATAATGCTTCTGCAACAAGTGCAAGCGGAAGCTGCGGAACCGGAGCCGAAGGATCAACTGATAATGATGATTGATAATTGTACAATTAGAATTTACAAAGGGGATATGTCTTAAACTTGTAATGGAACTACGTGAGCTTTGATTCCTCTCACCCTTGGAGGATACGTAGGCAACTTAAATTTTAAAAAATTTAAGCTTAAGCTCTTCAATGTAATAATTTTTTATTTATTTATAAATTTAATCTCATTTTCTTTAATTAATAATTTTTTTTTAATTAATTAAAAAAAAAGGAACCGAACCGGAACCGAACGGTTCGGTTCCGGTTCGGTTTTAGGTTCCGGTTCCACTTAAGTGTGGAACCGGAAATCGACCGGTTCGGTTCGGTTCCGAACCGGAACCGAACCGCCGGCCGGGTCTACACACAGAGACTGTGTGTGACCAATTCAACTAATTTTGCAGACATAAAAAAAAAATTAATAATCATAATAATCAACCCTGAATGCAACTTCATGCATTGTTAGTCCTGAATAATGCACAAGTGTGACAATCAATCAAAGCAACATCACTCCAAGACACTGCAATTTTGCATTATAGGACAAGTTAAATAAATAATATTCAGATTAAAAAAAAAAATCAAATGCATAATATACATTTATGAAAATTAAGTTGATTGAAAATATATATGTGCGTAGATTCAACAAGAAATGGTTAATCTATCAATATAATATGTTATATGATATGACATGTTGGTTCGGTTATTACCCTACACTTTGTATGTTCTGAAACGAAAAAGATACGGTGTCTTATATTGTCGCGATAATGGGTAATCATTAGCGCAACAATGAGAGGCAAAGACATAAAATTGCATTCTCACTCATATTGTCGCAACAATGGTTACTCATTTGCATGTCAATAAGACGCTGATAAAAAATGGCTCTCGGACTTATATTGGAGCACCAATATGCAACCATTGGCGCTCCAATATGAAGCCAGTGCATATTGGCACGCCAATGATAAGTAATTAGCACGCCAATGAGATGTTATTTTAGAAAAGTATGATTAAAATGTATGTCTTTTGGAGACAAGTCTAAGTTGCCTATATATAGAAAACGAAAATGACTCATCAAATATAACATTCTTCATATCATAGTTCTCAAGTAGAGATTCAACAAGTATTGTGTTGCATCTTTAAGTTTTTTGTTGTATCCTGGAGTAGATTTTCTTGCAACTTTTACAACACAAAGTGGGGACAAATATTGCTATAAGAAAGTGTCCTACACGCCTCAAAAACCAATCCCATTGCAAGTTCCCCAACAATTTAGAGCAATATTTCCATAGAGTCTAGTTTGAATTCTACAGTGTAGATGAAGAATCAAGAATTTATTCGTCTGGATCGGTTTGATGGCACCAACTTTACCCGCTGGAATGACAATATGATATTTCTTCTCACAACATTGAAGATTTCATACTTATTGGATATGAGTTTACCAGATCTACCCTCATCAAAACCTGATGATTCTGTTGAAATTACAACAGCAAGACTAAAGAAGTAAGAAGATGAAGTGCTTTGTAGATGACATATTCCCAACTCGCTGTCAGACCGTCTATATGATCTATTCACTTTGATGTATTCACCAAAAGAAATATGGAGCGCTCTTGAGATAAAATACAATATAGAGAAACATGGTGTAAATAAGTTTCTAATTTTTCACTATTTTGAATACATTATGGTTGACAAAAAATCTATAATGGATCAAGTCCATAATTCCAAGTTATGGTTTTCAAATCGAAAGATTTGAAGGTGGATTTGTTTGAGGCAATGCAAGTGGGGGCAATCATAACAAAATTGCCTTCAACTTGGAACAATTATAGAAAGAAACTTCTTCATACTTTGAAATTTTCACAATGGATCAACTCACAAAACACATAGGGATAAAAGAAGAAACCCGTGTGCGTGAAAAAATGTTGGTTGCTGAACCATGATCCAAAGTGAATCATATTCACGAGATTAAGTCTCATAATAATTCTAATGGAAACAATAACAAAATGAAATCTTTAGAAACTGAGAATACCAATAAAGGAAAGAAGAATAAAGCAAGTTATCACTGCATAAAGAAATTTCATTCAAGTGTGATTGTAGGCTTTGGAAAAAACAAAAGATAACAAATAACATTGTAAATGTTGTTAAGAATGATACCTCTGAAATAGTAGCAATGGTGACAGATTTGCACATTGGTATGGTTACAGAATTACATATAGCAGCAACAACAATCTCAAAATATTGGTGATTTAATTCGAGAGCCACAATGCATGTATGCATTGATAGGACTCAATTCAAACAATATGAAGATTCAAATGAGGAACACAAGGTTTTAATGGGGAATAACAATTCCGCCAAAGTCCTTGAAAGTGGAAGAGTAGAACTTCAATTTATCTCTTGAAAGAAACTAATTCTGGTGAATGTGTTACATGTAACAGAAATTAGGAAGAATCTTATGTTGGTAATTTGTTATGTAAATGGAGTATAAAAGTTATCTTAGATTCAGACGAGTTAATCTTGTCTAAGAATGGAGTCCTTGTTGGGAAATTGTACTCTTATAAGGGGATGTTTAAACTCTGTATTTGTAATACATTGATTAATAATAATATACATATTTTCGTTTATATGTTTGACTCTTTTACTTTATGGCATAATCGTTAAGACATGTTAATTTTAGGTCGTTGAAATTCATGTCTAAATAATTATTAATTAATTTAAATAATGAAATAAAAGAAAAATGTGAAATATGTGTACAAGCTAAAATGATCAAGATGTTGGGGCGGATGTGGGACCCTTAGAGTCGGATCGGTGCTTCACGCACTGAAACTGGGTCTAATCCGTGTATATCAAGCATGGATGTATTTTTAAATAATTTAATGGAATACTATATTTCATTACGAGTGTATAGGAAAAACCGGGGCTGAATCGGAATCCGAAAACTCAAAATAATAGAAAACTAAATTCAACGCGCGTCAAGCGAGCACACGCATGCTCATTATAGCGCCCAACACACCTTTTTTTAATTTTTTACTTGTTAATTTTTTTTCCAAAATTATTTCCTTCAGCTCTTTCTAGAGAGCTTATGGAAATATGGTATTATACCATAATTCCTTCTGATCTTCCATAAACTCTTCCAAACACTAAAAATTATTTTTTAACATCAAAACCAACATCAACACATGTTAAAGAATAAAATCATGTTTTTCAAAATATCAATTTTTTTTACAAAAAAACATAAATTTATTCTAAATACGCACATGCGTAAATTTTGAATCTAAAACACAAACCAAATTAGAATCCCACAATAAAGTGACTCATGACCAATTCTAGGTCAATCAAAGGTGGTCAAATGATTCTAGAATGGTACTCATAGCTCCAAACTATCATCTAGAGTTCTAAACTCTAATTTAATATTTCATGTCCAAAATGAACATTTTGACCCAATACAAGCATATTGTTTGTATGCTTTCAAATCATCCATACACAATTCATTAGCCTAATTTCAACTTCAAGCTAAGTTATTATGTATCCAATACATAATAAATCATTATATGCTCCATTAATGAAAACAACTCACTAATGAAAACATAACTTTAGAGAATATCAAACTTACCTATTAAGCTTGATTCCAAAATCTAATCTTCTCCTCCTTGTTGAAATGTTGTAGAGAACTTCCAAAGTTAGCAAGCTTGACTCCAAGATCCAATCTTGATTCTAATGCTAGCAAGCTCGATTCCAAGATCCAATCTTGATTTCTCCTTGTTGAAATGTTGTAGAGAACTTCCAAAATTTCTCTAAACACTTCTTTTACTTAGGTTAATATTTCTAAATCTTGCTTATTTTAGCTTTCACAAGCTTAACTTTCTTAAATTTAAGCTTGATTAAAAACTTGCTCAAGCTTGCCTTTTATTGCAAAACTTATGTAATTTTTAGTTAATAAAAGTCGTAATCAATTTTTAGGTGCGGTTAATCCAATTTGTCCAAATATGTATAATTATGTGTGACTAATCACATTTGTCTACCATTTTGATTTAATCCAATTAAATCAAGCCAAATACATATATTATTACATATTTGTAATTACCAAAATATCCTCAAATGGTATAGATATTTATGAAATTACAACAAAGTCATTGTGTGATTTTGGATTAATCAAATTAATTCAATTAGGTCAAAGTAAATAATTAATGTTATCCAATAAAACTTGATTATTTTAGTTATAATCATAATATCAAATATTATTTATTATAAAAAATTTATCGACTACCCAAATGCTCAACGAGTACACTTCATATTGTGGGACTCTCTAAATTTAGACACGTTCGTCATATAAGCTTAGTTTATATGTACGTAATTCGGCCACCTGTGAATTAGCGAAGAACACAAATGACCTTTCTGAACTATACAGGTCGATGTCATCACATATGTTTAACAATCCCTCAGTCATAGGCTATCTGAGTTGTGCTTAAGAAACATAAATTACATCGTTAAGTTTCTGAGGCGCACATCACATGTCGTGTCCACAATTCCTTACAACTAATCAGAACACCATTTCTAATATATGCGATCCACCCTAGGTGATCGGCTTTGGCCAAAGTCTTAAGAATCATGACTTACTCACATGGATACTTAAACCCCTTATGGTACACATATGGGCCGACAGATCATATCTTGATACGCACTTGATTAACGAGTGCATCGGTCCACACCCAACGAACATCTAGCGGTCAGATCATGAAATGTCTTTGACATATATGGTATCAAATTGTGGAGGATCATACACAAAATCAATGATATCTTATAGTCAAAGGATCACATATGCTACTCGATTCGAGGAGATTCCTATTGATGGTGGTGTGTACATCCAACTATTAGGAACTACTTGTGAGTCATTCAGTATTCGCTCCAATGAATACCCACATGTCTATACGAGCTTCCCTTACTAATGGTACATCAGGTTTTTTCATTGGAACTCTAATTCCAATATACGACATATGCTAGTCTTCTAGGTTATAGAAATTTGACCGTATTCCAAAACCAACGACTATAAATATTTACTTTAAGAATAGTTTATAATAGAAATAATATCCTAATTTCGGACTACTCAGTGTCTAGTATTATTACATGACTATTCTAAGGTCGATGTCATTAACAACATATTTATATATCAATCTAATATGCATAATAACATTACCATTAATAAGGTTTGAAATGAAAATATAGTTATTTTATTAGTAAATAATAAAATATCATGTACAATATATTATTCAGATTGGTGTTCTAAGTACCAACTCCAACACAAGAAATATTTTCCTAAAATAGGTAGAAATATCTCTGTTTTGGAATTGGTACTTTCAGATATTTGTGAATTTAATGGCATGTTAAATATAGGAGGAAATAAGTATTTTATCACTTTTATATATGATGCATCTAGGTACATTTATGTTTATTTAATGAAAGCCAATAGTGAAACATTTAATATGTTTCCACTTTATAAAAATGAGGTTGAAAAATCAGAAAGGGAACAGAATAAAATCTTTACGAAGTGATAGAAGTGGTGAATATTTTGATAATGAGTTTATTGCTTTCTGTGAGAGTAATGGAATTATTCACCAAACAAGTGCTCTATATACACCACAACAAAATGGTTTGGCTGAAAGAAAGAATAGGACCTTGGTTGAAATGGTTAATGTCATGTTGTTAAATATCAAACTATTTTTAAATTTGTGGGGAAAAGCTTTACTTGCAGCATATCATGTATACAATAGATTACTTTCTAAGAAATTAAATTATATCCATATGCAATTTGAAATAATATGAAGCTTAATCTTATATACCTACGGGTATGGGGTTGTTTAGCTTATTATAATATTTCAGATCTTAAAAAGACTAAGTTAGGACCAAGATCTTTTAAGAGTGTGTTTGTTAGATATGCACAATATTCAAAAGCATATCGATTATTAGATTTACAATCTAATGTAATTGTAGAATCCAAAGATGTTGAATTCTCTGAAGATAAGTTATCTTATAACAATTCTACTGAAATCTCTAGACAAACACAAGAGTTAAACAATGACAAAAGTCAAGAACCAGGTTTAATGAAAAAATGACAGAGAAAGTAATACCTAATGAACCTAGAAGAAGTCAAAGACCAAATAAATTAAAGAAGTTAGATCCTGATTTTATATATTATTAAGAAGTTGTCTTCTTTATTGCATGTAACAGGGAAAAAGTAACAAACAAGATACCCATGTTACTAAATTTAGAGGATGATCTGAAAACCTTTGAAGAAGCAATGTCTTCAAGATATGCTGCATTCTGGAAAGAGGTAATTAATGATGAAATTAATTCTCTTATGGCTAATAGAACTTAGACCATAGTAGATTTGCCTCCAGGATATAAACATATTGGATGTAAATGGGTATTTAAGAGAAAATATAATATTAATGGATCTATACAAACCTTTAAAGCGAGACTTATGGCTACAAGATTTAGGCAAAAAGAATGTGTAGACTATTTTGACACGTATGCACTGGTAGCTAAAATATCTTCTATAAGATTATTGCTAGTTTTAGCTTCCATATATAATTTACATGTGCATTAAATGGATGTTAAGACTGCATTTTTAAATGGAGATCTTGATGAGGAAGTGTACATAGAGCAACCTCAGGGTTTTGTACTTCCTGGAAATGAAAAGAAAGTTTGTGTGCTAAAGAAGTCACTATATGGCTTAAAGCAAACACCTAAATAATGACATGAAAAATTTGATGAAGTTATTAAACGAAATGGCTTTCAACATAATAGTGAAGATATGTGTGTATACACCAAATTCACAAAGGAATTTTCAGTCATATTGTGTTTATATATCGATGACATGTTTATCATAAGTACAAATATGATATAAATTGATACAACTAAAAAGTATCTTTCTTCAAGGTTTAAGATGAAAGATCTAAACGAGGTAGATATTATTTTGGGTATCAAAGTTAAGAAACATAGTGAGAGTTTTGTTTTATGTCAATCATATTATATTGACAAAGTGATTAGCAAATTTAATCACTTGGTTATAAAGGAATCAAATACTATGTATGACGTTTCTTGTAAGTTAACTGAAAATTCAGGGAGAGCGGTAGCTCAATTGGAATATACAAGTATAATAGGAAGCTTAATGTATGCTATGTATTACACTAGACCAGATATTTCATTTGCAGTATGTAAGCTCTCAAGATATACGAACAATCCAAGTGTTGAACTCTTGAAGGCTAATGCTAGAGTTCCCGGATACCTTAAAAGAACATAAACATTGAGATTATTCTATGATGAGTTTCCAACTGTCCTAGAATGATACTATGATATTAGTTGGATTACTAGTGCAAGTGATAATAAGTCAACTTTGTAGGGGTTTTAAGGCGAAAATCCGGTAACGTAGCGGATTAGTGGAAAATCAAAATTTTTCGATTTCAAAATTTTTCTTGGATCAATTAAATAAACTTATTTATTTAATTACCCAATTGTCAAATTCTGAAAAATTACACAAGAAATCAATTTTCTTAGTAATTACCGAATTGCCCCAATACTTTGCAAATTGATCATTGTAGTCCTAAAATTGTCAAATATAATTTTGGATGATTTTAAATCATTTCTAAAATGATTTCCAACATATCCAATACATCAAAATCAGTTTGCAACAAAATTCCCAATTTTTGTCTAATTGTCGTGAGCACCCAAAAATTTCAGATTTTGCAATTTAGTCCTTTTATGTTCAAAACATGTCAAGATCAAATTCAATCAACCCAAAAATTTACATGCATCATATACATACCATAATACATCACATATATGAAAAGCCCCAAATATGGAAAGAGTTAAGAACCCTAATTTTACAATTTCACCAAATTGACCAATATTACCAAATCTTTAAAATCCAACACTTTAATTCATTCTTTACAACACCAAATAAGTCTCACCACTTTGAAATAACTATAGAAAAATTATAGGTCACCAAGGAGTGGCTCAACAACTTTAGAATGGCAACTTGATTATCAAATAATCAAAAGTAAGCCTTTGAAACCATTTCAAGCTTACTTACATGCATACATCTTTCATTCAAGTTCACAACCAATTAAACACAAACTATAAGTGTAGAGACAACATCAAAGCAACACATATTGAAGCTAAGCATGTTAGAAACATTTTCTATGTTGAAGACTTTAAAGAAAAACTTACAAAAACAAAGATTTTCCAAGCTTTCTTCTTTAACCTCCAAGCCTTTTTCTCTCAACTCTTTTATGTTTTTTTTTTGTGTCTAATGAACTTCTTAAACCCTAAAAATGAAACAAAACAATTTATACCTCCTCCAACTAGCCTTGGCCGAAATTTGGTATAAGATAAATTTCTAGATATTTATTTTTGTTTCATTAAACTTTAATCAACTTGTGTAAGTCATCATCAAACCATTTAATTATTTTCCTAAAGTCAAATAAAGTAACTAAAATCATTTCCAAAAATATCACAACTTTAAGATATTTATATTTTAATTAATTTAATCATTTAACAATTAAATAATTAAATAATTATTTAAATATAAATATTTTAAATATATGTATAATATTTACATTAAATATCCAAATACATATATATTTATGATATTAGTCAAATATCACAATTTGACAATTAATTAATGTGTATTTGATAAAATCTATCATTAAATGCAAATACACAAAAATTAGGAAATGACTATTAGGTCTATTCGCATGTATTTTTCGTTTAACCTTTAAACGACTTATAAATAATCAGTATTATTTATAATAGTTGCGCTAGTGCTCTATGAGTATATTTCATTAGTGAGGCTATCTAGATTCAGGCATATCCGTCACGAAATCTAATTTTGTGTCCATAATTTACCCACCCGTAAATTATGACGACCACAGATAAACTCGCTGAATCATACATGTCGAGATCATGGCAAATGTATAATTCCTCCGTCACAGGTATCCGGATATATCCCAGAGATATATATGTAAATGTCAAATCTCTATAGGGACTATCCCGTCGACGTCTCTATTAGTAATCTCAAAAAGAGAACATTTAGAATTGATTTCTAAAGTGTACCACGGGCCCATGGTTTTTATCTGATTGCTAAACATATATGGACTACCTATGCTCTGTACACAGAACTGACGGATCATATCTCGACACACACAGAACACTCTGAGGATCTATCCACACCGAACGAACAGGCGGAGGTCTGATCTAAATAGATCGGTGACGTGACTGCCATCTAAGTTTTGAAGATGTCTCATGTGCCCACAGTGGTATCTCAAGTCGAAGAATCACAAATGCTACTCAACCCGAGAAGATTCTTATTGACGTTGGTGACCATCCATTAAGAATCTTCGGTGAGTCGTTCAGTATTTATCCGTTATAAACACATACACGTCTATACGAGTCCCCAAGACTCATGGTTCATTGAGAAACCATTGGAATCATATATTCCAGTATACGACATGTACCGGTCTCAACGGGTTTACTTTACTGACCAAGTAGTGTAAACCTTGACCAGGAACTGTCTGAGAATGACAACGTCATGATACAACTCAATGTCAGTTGCGACGCTTTTGCAACAGCATCATGACTAATCATCATATGGTCTATTACGTCTTTACCATATAAGAAGATATATATTATATTTATTCATAATAAAACGTTTACAATAGTATTTTCAAGGAAATACAACGGGGAATTGGCGCTCTGAGCACCAACCCCAACAAAATCTCTCACTTGCTCTAGTGCCAATATCGATTGTATCTAATACCTATCGACTCCACATGTTTATCAAATAACTTCGGAGGTATGGCCTTCGTAAGCTGGTCTACATTATCTTCACTCGATACCTTGCACAAGACAATATCCCATCGCGACACAATCTCTCGAATGATGTGGTACTTCCATTCCACATGCTTTGACTTCTAATGCGCCATCGGTTCCTTTGTTTGCGCAATGGCTCCAGCATTATCACAGTATAACGGAATCGCATTCTCGATACTTGGGACAACTCCCAATTATGTGATAAAGTTCCTAATCCATACAGCTTCCTTTGCAGCTTCAGAAGCTGCAATGTATTCTGCCTCTGTGGTGGAATCTGCTGTTGACCCCTGTTTGGAACTCTTCCAGCAAACTGCACCTCCGTTAAGGGTAAAGATGAATCCCGATGTAGACTTTCTGTCATCGGGATCCGATTGGAAGTCGGAATCCATATACCCGTTAACTTACATTTCACTTCCGTAATAAATTATCAACTTATCCTTAGTACCTTTAAGATACTTCAGGATATGTTTAATGGCCATCCAATGGTCATTTCCTGGATTGGACTGATATCTACTAGTTACGCTAACAGTGAAACTGATATCAGGCCTAGTACATAATATGGCATACATTATGCTACCCAAACACGAAGCATAAGGTTGGTTAGACATTCTAACATTCTCATCTTCTGTTTGTGGACTCATCTTCTTCGAAAGATGAATCCCATGTCTGAACGGTATGTTTGATGTCTTAAAGTTACCAAAATTATACCGTTCCAATATCTTATCTATGTACGTTGATTGGGATAACCCAATCAGCTTCTTTTGTCTATCTCTATAGAGTTTTATTCCTAAAACATATGAAGCTTCTCCCAGGTCCTTCATGGAGAAATTCTTACAGAGATATGCTTTGATGCCTTGTAACATCCATATATCATTCCCAATGATTAGGATGTCATCAACATATAGGACTAAAAATACTATCATGCTCCCACTGGCCTTCTGATACACAGATGATTCTTCCAAATTCTTGAGAAAACCAGATGATCTAATAATCTCGTCGAATCGAAGATTCCAACTTCGTAAAGATTGTTTAAGTCCATAAATGGACTTCTTAAGCTTACATACCATACCCAAGTTTTCGCTGGACGCAAAACCTTCCGGCTGTTCCATATAGATTTCTTCATCAAGAAATCCATTTAAAAAAATCGTTTTGACATCCATTTGTCAAATCTCGTAGTCATTATACGCAGCTATAGAAAGCAAAATCCTAATAGACTTAAGCATGGCTACTGGTGAAAAAGTTTCATCGTAGTCGACGCCAGGTCGCTGCGTGTAACCTTTTGCTACTAGTCGGGCCTTGTAAGTTTCAACCTTACCGTCAGGCCCGCGCTTCCTCTTGTAAACCTATTTACAACCGATAGGAATAATTCCTTCGGGAAGCAGAACCAAGTCCCAAACTTGATTCTCATGCATTGAGTCTAACTCTGATTTCATGGCACTTTGCCATTCACGGAGTCGATGTCCAACATGGATTCTCTATACGTAAAAGGATCAGTATCTTCGACTAAGAGAACATCAAGACTCTTTTCTTGTATCAAATACAAGCGTTCATGAGGTCTAGATACCCTTTGTGACCTGCGAAGTGTGTGTGTTGAAGGTTCTTCATCTACTTGAATCTCAGTTTCCTCCGTTGGTTCGTTGTTTTCAGGTTGGACTTCATCAAGTTCAACCTGTCTATGATTACCACCTTCTGACAAAAATTCTACTTCTAGAAATCTTGTGAAGCGAGCTACGAACACATTCTGATGCTCGGTATCATAGAACAGATATCTCCTCGTGTTCGAAGGATATCCAACAAACCTAAACTTTTACCCTCGAGGCGAAAGCTTATCTTGCTGAGTCATCCTGACATAGGTAGGACAACCCCAAACCTTAATATAACTAAGATTTGGTCTCATACTGGTCCATATCTCATACGGAGTTGTAGGAACAGCTTTTGAAGGAATCTTATTCAAAAGATGTGCAGCTGTTAAAAGAGACCACATAAGTAATATGGCAAATCTGTAAAACTCAACATCGATCGGACCATATCTAATAAAGTCTCATTTCTCCTCTCAGACACTCCATTGTGATGTGGAGTACCTGGAGGAGTATATTGAGCGAGAATCTCATTCTCCTTCATATAATCCATAAACTCACTGCTCATATATTCTCCGTCTAGATCAGATCGAAGACATTTAATATATTGACCAGTTTGTTTTTCTACTTCATTTCGGAACTCTTTGAACTTTTCAAAGGTTTCCGATTTATGTCGCATCAAATAGACATAACCATACCGTGACAGAGCATCGATAAAGGTAACGAAGTACGAATAACCACTGTGAGTAGTCTGACTTAGTGGACAACATACATCAGAATGTACGAATTCCAGTAAGTTAGTGGCACGGTGTCCAATACCAGAAAATGGGGCTTTGGTCATCTTACCATGAATACACGATTCACAAGTTGGATAAGGTTCAATGGTGAGATCTGGTATCAAACCATTCCTAACCAATTGGGTAAGGCGTTTAACGCCTATATGACCTAGCCGCATATGCCAAAGTTCAGTATTATTAACAACAGGTAAACTACGTTTATTAACTCCAGTATTTAAAATATCTTTATAAGTTTGCAATGTGTAATGACCATGCTGGTTTGGACAACAAAGGATCTGAATATTACATTTATCATATAAATACAAAGAACAATTCTTAATATTAATATGATAACCTTATGTATCCAATACAAAAAGAGATATAATATTAGCTACACATTCTGGTACAAAGTAGCAGTCATATAACAAAAGTGTCCCATTTGGCAAAGGGATCTCGCATACTCCCACTGCAACTGCATCCAGAGAGTCTCCACTCCCAAATCACAACTTCATCTCTCCAGGCTTCAGTTTCTTACTTTCCTTCAACACCTGCAACGAATTGCAAATGTGAACAGGACAAGCAGAATCTAAAATCCAGCTGGATGTAATGGCTTCAAAAGCAAAGAGATATCAATAACTGGAAAAATAAATATACCTGATGTAGATGCTCTCTCATTCCTTAGCTGGGCAATGTAGTCAGTACAGTTCCTTTTCCAGTGTCCGAATTTGCTGCAGTGATGTCATTTGTCATCAGAAGCCCTCTTGGGCTTTGCTATCTTTCCCTGTGGTTGAGAACCGAAACCCTTCTTCTTCTTCGCTTTCGTCTTCTTTCCCTTTGACCAGGTCTGGGAAGAAGCAGAAAGTGAAGTAGGTTTCAGAGGGCAAGTCGGTACTCCATTCCTTAAGTCCTCTTCCGCCATGAGCAGCATCCTATGCAGCTCATGGTAGGTACATATAATCCCATTCATGTTGAAGTACATCACGAATTGGCGATATGAAGCTGGGAACGAACCAAGAATGACACTCCTTCCGAGAATGTCATTCAGAGGGAGATTATGTTGCCTCAGTTGATCAATCAAATCGATCATGTGAAGAACATACGAGCTCACAGCTTGCCCCTCGTCCAGTCGCGCATGGAACAGTTCCATTGCAACTTTACGAACAACGATTTGTTCTTGGTTCATAAACGATTATCCTAATCGCTTCATCATACTATACGCATCTGACATGCCATAATATTGTTTCTTGAGTCCCGGTGTAGGCACTGCATTTTTCATGTAAGTCCCTATGATGAGTCTCATTTGGAGACACTACCTTTTAAGTCACGGAAGTCGCGGGAAACGAATGTCGGAAGGGAAAATTCAGAATAAGTATGTCATCAGATTTAATTCGCATGTTCACTACTTTCGTTCGTGCTGCGTTCATGAACACGTTCGAACGTCAAGCAGATTACCGGCGTTCATGCAGCGTTCGAATCGGCATTCGAACGGTGTCGGTACTTCTGGTTTTATTGCTAGCCTCACGCCCAAGCCCAATTAGCCCACCAAAACCCACGCAAAAATAATTAAAACATTTAAAACATGTCACAAATTAAAATAATATCCTTCCTAAATTAAATAAATCACATCCAAATTTAAATAATTCACATACCTAAATGAAACAAATCAAATATATGATCTTCCTTATTTAAACAAATCTTGTCCCCAATTAAATATATGTTTTCCTTGTGTGACACTAATTAAATAGCATCTCTTTAATACACAAATCTTATTCCTTTTCAAACAAGAGAAGCCCTAGCAATTGTCTATAAAAGAAACACAAATCCAACACTCTCATCCCCTAGTCCATTCAAGCATAACACAAGAACAAGAAGAAAAAAGTTTCTCTTCTCCTCATCTCTCTACTACAGCCGAAACTCATCCCCCTAAACACCCTACATTACCGAAAATCAAACCCCTAAAACAGTAAGCCTTCACCGAAAATCATAAACCAAAACAGCCTCATTGTCGCAACAAAACAGTCCACAAACAACCCCCTAACCACCGTAAAAATAGCAGCCCCAAAACCGCAAACACAGTAGCCTAAAACCGCAAAACAGTGACAATAAAATAGCCCTCTAACCACCGCAAAATAGTGACAGTAAAATAGCAGCAAAACAGAGGAAATGACGGCTCAAAATAGTGAAGCAGCGAACGAGAGCAGCGAACGAGAGCAATGTCCCGTTCAAACGTGTTCTCGAACGCTATACAAACGCGAACCTTTTATTTCCCATTCGAACGCGTTTACGAACACTACTCGAACGCACATGCATTCTATTTCATCAGGTCTCGTCCCGTTCAAACGTGTTCTCAAACGCTATACGAATGCGAACCTTCTGTTTCCCGTTCGAACGCGTTTACGAACGCTACTCAAACGCACATGCATTTTTTTTCATCAGGTCTCGTCCCGTTCGAACGCGTTCTAAAATGCTATACAAATACGAACCTTCTGTTTACCGTTCGAACACGTCTACGAACGCTACTCGAACGCGCATGCGTTTTGTTTCATCAGGTCTTGTCCCGTTCAAACGCGTTCTCAAACGCTATACGAACGCGAACCTTCTGTTTACCGTTCGAACACATTTACGAACGCTACTCGAACGTTCATGCGTTTTGTTTTATCATGCATCGGGTCTTGTCTCGTTCGAACGCATTCTCAAACGCTATACGAACGCAAACCTTCTGTTTACCGTTCGAACGTGTTTCCAAACGCTACACGAACGCCCATACACTGAACTTAAACTTTTTCATCACATTTCATGCATGATAGCTTCTTGGGTGATTTCTCTTGTATTATGTAATTAACCATGCCATTCCATTATTGACACTTTTGTTGTTATCATCCATTTGTATTCCCGCATTCATCTATTTGATGTGTTCGCAAGATTGTGTTCAAGCATGATTAGGTCTTTAGGATGTTACTTGTTTCTCAAGCATGATTTAGCCATTAATATGTTATTCCTCTATGCATGATCTTGTTATCTCCTTTCGCAATAGGTGTTTCTTTATGTTTATGTTTAGGTTGTTATTTATTTTTCGTGTTTGATGATTCAACATGTTCATGAGATTATTGTGTGATATCATATGTTTGCCGTTATGATGATTCATTTTATACATGCGAACTTATGAGTAGATTATCCTTGGAAATATACATTGCTTAGGCTTGGTTAGATTATTGCACAAATCATATCATTACAAGTGGCATAAGTAAGGGACAATTCTGAACCCAACGGTTTGAGGTCTTCCCTTGTGAGGGGTGAGTGCGACCTTAAATCATTTTCCCGGTTCACACCGGGTGGCGACTCCATGTTATTTCTCCGGTTTAGTCACCCGCGGGCTATTCCGTACTCCCGACCGATCCGCGAGCCCGGAACAGCGTCGCCGACATCTGTGTCCTACAGTCTGGCGACTCCATTGGGGATATAGAATTGGCCCCGAAATAATACCTTGTAATGATTGTGATTTGTGCTTTTTATAATCATGTACTTGTAGCCTACTGTGATGGACTAATTTGGAGGACTCATTGTTTATTCCTGTCACCAAGCGATAAGAGCCTAAGAGGCTTGGGTTTTTAAGAGAGTTCGTTCCGCCCTCCCTCTAGGGAATCTACAACGGAAATACATTTGACAGTAAGTCACGCACCATAACTCGTTGGCACGTACTGTAAGGTATAAAAAAGGTGCGCTCACTTGGTCGCTCGAACCCTTGAGTGGGGAGACCTAGTTGTGGGCAATCCTTCGCCAGCGAGAGTCTTTGGCCACACTCCCGCAAACCCACACGTAGACCCGAGTTGTATGACCTATAGCAACTATTTCCTTGTGCTTGTGGACCATCCTCATTTGGATGCAGTTGGACTTCTTGTCAGAAATGTGAACTTGTCGGGCCATTTAAACTGGGACGAGTTCGTATCCTATGACAATTGGGCCAAAAGCTTCTGAATTGTCGATGGGCCACTCGGTAGAAATTATTTCTTTATGCTTATGTTTAGGACCATCCTCATTTGGATGCAGTTGGACTTCTTGTCAGAAATGCGAACTTGTTGGGCCATTTAAACTGGGACGAGTTTGTATCTTATGACAATTGGGCCAAAAGTTTCTAAAATGCCAATGGGCCATTCTGTGTTTGGGCCCCTGATCATTTGAAGTTGTTTAACCATGTTGTCACAAAGGTGTAAACCTGTTGGGCCTTTTCAACTGGGACAAGTTTGCACCTTGCAATAATATGATTGAAGCTTTAAAATGACAATGGGCCGAATTATATGTTCCACACATCGCACGTATCTCATGCATTTCATGCATACACACATCATGTTACCTCTCTTGTGTCTTAAGAGCCATCATAGATAACCGTTGGGTTAGGGAAAATGGAAGACTTGTTAAAAGGCTGATAGCAAATGTGAGCGAATCAGAGAATGAAACATCTCGTATGGATCAGTTGGAAACCAATCTCACCAAAGTTACTGAACAATTGCAAGCCTTGACTGCTGCTATGGCCAATATGGTTGTGCCCCGTGCTAGGGGAAACTCTGAGAATGAGAGGTGTGAAGACCCTCCGACTAGATTGAATGATGATTTCCGGTTTTGTTGATGATAATATGGTTGAATATGCTGCGGGGAAAGTGGCAGGGTCTCAAGCTGAACTGCAGAAACTCCGAGATCAGGTAGAGTCGGTTACCCGTAAGATGAGGGGCAAACATGAAGACCTGCTAGATTATGAGGCAATGACCTTTGAAGAATAGTTGCCAGCTCAATTAAAAATGCCAGATATGGCCAGGTTCAACGGGAATGGGGATCCGAGGGTCCATCTCCGTAGTATGTTTCAGTTATGAGTTCAGTGGGTTTATCCAAGCGTCAGGTTCAGAAAATGTTTGGGATGTCACTCAAGGGGGCACCCGTGGTATGGTATCACAACCTGCAGAGGAGGAAGATCAAGAGGATTGGAGGGAATTGGCAGAGGCCTTTTTGAAACAGTATGTTACAGATCTGGAGATCGACTTGTCACTCCGGGACTTAGAAAACACCAAGCAGAAGCCAGAAGAAAGCTTCAAGGAATATGTAGACCGTTGGAGGAGCCAGCTTTTGAAAATGCAGACTCGGCCCTCAGAGAATGACCAGATAAAAATGATTATCAAGGGTACTAAGCCCTCAATCTATGGCAAGTTGAGGACGATGACCTCAATGATTACTGATTTTCGACAGTTGAGGGAGACTGTCATGGATATTGAAGAAGAAGAAGCTGAGAACAGAAAGTTCTATAGCCTGAACAGGTGGCCCATTGGAGGAACATCAGGTGCCAAACCTATTTCTACTGAGATTACTGCTATCCGGAACCGGCGTTTCTCCTACATGGGTAGACCCTTGTCTAAGGTATTGGAGAAATTGAAGATACAGAGACTTCTGAAACCCCTAGAAACCAAACCACTTCCACACCCCCCACCACCGCATCTCAACCTAAACCAGTATTGTCATTTCCATCAACAGAAGGGCCATGACACTGACAATTGTGCCCGCCTTCGCCATGAAATCCAGGACCTTATAGACTCCAAAAAGATACCCGACCCTGAAACAGAACAGCCTAACACACACAAAAACCCTCTGCCGAATTACCACTCTGTCCCACCACTTACCTATATGATAAACTCTGGCCTGGCCGAAAGCCTTGTCCTCAAATCCTTTGACTACCAAGCCTTTTGCCTAGGAATTTGGGATAGCAACAGCGAAGATGAAACAGAATATGGGGAAGAAATTCTGGGAAGACTTCTCTAGTAGTGATGAAGAGGAGGTGAGAGGAATGACACGCAGCAGGCGTTTCTACAGTGATACGGCTGAGAAGGGTAAAGAAGTGTTAACGGAAGGTAGAGAAGTGTCTGAAAATGTGGAAAATGCTGATGGGGATGCAGTGCTACGGCAGTTGAGGAAGACACGGGCACATGTTAGCATCTGGGAATTGTTGTGTTCGTCTCAGGAGCACAGACGGGCCATGGTTGAGGCCTTGAGCAAGATAGTGGTGACGGAAAATGCCAACCCCACGATGTTTGTCGGATCAGTGCAAAAGGAAGCTTTGCAGATAATAACCTTTTCTGAGGAAGAACTCCCGGCCAATGGAAGAAATCACAATAAGCCACTATTTATCAGGGCTGAGGTGATGGGCAAGAAGACATCTTGTGTGATGATAGATGATGGCTCATCCATTAATGTATGCCCATTGAAGATTTTGGCAAGGTTGGGAATGAAGGCAACTGATCTGGATCCCTCCAATATGACTATCAAAGCTTATGATGATAGTAATAGGGGAGTTGAGGATACTTTTGCGGCAATGGTCAAAGTGGGTCCAATTGAAGATGATGTTGAGTTCACAGTGCTGGATATTCCGGCCACTTTTGCTTTGTTATTGGGAAGGCCGTGGTTTCACAAGCTTAGGGGCGTGCCCTCCACTCTGCATCAGGTTATTAAGTTCCCGTACGGGGGAGAGATTGTCACCATCCAAGCTGAAGTAGATAATGATGTGGCTGCTTTAGAGGTACAGCCTTTCGCGAGGTTCCAGGTATCAGCAACTTTTGAGGAGTGGGTGGATCCTAAGGTGGCTAGGATCATGGAGAAGATGAAGTTCGAGCCGGGTAAAGGTTCGACATTGCCAAACTTTAAGGGGCAGACTACCCGGAGAGGGTTGGGATACATGTCTGATAATGATAAGCCGAAAGCCAAAAAGAAAGGGTTGAAGCTGATGGAATGCTGTGTGAAGGAAACGGGATATCAGGGAGAACCTGAACCGGTAGAAGTCAATGGGATTGTCGTACCCAGGTTTGAGATCTTTCATGAGGTGATAAGTGAGAAGTCACTAGCATCGGAAATTGTGAATAAGAAAGAAGAGAAATGGGAAGAAGAGCTGATGAAGTTGGATGGCCTGACCCTCGAGGAAAAGGAGGAAGAACCAGCTGTGGGAGATGAAGCATCTGTGGAGGATGAAGATGTTTATCTCTCTGATTTATTTGAATGTATTCCTGCATCTGCTAGCAATAAAGACAATCATTTTGCTTACTCGTCGGAGTCTTTCCCTTTCAATTTGCATGACTTAAGTATATTTGATATCAGTTCCACCAGAACAAATGCATTCAACCTTGGTACGCCAGAGAGCCCCAAGGAAATTCTAATTGCAAGTGAGGTTACCTCTGAGGAGCTGGAGAAATTAGAAGGAATATTGGCCAAATATGCCAAAGTGTTTGCTTGGTCCTATGAGGACATGCCTGGAGTAGACAGAAGCATCGCCCAGCATACAATTCCGACTCATCCGAATATGAAGCCGGTGAAAGAGAAACTTCGACGGATGAGACCTGAGTGGGCCGAGAAAGTCAGGAAGAAGTCAAAAAACAGATAGATGTGGGGTTCATGGAAGTAGTGAAGTATCTTGAGTGGTTGGAAAATATTGTGCCGGTGCCAAAGAAAGACGGGAAGGTCAGAATGTGTGTGGATTACATAGATCTTAACAAGGCTTGCCCGAAAGATGATTTTCCTCTACCTAATATAGATGTGCTAGTTGACAGTGCGGCTTTATCTGCCATATATTCATTTGTAGATGGGTTTTCAAGATACAATCAGGTTCTCATGGATGAAGAAGACAAGCACAATACTGCCTTTGTCACCGAGTGGGGCACATATTGTTACAAGGTAATGCCATTTGGGCTCAAGAATGCAGGAGCTACTTATCAGCGGATGGCCACTACGATATTCCATGATTTGATGCACAAAGAGATTGAAGTGTATGTGGATGATATGATGGTAAAATCAGAGACAAGAATTGGGCATATAGAAGTATTAGAGAAGTTCCTTCAGAGAGTTGACAAATACAACTTGCGGTTGAATCCCAAGAAATGTGTGTTTGGGGTAACATCAGGAAAATTGCTGGGACATACAGTTGGAATGAGAGGAATAGAGGTAGAATATGAGAAGATCAAAGCAATTACTGAGATGCCAGCACCGAAGACAGAGAAGGAAGTCAGAGCATTCCTCGGGAAAATTCAGTAAATCAGTCGGTTCATCGCCAAGTTGACATCAGTATGTGAGCATATCTTCAAACTGCTGAGAAAAGACCAGCCAGTGAAATGGAATGAGCAATGTCAATCAGCCTTCGACAAAATCAGAGAATACTTGGTAAAACCTCATGTATTGAAACCTTCGAGACCGGGCAGACCCTTGATATTGTATTTGGCCATAAAATCAGAAGTACTGGGGGAAATAATGGTACAGGCAGATGAGACAGGGGTAGAACATGCAGTCTATTATCTCAGTAAGAAGATGCTTCCGTACGAAGCCCGCTATCAAGAAGTAGAGAAGATCTGTTTGGTAGTGGTATGGGCGTCCAGAAAACTGCGGCATTACTTCCAGTCTTACAAGATCCATGTGGTAGCCAAATAAAATCCCTTGAAGTATCTACATTCAGTGCCTTTGCTAGTGGGGAAGTTGGGCAGATGGTTAGTGTTGCTGACAGAGTTTGACATTGAGTATCTCACCTCCAAAGTAATCAAGGGGCGAGCCGTAGCAGAGTTCCTGGCATTGCAACCTATTGAAGGGGATCAGTACAAGTTTGAATTCCCAGATGAAGAGATCCAAGCAATAACAGTTCAAGGATGGAAAATATATTTCGACGGCGCAGTGAATTACAAAGGAGCCGGAATTGGGATCGTGATAGTGACCCCCGAGGGAGAAACCTTGCCTATGGCCAAGAGGTTGACGTTCAGAGTAACTAACAACATGGCCGAGTATGAAGCATGTGTTTTTGGATTGACTGCATTGATAGCCTTGAAGGCTGAGAGCGTGGAGGTCTACAGAGATTTGATGTTGGTAGTCCGACAGATGCAAGGAGAATGAGAATTGATGGAAGAACGATTGAAACCTTACCTTTTTTACCTCAGAAAGTTGGCACAGGCTATCCCCGATTGTAAGTTTCAGCACTTGTCGCGAGAAGAGAATCATATGGCAGACACATTAGCTACACTTGCAGCGACTTGGGAAAATCCAGAAAAGTTAGTGATGAGACCATTGGTACTGACAACAGCGAGCAGACCTGTTTATGAGATAGAAAGAGTTTTGGAAGTAGAGATCGACGACGGAAAACCTTGGTACCATGATATTCAGTAATACCTGGAACACAGAGAATTCCCAGAATGAGCAAGCAGAAAAGACAGAATAGCCATTCAGAAGTTGGCTTCTCAGTATGTGATTTTGAAAGGAGAATTGTACAAGAGACAGGTAAATGACGTTCAGCTGAAGTGTTTGAGAAAAGAAGAGGCTCAGAAGGCAATGGAAGAAATACATGCCGGGATATGTGGACCGCATATGAATGGGTTGAATTTGTCTCGCAAGATTGTATGACAGGGTTTCTACTGGTTGACCATGGAGACAGACTGTGCAAAGCTGGTAAAACATTGTCATGATTGTCAAGCACACGGTAATTTGAATCATATGCCGCACACAGAGTTGCATGGGCTATCAGAGCCATGGCCTTTCTCAGCATGGGAAATTGATATGATCGGGGAGATTCGACCGAGTGCATCGAATGGACATCGTTTCATAACAGTGGCAGTGGACTACTTCTCGAAATGGGTGGAAGCCGAGTCATTTCGTAACGTCACAGCAAAGCAGATGGCGAAGTTCATAGCTCGGAACATCATATTTCGATATGGGATGTCGCATCATGTAGTGACAGATAACGGAGTTCAGTTTTAAGGGGAAACAAAGGCAATGCTACAGAGATATGGGATAGGACATCACAAGTCGTCACCTTACCGGCCGCAAGCAAATGGGGCAGTTGAGGCAGCCAATAAGACAGTAAAGAAGATATTAGCCAAGATGATAGAGAACTACAAAGATTGGGCTAACAAGCTACCGTATGCCCTGTGGGGGTACATAAAATCAGTAAGAACAGTAACAGGAGCCACGCCTTACTCTTTGGTCTATGGAATGGAAACAGTACTGCCAGTGGAAGTTGAGATACAATCCTTGAGGGTATTAGCAGAAACAGAGTTATCTGAACAAGAATGGGCCACACGGAGATTTGAACAGTTAGCACTACTGGATGAAAAGATGATGAAGTCCTTGCATCACATTCAGATATATCAGAAGAGACTAGCACGAGCATTCAACAAGAAGGTGTGTCCTACTAAGATCAGAAAGGGTGATTTGGTACTTAAACAGTCAAGTCCATTGACGACAGACCCAAGAGGAAAGTTCAGACCTAACTGGGAAGGACCCTACATACTGCAGAAAGTAATGGGAAATGGGGTAGTAAGACTGTCAGATTTGGAAGGGAACGAGTTCACCGAGCCGATCAACATGGATAGATTGAAGCAGTATTTTTCCTGAGGGAAAGAAGACCGAGCAGTCACCAGGGAATTGACAGAAGACCTAACCCAACGGGATAAGAAACTCATTCATGCATGCATGCATACACGTAACATATTTGCATTATTTTTGTGTTTGTTCTGTTTTGTAATAACAGGTTTCAAAGAAGAAAATGAGAAAGCGGCAAAAGCAAGCCAACCAGAAGCAGCAACAATACATTGTCATCAGTTTCAGGAAGGAATCAGTATCAGTTTGGGGGTGAGGCCCATGTCAACATCAGTTTGGGGGCGAGGCCCATGTCAGCATCAGTTGGGGGATAAGTCCCAGGGTCAAGGCCCCCATCCACATCAATTTGGGGGCGAGGCCCACATCAACATCAGTTTGGGGGCGAGGCCCATGCCAACATCAGTTGGGGGATGAGTCCCAGGGTTGAGGCCCACATCCACATCAATTTAGGGGCGAGGCCCACATCAACATCAGTTTTGGGGATGAGTCCCAGGGTCGTGACCCACATCATCAGCAGTTTTGGGGATGAGTCCCAGGGTCATGACCCACATCATCAGCAGTTTTGGGGATGAGTCACAAGGTCGTGACCCACATCATCAGTATCAGTTTTGAGGATGAGTCTCAGGGTCGTGACCCACATCATCAGCAGTTTTGGGGATGCGTCCCAGGGTCGTGACCCATATTGTCAGCGGTATAAGGATGCGTCACAGGGTCGAGGCCCCCGTTATCGGTTGCAGTTATTGGGATGCGTCCCAGGATCGAGGTCCACTGCATCATCAGTTTTGAGGATGCATCCTAGGGTCGTGACCCACATTGTCAGTGGTATTGGGATACGTCCCAGGGTCGAGGCCCCCGTTGTCGGTTGCAGTTATTGGGATGCGTCCCAGGATCGAGGTCCAATGCGTCATCAACTCAGCTCGAAGCAGTAGGCAAGTCAGGTGGCAACTGGCGAGCCAGGTAAGTAAAAATGCATTGCACAACTTTGATAGGATTGTCATTATCACACACTGCACAAGTTCCATCAAAGTGGGGGCGACTGTAGGCACTGCATTTTACATGTAAGTCCCTATGATGAGTCTCATTTGGAGACACTACCTTTTAAGTCACGGAAGTCGCGGGAAACAAATATCGGAAGGGGAAATTCAGAATAAGTATGTCATCGGTTTCAATTCGCATGTTCATTATTTTCGTTCGTGCTGCATTCGTGAACACGTTTGAACGTCAAGTAGATTGCGGGCGTTCGTGCAGCGTTCGAATCGGCGTTCGAACGGTGTCGGTACTTCTGGTTTTGTTGCTAGCCTCACGCCCAATTAGCCCATCAAAACCCACCCAAAATTAATTAAAACATTTAAAACATGTCACAAATTAAAATAATATCCTTCCTAAATTAAATAAATCACATCCCAATTTAAATAATTCCCATACCTAAATGAAACAAATCAAATATATGATCTTCCTTACTTAAACAAATATTGTCCCCAAATAAATATATGTTTTCCTTGTGTGACACTACTTAAATGGCATCTCTTTAATACACAAATCTTATTCCTTTTCAAACAATAGAAGCCCTAGCAATTGTCTATAAAAGAAACACAAATCCAACACTCTCATCCCCTAGTCCATTCACGCATAACACAAGAACAAGCACAAAAAAGTTTCTCTTCTCCTACTCTCTCTACTACAGCCGAAACATATCCCCCTAAACACCCTCCATTACCAAAAATCACACCCCTAAAACAGTAAGCCTTCACTGAAAATCATAAACCAAAATAGCCCCAATTGTCGTACTAAAACAGTCCACAAACAGCCCCTTAACCACCGCAAAAATAGCAGCCCCAAAATCGCAAACACAATAGCCTAAAATCGCAAAACAATGACAGTAAAACAGCCCCCCTAACCACCGTAAAACAGTGACAGTAAAATAGCAGCAAAACAGCTGCAAAATAGAGGAAACGACGGCTCAAAATAGTGAAGCAGCGAATGAGAGCAGTGGACCAGTGGGCCGGAGGAGTTGCGGAGCATCAACCCTTCCGACGGTCGTGTAACGCAATTTCAAGAAACGACCTAAGAGGTTAGACCTGAGGGCACCCTTCCTTTTATTTATTTTCTTACTTTATTTTGCATGAGTATTGTGGGTTGGTGCATGATGTGATTTCCGGATGAACGGAATATGTGTTCTCTCTTGTGGTATATCGGATGGAAACCCGGACGTAAATTCTGTAGCCGAATCCGAATGGACGGTAGTGCGGTCTGTACTTGGGATACAACGCCACATACCGCTTGAGAGACACACATATTTCGTTTCATCCAACTTTGTAATTAAGCATGATTTAATCGATTTCGCTTTATTTTATCTTGTTTGTTTATTATCCGCATTTTATATTCCGTCTTTTATTTTCTGCAAGTTCTGTTAATGTGTTGATGATATAGTGCGCATGGGCCTAGTATGTTGGTCTAAAGGTCCTCTATTTGAGAGAAGAAAAGTCTAAAAGACTACCTTTACTACAGTACTTTGCCGCGCCGGACGAAGTATGTTCGATTGACTGCTAAATACATTTAATCGAGCATGCGAAGTCCCATATCCTTGTCTTATTTATTTTATATGCGTTGTGATGTGATACACATGGGCTTAGTATATTGGCCTAAAGGTTCTCTATTTGAGAGAAGAAAAGTCTAAAAGACTACCTTTACGACAATACTTTGCTGCGCCTTTTAATATTCCGCCATTTATTTTCTGCAAGTTATCTGTTTATGTGTTGATGATATAGTGCGCATGGGCCTATTATGTTGGTCTAAAGGTCCTCAATTTGAGAGAAGAAAAGTCTAAAAGACTACCTTTATGACAGTACTTTGCTGTACCGGATGAAGTATGTTCGATTGAATGCGAGATACGTTTAATCGGGCATGCGAAGTCTCATATCCTTGTCTTGTTTATTTTCATGCATTGTAATGTCATGCGCATGGGCTAACTAGGGTGGATTAAAGGTCTTATATTCAAGGGAAAATGCTTAAAGGCTACCTTTACCACGATGTCTTGCCGCGCCGGACGAGGTATACTCGATTGAATGGGAATAAGTTCAATCGGTCACACGGGGTCCTACATTGTGAATCTGTGTATGTGTTCGCGTCGTCTATCATGCATCAGGTCCTGTCCCGTTCGAACGCGTTCTCAAACGCTATACGAATGCGAACCTTCTGTTTCCCGTTCGAACGCGTTTACGAACGCTACTCAAACGCACATGCATTTTTTTTCATCAGGTCTCGTCCCGTTCGAACGCGTTCTAAAATGCTATACGAATGCGAACCTTCTGTTTACAGTTCGAACACGTCTACGAACGCTACTCGAACGCGCATGCGTTTTGTTTCATCAGGTCTTGTCCCGTTCAAACGCGTTCTCAAACGTTATACGAACGCGAACCTTCTGTTTACCGTTCGAACACATTTACGAACGCTACTCGAACGTTCATGCGTTTTGTTTTATCATGCATCAGGTCTTGTCTCGTTCGAACGCATTCTCAAACGCTATACGAACGCAAACCTTCTGTTTACCGTTCGAACGTGTTTCCAAACGCTACAAGAACGCCCATACACTGAACTGAGACTTTTTCATCACATTTCATGCATGATAGCTTCTTGGGTGATTTCTCTTGTATTATGTAATTAACCATGCCATTCCATTATTGACACTTTTGCTGTTATCATCCATTTGTATTCCCGCATTCATCTATTTGATGTGTTCGCAAGATTGTGTTCAAGCATGATTAGGTCTTTAGGATGTTACTTGTTTCTCAAGCATGATTTAGCCATTAGTATGTTATTCCTCTATGCATGATCTTGTTATCTCCTTTCGCAATAGGTGTTTCTTTATGTTTATGTTTAGGTTGTTATTTATTTTTCGTGTTTGATGATTCAACATGTTCATGAGATTATTGTGTGATATCATATGTTTGTCGTTATGATGATTCATTTTATACATGCGAACTTATGAGTAGATTATCCTTGGAAATATATGTTGCTTAGGCTTGGTTAGATTATTGCACAAATCATATCATTACAAGTGGCATAAGTAAGGGACCATTCTGAACCCAACGGTTTGAGATCTTTCCTTGCGAGGGGTGAGTGCGGCCTTAAATCATTTTCCCGGTTCACACCGGGTGGCGACTCCATGTTATTTCTCCGGTTTAGTCCTCTGTGGGCTACTCTGTACTCCCGACCGGGCCGCAAGCCCGAACAGCGTCGCCGACATCTGTGTCCTACACTCGGTGTCAGTGAACTTAAGATGTATGATTTAACTTTTAAATCATCATCTTTCTAAGCTTGGAAAACTTGGCGTTCCTCCGGTGTTGCGTCCTCAGACACAGCAAGGGGCAGCGGACCCTCAAGAACATATCCCAACTTCTCGGAATCAAGGACAATCCTTAAATCCAAGTCCCAATCGGCGAAGTTCTCAGCGCCTTTGAGTTTATTCGTATCCAACATACGTGTAAACTGATTAGAAGATGGTGCCGCCATCGCAAATCTATCACATAGATCACGAAAAACGGTTAGCAGAAATAAGCAGTTTCATATAATATCATAAGCATTAACTAGATCATGGATTTTTAATCTAAAAATGCCTCTCCCACTAAATCATGCAATACTGTAATCCCCAAACAGAATACAAAGATTTAAAAATTAAATTAAATACAAATAGTGAAAGGTGGATCTCATGAATATATTTCAGCTCACAGCAGAGGCACGGTCTCCCCTACGTATACTCATCAGATAGACAACTCATTGTCAATCACTCAATAGTGACTCCTAGGTTTCTGGTCCTGGTCGTTTCTCGTTGTGACAGCTTGGGCACGTTCACAAGGAGACGTACCAAGGTTAAACTCGTCAATGATAAACTCAAGCTACTTGCGTAACCCTGACAGCTTGGGCACATTCAGGATTCCGCTTTCGCTTGAATTTATCTAGTATCTAATATACATCCGGCATAAATAAATTTCTATCGGCTACACCCTCACAGCAGTGGCACGGTCTTGGATGTAGTCATGAAAAAATATTCATAAATCGTATTGACAAGACGGACCATGTAATATGCATCAAATACATAATTAACATAAACCTTATTAATTAGGGATTTTCTGCAAAAGATTTTTTACTTTATTTAATCAAATTAAATAAACACATGCATGCAACAAGTAAAGATTAAATTAAACATTGAATTTAAAGGGATAATCATATTAGGGTGTCCAGAATCAGACTCCCTCTGATACCATTTTGTTAGGGTTTTTATGACGAAAATCCGGTAACGCAGCGGAATAGTGGGAAATCAAAATTTTCCGATTTCAAATTTTTCTTTGATCAATTAAATAAACTTATTTATTTAATTACACAATTTTCAAATTCTGAAAAATTACACAAGAAATCAAATTCTTGGTAATTACCGAATTACCCAAATACTTTGTAAATTGATCATTTTAGTCCTAAAATTGTCAAGTATAATTTTGGATGATTCTAAATCATTTCTAAAATGATTTCCAACATATCCAATACATCAAAATCAGTTTGCAACAAAATCTCCAATTTTTGTCTAATTGCCGTGAGCACCCAGAAATTTCAGATTTTGCAATTTAGTCCTTTTATGTTCAAAACATGTCAAGATCAAAACCAATCAACCCAAAAATTTACATGCATCATATACATACCATCATACATCACATATATGAAAAGCCCCAAATTTGGAAAGGGTTAAGAACCCTAATTTTACAATTTCACCAAATTGACTAATATTACCAAATCTTTAAAATCCAACACTTTAATTCATTCTTTACAACACCAAACAAGTCTCACCACTTTGAAATAACTATAGAAAAATTATAGGTCACCAAGGAGTGTCTCAACAACTATAGAATGGCAACTTGATTATCAAATAATCAAAAGTAAGCCTTTGAAACCATTTCAAGCTTACTTACAGGCATACATCTTTCATTCAAGTTCACAACCAATTAAACACAAACTATAAGTGTAGAGACAACATCAAAAGACAACATCAAAGCAACACATATTGAAGCTAAGCATGTTAGAAACATTTTCTATGTTGAAGACTTTAAAGAAAAACTGACAAAAACAAAGATTTTCCAAGCTTTCTTCTTTAACCTCCAAGCCTTTTTCTCTCAACTCTTTTATGTTTTTTTTTTTGTGTCTAATGAACTTCTTAAACCCTAAAAATGAAACAAAATAATTTATACCTCCTCCAACTAGCCTTGGCCGAAATTTGGTATAAGATAAATATCTAGATATTTATTTTTGTTTCATTAAACTTTAATCAACTTGTGTAAGTCATCATCAAACCATTTAATGATTTTCCTAAAGTCAAATAAAGCAACTAAAAGCATTTCCAAAAATATCACAACTTTAAGATATTTATATTTTAATTAATTTAATCATTTAAAAATTAAATAATTAAATAATTATTTAAATACAAATATTTTAAATATATGTATAATATTTACATTAAATATCCAAATACATATATATTTATGATATTAGTCAAATATCACAATTTGAAAATTAATTAATGTGTATTTTATAAAATCTATCATTAAATACAAATACATAAAAATTAGGAAATGACTATTAGGTCCTTTCGCATGTATTTTTCGTTTAACCTTTAAACGACTTATAAATAATCGGTATTATTTATAATAGTTGCCCTAGTGCTCTACGAGTATATTTCATTAGTGAGACTCTCTAGATTCAGGCATATCCGTCACGAAATCTAATTTTGTGTCCATAATTTACCCACCCGTAAATTATGACGACCACAGATAAACTCGCTGAATCATATAGGTCGAGGTCATGGAAAATGTATAATTCCTCTGTCACAGGTATCCGAATATATCCCAGAGATATATATGTAAACGTCAAATCTCTATAGGGACTATCCCGTCGACGTCTCTATTAGCAATCTCAAAAAGAGAACACTTAGGACTGATTTCTAAAGTGTATCACGTGCCCATGGTTTTTATCTGATTGCTAAACATATATGGACTACCTATTCTCTGTACATATAACTGACGGATCCTATCTCGACACACACAGGACACCCTGAGGATCTATCCACACCCAACGAACATGCGGAGGTCTGATCTAAATAGATCGGTGACGTGACTACCATCTAAGTGTGGAAGATGTCTCATGTGCCCACAGTGGTATCTCAAGTCGAAGAATCACAAATTATACTCAACCCGAGAAGATTCTTATTGACGTTGGTGTACCATCCATTAAGAATCTTCGGTGAGTCGTTCAGTGTTTATCCGTTATAAATACCTACACGTCTATACGAGTCCCCAAGAATCATGGTTCATTGAGAAAACATTGGAATCATATATTCCAGTATACGACATGTACCGGTCTCAACGGGTTTACTTTACTGGCCAAGTAGTGTAAACATTGACCAGGAACTGTCTGAGAATGACAATGTCATGATACAACTCAATGTCAGTTGCGACGCTTTTGCAACAGCATCATGACTAATCATCATAAGGTCTATTACGTCTTTACCATATAAGAAGATATATTATATTATAGAAACTGCGCATTTTATTCATAATAAAACGTTTACAATAGTATTTTCAAGGAAATACAACGGGGAATTGGCGCTCTGAGAACCAACCCCAACAAACTTCAGGATGGATATTTACATTGGCTGGAAGAGCTGTTTCTTGGGCTTCCAAGAAACAGACACGCATAACTCACTCTACTATGGAGTCAGAGTTTTTTGTTTTGACAGCAGCTGACAAAGAAGCAGAGTGTCTGAGAAATTTGTTACTAGTTATAAAGTTGTGGCAGCAATTGATGCCACATATTTCTTTGTACTATGATAGTGAAGCTACTATGTCTAGAGCATTGAGTAAAACCTACTGTGGAAAATCCAGACATATAAGCTTGAGATATGAGTATGTACGATAATTATTGTCGGATGGTGTGGTTATTGTGACTTATATGAGATCTTGTAACAATCTTACAGACCCACTAACTAAAGCACTATCGAGAGATTTAATCAGAACTACATCATGGGGATGGGTTTGAAAACCTTTACTTAATTATTCGCCTATGACGGAAGCCAAACTTAACTCTATTATACCAATAGACCTTATGTTTAATGGGTAATAACAAGTTATAGATCAGCGACCGAGTTACTAAGGGAAATATTTAGTAACTATATAATGCAGGATGAGTTTTACTCTTAATAGAATTAAGAAGGTGAATGGAACTCCACTTATCTGAACATGAGAAGTGGTGTCACTTCTAAAAAAGTGTATGAGGTTGATCTTTGTAAATTTTTCACTGAAAGGATCGAGCACAATGTCGTAAATAGTGTTGATTGATTTGCGAGAACTTTTGAAAATCAATTATTATTGTGTGTGAACTGTATCTTCCGGTGTTAACCCTTAAAATCTAGATTTAATGCTATAGTCAACCTAAATTTTGTTAATGCTTTGAAGTTCTGATTCTAGCTAAAGGTTCAAGTTGAAAAACACATTTATTTATGCATTATAACATATATTGATTTCTAGATTGATAAATTAACCAAGTGGGAGATTGTTGTTAAGTTTGGATATATATATATATATATATTCAACAAGAGATGGTTAATCTATCAATGTAAAATATTATATGATATGACATGTTGGTTTGGTCATTGCCCTACGCTTCGTGTATTTTGGAACGAAAAAGACATGATGCCTTGCATTGTCGCGACAATGGGTAATCATTGGCGTGACAATGAGAGGTAGAGACATAAATTTATATTCTGACTCATATTGTCGCGACAATGGTTACTTATTAGAGCGCTTAATGAGACGTTGATAGAAAATGGCTCTCGAACTTATATTGGCGTGCCAATATACAACCATTGACGCGCCAGTATGAAGCCCATGCATATTGGTGTGACAATGATAAGTAATTGGTGAGCCAATGGAATGTTATTTCTGAAAAATATGACTAAAAAATATGTCTTTTGGAGGCAAATCTAGGTTGTCTATATTTAGAGCACGAAAATTAGGGTTGAGCAAAACCGATTTCGGTTCCGGTTCCGCATGGAACCGGAACCTACCCGGAAAAAAATCGGTTCCTAACTAAGTGGAACAGGAACCTACTCAATTAAATAGGGCACCCTATTAATTGGTTCTAATTCGGTTCCGGTCCGGTTCTAAATTACCCTATTTATAATAATAGTTAAATCACTAACAAGGAAATAAAGCTCAAAAGTACCACATTTATTACAAACAGATAACAAGGCATGAAATAAAACAATATGTGCATAGTACAACTGTTAAGGAAATGCATACAACAAAACTCCAATCTCTCCTTCTAAGCTTTTGGAAGCACCAAATTGCTTTCCAAGTGCACTAAACTGCACTAGTCCAGCCAAAGCAAATATTAGGGAGACGGAAATCTAGACACGGTGGATAACTATCAACAAAACATGAAATGTTTGCTGGTACACACCCACCTGTCCAGTTTCAATTGGCAGCAATCCAATGGAATTTGCTATAGTAATTATAGGTTCTATAGTCCGAATCCAGATTTTACCATTTTAGAACCGGAACTGGACCGGTTAAAATCGGTTCTTTCATTTTGGAACTAGAACCGGACCGATTACAACCGCTTCCGGTTCCAAATCCGGAAAATCGGTCCAGTTCCAACTGATTCCATGCTCTGCCCTAACGAAAATGACTCATCATATATAGAATTCTTCATATCATAGTTCTCAAGTACAGATTCAACGAGTGTTGTATAGCATCTTTAAGTTGTTTGTTATATCCTATTGTAAATTTACTTGTAACTCTTACAACACAAAGATAAGGCAAATATTAGTTTTAAGAAAGTATCATATACGCCTATTCCCACTGCAAAAAACTAAATTCACACTATAAGTTTCCCAACAAATTAATCATGATCAAACAGGCCTTAGCTGCAATTGATGATCATTTTAAAATTGTTATAAACATTTTATCGTGTGTAGTTATACGAAGTACGAACAGAAGACTCTGCTCATTACGGTGTACATCTCTTCGTAAATTCTCTCCATTTACTTGGCGGATGTTGATTTTCTACCCCCAGCATATATAGAAGTCATAAATTCGTCCAGTTTTAGGACCAATTATCTGGACTGGGCCATCATGGTGCTAATTTCGGATATTGAAGTAGACTTGTGATTCTAAATACCAATAGATAGTAAGTAACAGTCTAAAAACAACAAGGATGATTGAAAGGTTAATCTAAAAAAAATTTAATGGATTTGGCGTCATTAATAATTTTAATTAATTAAAAATTATAAAAATATATGTATACACACACATACAATAATTAATTTTAACAATTTCTAACATCAAAAACTATCTTTTAAAAATGCATAGATTTATTTTTTAGTTTTAATTTTTTTTCCGGGATTACAAAATTAAATTTTACTGGTTTTGAAAGTATATTCGAACCGAACTCATGACCGATTCTAAATTCAATCAGTTGATATGATAAATTGTAATGTAATTAAAATATCAGCATATTTTATGTTCATTAATATTTTATTCTGTTTAATTAAGACATTTCTCAAAAGAGAAACCATCATCTGAATATGCACCCGGAATTTGCTCTCCAAAGGCTTAAATCTCGAGTCTTTTCAATACTAAATTGAGTAAAACTGTAGAAACCTGATCTTTCTTTTTCTTTTTCTTTTTCTTTTTTTCTTTTTTTTTTTTTTTTTTTTTTTTTTTATGGGTGGAAATTAAGGGTGAAAAATTATGCCTAAACCTGGTTCAAGTTTTGTTTCTTTGTGCATGATTCAATTGTTCTTAAAAAGCGATTATAGTAGTAATCATGAACTACAATTACAATAGTGCTCTGTAAAAAATTTGTTGATGGGGATTTTTGCGGCTAAGTTTTCTGAACAGTTTGGTAAGGGTAGAGAAGGAAATTCTCCTCATCTGGAAGATCAGGGGTCAGAGGATGTATGTCGATTCGTCGGCCCGGCATGGAGCTCAGGTCCAGTTTCTTGGGTATGACCGACCAGAGAAATGCAACCCGGTACAGATTTCAGAGACCGACCACATCGGAACCGAGGACGACCATATTAGATCGGATGTCCGGTTTTGTTCTGACCTACCCCCTGGAGCAGATTGATGAATTCGGGTATTCCGGGTCAGGACGGAAGTGATTTTGGAAGCTCGGCAGGTTACTTTGCCGACCTCTTGGAGACCGATAGAAAATCAGAATGGATGGTTTTTTCCTTCGACACGTGTCATTTTTCAAAGGCACTTTACAGGCTGGCATCATTATTGTTGCGTGTAGCAGTGGAGAAGACAGGTTGATGTGACAGGCCGTCAGACGACGGGCTTACTTTCGGTGACGACAGACCTAGGGCAGAGAACCCGTCAATCAGTCAAGAGTTCACCCGGGAAACGTCATGAAAGTGTGGAACAGTGTTGTAATTCCTGAGTATATAAAGGAAAGTTAGATTCATTGATAGAGATAGAGAGCGATCTATTAATAAAAAGAGAATGAACACTACTTGTAAAATGTTGTAAACAAACAGCTCGGTTTCATCAAACCCTTCCTAGAAACAGGTCGGCCGAGTTCGTTTTGGTAATAAAAACAACCTCCACCGTTTTGTGCCCGTGGACGTAGACTGGACTTGCTCCGCTGAACCACGTTAAAACTCTCTTGTCAACTTGTGTGTTTTTCTCGCCTTTTACTATATTTGTCTTTGGTCTCCCCATAACCAAACAAATTCAAGGTTGAGGGAAGGTTGTCTCGAGTGGATTATCTTGAAACTGCCCCTGAGATGAAAATCATCCGTAAACAAACTTAAAACAAATAAAAAATAAAAAGTAAATAATTACTGCTGGGTCATTTTATTAGACACATTAACTGAACCTACTTATAACATTTTAACTGGCACTTAGAAAAAATTTCAAGTGTTGTGGAACATTGAAGCAAAGTTATTTCCTCGCATTTGATTGCCATTGTTAGGCATGCATTATTGCCATTTTTTTTCAAGATGCATTTCCTTACTTCCATTAATGTCAATTAGTAGATAATCGAGTTCCATTGCAAAACACACATTAATTTAATTCTAGTAATAATGACATTTGACTCTGATAATTAACTAACAAAGTAGTCAATATTCGATATGGTAAAAAAATTGAAAAGCTAGCCTAGGTATGTATAATAATGCAATGAATATGGGTGAATTAGGTATGAACATAGAAATTAAATTCATAAAATACCCATGTTGACATAAACTAAACTAAAGATTCTTGTAAGTAGATTGTCACAATATTTATTTAATAACTTAATTAAGTTGATAAACTGGACTTGCTCTTTCATACACATGCATATGACTAGAAAGTATAAATGAAAATGAACCCCATAAGTCAATAAAATAATCAATAGATAAATATATTTTTAAACTCTTATATTTTTAATATTTAAATTCAAATGATAATTTTTTTTTATTAAAATACTCGAAAATTAACTTTTAACTCAACTTAGAAGACTCATTGTTTTATATGTGACATTTATCCAATGAGAAGGCGTAAAAAGAAGAATTATTAGGTCAAAAGTAAGGCAAAAAGTTTTAAATGAAAGTCAACAAGGGCTGCGGTTGAATAGCTTTTTGGCTGGAAAAGGAGACATTTCCAACTAATCTGAGACAGTGTGTGTCACTAACCAAAACAAACCATGCTGTCTAATGAATTGTGACCTCCTCTCCTCTCCGTTTTAGTTTAGAGTGATGGCCGCCCATACTTTTGGCTCTTCTTATCTTTCAAATCAATTGGGTTTGATGGCTCATATTTGCCTAACTTTGTTTATTGATAAAGTTGCACCACTCTTTGTCACTTGAAAAACACCAAGATTTTTCAAATCTTCTCGACATTTTGTGTTTTTGATCCCACTAGCAAAGCTATAGTAAGGTCTAGGAAAACCTCAAGTGATACCACGTTATTTATGTAACAATCCAATAATTCATTTATCACATGTTAAATAGTAAAAAAATAATAATAAATGATAGTTTTGTTTCATACAATTCTTATATGTAATATAATTATTGATTGATGATATCACGTTATTCTTACAATAGTAGTACTAAAATTTTCTCAAGGTCTAGAGGGCCCTAGGACCCAATCATCTTGTGCTCAATTTAAAAATTTTATATTTATTAAATTTTGGCCTCTAAAACTAGGGTCGACTCTTGGTTAAGGCGGACGAAACATCCATCTATGGCCTCTAGATTTCTTTTATCATAACTCCTAGTACTAACGTACAATGGCTCAAAAAAAATTATATTATAATAATATTTTATAGTCAGTGGCTCCAAAATATAAAAACAACTTTGGGTCCTGGAGATTCCAAGACCAGCCCTATCTCGAACTATATCTATTTAACATTTGGCCCCATAACTTTGAAATATTTGCCTCCCAACTTTCTGAACTTCATTTAGAGTTTGGCCTCTCTTCCATTACCACTTTGGTATTTTGGCCCCGTAAATTCCTAATGTTGGCTTCACTTTGTCCTAAACCTCTAACATTATTACATATAATAAACTAAAGTTCCACATGAATTCTCAGATAATACTTTAACTCTATCAAATGGTCAAATGTTAACATTGAAAATATTCTTTTTGTGAAAAAAAATGGGTAATACTACCTATACAAAGACCTTCCATGAACTATGCTTATAGCATAAATCACTTTAAACCATTACAATATTTTTATCATTATCTTAAAATAACACTCATCGATAATTATTATAGGGAAAAATAGCAAAATCTTCTTATATTTAATGAAATTAAGTGAAAACCCTCTTATATGGGGATTTTGCTATACATGTTTTGGTTAATATTATAAAATATGAGCGAAATTTACTTAATTTTAAAATAATAAGAAGATTTTTACTTAATTTCATCAAAAATTAGGGAATTTCGCTCATTTTCCCTTTACTATAAAAATAAATTAATAAGTATTTCATGTAAAACTGTGATTATGCATTGAAAAATCCTGGTTACCCAAGGATAAAACTACATGAAAGGTAAAAATTAGCACCACATAATCTAGAAATTAGAGATGCATGAATTAATGCATAGCAAAACCTAACTCAAGTAAAATAAAATATGGAAAATGCATTTCATGCTGACTTTTTATTTTGAACCCCACAAGGTCTTCAATCATTTAAATCAGAGATCTTTCATGGGGTCCACTAATCAAAATCATGTACACAAAGTCGATGCATGCAAATTTTTTGAAATTATTCCACCTCGTTTTGCAATTTTAGATACCCCATTATCACAATATTGATAGTGACTTCACTTTGGTTATAACCTAACTAATTTAATATTATAATTATATCATAGTGCAATATCATACCTACATCATATATTATAATTTAATTATCGCCCGACTATATATAAACAGCTAGATTGAGGACATAACAATTGTTTAAATTATGTATAAAACAAGTGGGTTAGTTTAGCAACCAAGTAATTTATTTAAAATTCATAGGATGAGTACATTTTCACCTAAATTTGATTGTGGTTTTTTTCTTGTCGCTAAGCTGATTCTTTGAACAAGTATATATTTATTAATTAAATTATTTGGTTAGGTTTTGGGGATTCTTGGAAATGAAACAAGAGTGAAATATAACATGTATCGTGGTCGGTGGATTTGCTTTTGGAAATATAAATATATACTACAATAAACATTTAGAATATATTTATGTCTAGTGGTGGAGGACACCTAAGACTATTAGTTATTCATAATTTTCTTGCTAAAAGGACAATTATAGTTAACAAATATCTTGTTATTTTTCACATAGTAAGTAGTAATCGGGGTTGGCATCAACAAAACACACATGCAGATTTTTTTAAAGTCATTTCAATGATCTTTCATTAGTGGATTTACAAAGCCAAACTTGTTGAAATTTGATTCCAGACATATAAAATAAAGGAATTTGATCCAATATTGAGCTGAGTAATTATGTTAAGTTTTTCATAAATTTCTGCCACATATATTTTAATAACAATGCACGATTAAGATTTAATTACATATAAATTACGATCTAATAATTACTAATCATAATGTATAAAAAAATAGTAAAAAAATTACTTCATCACTACATCCAAGTCCAAAATAAAGAGATGGGTATAATTCCAATGCTTTGTCTTGGGTTTTTGTGTTAGCCAATTTCATAACAAATGAAGTTCAATTGAGTTGTAATGAATTTTGAAGATTTTGAAACAATTGGACAAATATCTTAGATATAATAGATTTTTAATTTCATATTATTACACATATTCCCAATCTATAGGAGTCAGAACGTTATCGTAATTTCATTTTGTGCAGCATGTGATTTTCTAAAACATTCGACCAAAAGCATCCTTGGGTACCGACCGAAATAGCATAAATTTCAAAACACAAACATTTCCCTAGATAATTTCACCAACATTTTCTTAGTATCATTCCAAACAGTTACCAAGTGTTTGGAGAAAAGAGAGAGAAATATATTTATTAATTAAGAAATGTCTTAATTATTAAAGTTTTAAAGAAACTATATATTATTTAATTTTCACTTTTAGTAATGGGTTAGTTAACAGTATAAATCACATCAAGTGGTACAAGAAAATATTCTTTGTTGCTTCTGGTCTCTCCAAGAGGTCAAAAAAATATTAAATTAAAAATTGTTCATATGCATGCATGCGTGCAACAAAATAAGCCGGAGGAGAAAAGGAAAATGCAAATTAGATGGACAAAATAATAAATGGTGGTGGGTCGTTAATTAAGATAGTGACTTATTAATGACAAAACTTTAATTTGTTTAATTAACGGCTTATATATTTTCATTGGTAGTCATGAAATGTACAAGGTATTAATCTTGTAATTTCCATACTTAGATATATACGAAAACAAATTAAGATCTTTAGTAAATGCTATGTGATATTATGATTAATAGTGCAAGACTTATTTTAGTTTGTCATATCAATCTAATATGGGATGTCTATATCGATTTATGTAAACTTAATTTGTATTGGGCCGTTTTCTTATTTGCATATAAAATTTTTAGATCAGACTTATTACGATACCATGCTTAGTTATCATTTGAGTTAAAAGTTTAAATTTTAGTAAAAACATAAAAAATAAAAAATAAAAACGAAATGTGAGCCATCAAATTCTAAAATTGCTAGTGAGGGAATTTCTTAATTAGGTTAAAATTTAGATGCAGTTTGGATTGCAATTATAGCATTGGAATAAAATGGTGACAGAAGCAACTGCAATTTCTGAAAATACATCCTAGTTTGTTATTGCTGATAGAGATGGAGATGATTTATAATATGTTTGTTTGTATTTATGAATGAGAACACAAGATTTCTTAGTTAATATTGATGCTAAACATGATTAAGATTCACAATGGAGGAAGAAACAAGGAACTACCTTGTTATTTTAATTTGTTAATATTTGTGTTTAATAACATAATTTAATTTGTTTTTGAAAATGGGAAAGTCTTATCAGCCAATCTATGTTGGAAAAATGCTTATTTATAAGCATTTTGAGGCTCAATTTTAAGCATGGTCCACTTCGTGTTAGTGGTTGTTATTGAATGATTCGGATACTCCTCCGTGAGTACTTCGAAATGGTATATTCATATGCTTAAAATGGTGCTTGGGTGAATGAGAAATTGATGCTCAAAGTTCACAATTTTCAAGCCTTTTGTAATTCCATAACAGCTAATTTAATTAGCTTGGTGGTTACAAAGTTTAATCTCCATAAGTGCTAATCTAATTAGCTTGATGGTTATATAGTTTAATTTCCATTAGTGCTAATTTAATTAGCTTAGTGGTTACAATAATGTGTAACATCTCCCATTATGAAATTTAATTGGCAAGTTAATTTCTATTAATTGAGATGTGTTTTTCTTTTCCTATATAAACAACATCAGTTCTTGTTTTCAAGATATGAAATAGAAAATAGAGAAAGACATAGCACACACACGAAAGATCATTTTCTTTGTTTTGTTAAAATGAGAGTTCAAACACTTTGTGGTTCGTTGGACACGAGTCTGGTGGTGCCCTTTCTCGTACGTTTCCGTTGTATCCTGGGAAACAATCGTCTCACGTTCTACTGCACCTACGGTAGGGGACGAATTTATTTTAAGGATATTGTTGTTTTACAACAAGCCTCGGGAAAGTTCAGCATCTGCCAACAGCCTCTGCCTCAGCTTCAGCTTCAGCTTCAGCCTCAGCTTCATCTTCTGCCTCTGCTTTCAGCCTCAGCCTCTGCTGTCAGTCTCTGCCTTCAGCCTCTGCCATCTGCCTCTGCCTCTGCTCATCAGTCCCTGCCTCCGCTTTCAGGGTCTGCCGTTAGGGTCTGCTCCGAGGATAATAATTATAATTGTAATTTTGTCATATTCGGATTTCCCAATTACCGTGTAATAATTGTAATAATTGTTATCTACAGTCTTAAAACAAAATAGTACTCTGTGGATATGGAAATCAGTCCAAACACAGTAGATCCGAATATGGCAGCCTCTTCGGCTGGCCAGAATGTTGTGGCAGCCCCCGTGGCTGACCAAAGTGCAGTGGCAGCCCCTTCGGCTGGCCGACTTGCATCAGCCTCTGGGCTTAATATGGCAGCCGTTGTGGCTGGTCAAGGTATTTCTGCCTCAATGGCTAGACAACCTGTTGGACATGTGAGCCATGTCAATCCTGCTGCAGAAAAACCTGAAAAATTCAGTGGTCAGAATTTCAAAAGGTGGCAACAGAAAATGTTCTTCTACCTGACCACGTTGAACCTTGCGAGGTTTCTAAAGGAAGATGCTCTTGTACCCAAAGAGGGTGAGATTGATATCCAAGTCATCAGTGCCATTGAAGCTTGGAAACATTCTGAATTCCTATGTCGGAATTATGTGCTGAATGGGCTAAGTGATTCCTTGTACAGTGTGTACGCTGGAATGAAAACAACTAAAGGGCTTTGGGAATCTTTAGATCGAAAATATAAAACTGAGGATGCCGGTACTAAGAAATTTGTCGTAGGCCGTTTCCTAGAGTTTAAAATGATTGATTCCAAAACTGTAATAAGCCAAGTACAAGAACTGCAGATTATTCTAGCAGAAATTCATGCTGAGGGGATGAGTTTAAGTGAAACCTTCCAAGTAGCCTCGATAATTGAGAGAAACCACCTGGTTGGAAAGATTTCAAGAATTATTTAAAGCATAAGCGAAAAGAAATGAGCATTGAAGACTTGATTCTTAAGCTAAGAATTGAGGAAGATAACCGAGTTTCTGAAAAGAGAGGAATGACTCATGAGGCCAAAGCAAATGTTGTCGAACATGGCCATAAGAACAAGAACCTCAAGAACAAAGGGTCAAAGATGGGCCCTAAAGGAGGAGTTTCCAAGAAATCAAAATTTCAAGGAAAATGCTTCAACTGTGACAAAATGGGTCACAAGTCTTCTGAGTGCAGACTGCCGAAGAAGAAAAAGAAACAAGGGGCTAATGTGCTAGAAAACATGACTCAAGATGTTTCAGACATTAACCTTTCTGCTGTGGTTTCTGAGGTGAATCTGGTGGGTTCTAACCCAAGAGAGTGGTGGATTGATACTGGTGCCACTCGACATGTATGCTCAGACAAGAGCATGTTTTCTTCATTTGAGCCTGCTGAAAATGGGGAAAAGATATACATGGGAAATTCAGCAACATCTGAGATAGAAGGTCAAGGAAAGGTGATTCTGAAGATGACCTCTGGGAAAGAGTTGGCTCTGAACAATGTTCTGTATGTACCTGAAATACGGAAGAATCTTGTGTCTGGATCGCTTCTGAACAAGCATGGATTCCGGATGGTGTTCGAGTCTGATAAAGTAGTTTTGACTAAAAATGGGATGTATGTGGGAAAAGGGTATGTAACTGACGGCTTTTTAAGCTCAATGTAATGGTTGTTAAACCCAAAAATATCAATAAAGCTAGTTCTTCTGCTTATATTGTTGAGTATTCTAATCTTTGGCATGGTAGATTAGGACATGTTAATTTTAATTCATTGCGAAAGTTAATTAACATGAATCATATTCCCAATTTTAAAATTGATAACAAACATAAGTGTGATACTTGTGTTGAGAGGCAAAACTAACAAGATCATCTTTTCATAGTATTGAAAGAAACTCTGAACCACTTGATCTAATTCATACCGATGTATGTGATTTTAATTCAATACAATCGAGAGGCGGTAATAAATATTTTATTACCTTTATTGATGATTGCACAAGATTTTGCTATGTGTATTTAATGAAAAGCAAGGACGAAGCTATAGAGAAATTTGTTCTCTATAAGAATGAAGTTGAGAACCAACTGAATAAAAGAATTAAGGAGTTAAGAAGTGATCGTGGTGGTGAGTATGTTTTCCCTTTTGAATCACTTTGTGAACAAAATGGAATCATACATCAAACCACAGCTCCTTATTCGCCTCAATCCAATGGGATTGCGGAACGTAAGAATCGTACCTTGAAAGAGATGATGAACGCTATGTTAATCAGTTCTGGCTTACCTCAGACTATGTGGGGAGAAGCTGTCTTATCAGCTAATTACCTTTTAAATAAGGTACCACGGAAAGAAGCAGGGAAAACTCCTTATGAAATGTGGAAAGGAAGAGTACCTTCCTATAAATTCCTTCGAGTGTGGGGGTGTCTTGCCAATGTAGTCATTCCTCCACCTAAAAAGGTGTGAAGATATGACCAAAAACTGTTGATTGCATTTTCATAGGATATGCACATAACAGTAATGCTTATCGATTTCTTGTGCATGAGTCTAATGTACCAGATATTCACAAGAATACGATAATGGAATCGAGGAATGCATCTTTTTTCGAATACGTTTTTCCTTGTAAAACTAATTCGAATTCAGATGTGCACAAAATGGCACATGAGACTATCATTGAAGATAGTCAGGACCGAGAACAAATTAATGTTCTAGAGGATCAACAAGTTATTGAACCTGAACTAAGACGTAGCAAAAGAGCTAGAACGGAAAAATCATTTGGTCCAGATTTTCTGACATTCTTGTTAGAGAATGATCCTCAAAGCTATAATGAAGCGGTAAGGTCAGCTGATGGTGCCTTGCAAAGATGCCATCAATAGTGAAATTGAATCCATCTTACAAAATCACACCTGGGAGTTAGTGAATCTTCCTCCAGGATGTAACCTTTAGGGTCCAAGTGGATTTTCAAAGGAAAATAAAGGCAGATGGATCAATTGACAAGTACAAAGCAAGACTTGTAATTAAAGGTTATAGACAACGTGAAGGTCTTGATTACTTTGATACTTATTCTCCTGTAACGAGAATAAATTCATAAGGATGATACTAGCGATTGCAGCTTTGCGCAATCTTGAGGTACATCAGATGGATGTGAAAACAGCCATTTCTGAATGGAGATTTAGATGAAGAAATCTACATGGAACAACCTGAAGGCTTTATAGCTCCAGGACAAGAAAAGAAAGTCTGTAAGTTAGTTAAATCCTTGTATGGATTGAAACAAGCCCCGAAACAGTGGCATAAAAAGTTTGATGACACCATGTTGGCAAATGGTTTCAAAATCAATGAATGTGATAAATGCATTTATGTCAGAGAGACAGAAGTTGGCTATGTCATTTTATGTCTCTACGTTGATGACATACTGATAGTCGGGAGTATGTCAAAATGGTGAAATCTACCAAGAATATGCTGAAATCCAAGTTTGACATGAAAGACATGGGTCTTGCAGATGTCATTCTGGGAATAAAGATCTCGAGAAGTCCAGATGGACTTATTCTTGATCGGTCGCACTATGTGGACAAAATTCTTGGTAAATTCAACAATGATGATTCAGCTGTGGCTAGAACTCCCTTAGATGTGAGTTTACACCTATCAAAGAATAGGGGAGATGGTATATCTCAAGTAGAATACTCTAGAGTGATCGGGAGTTTGATGTATCTATCGAGTTGTACAAGGCCTGATATAGCTTGTACAGTAAACAAGCTCAGCAGATATACGAGTAATCCAGGGGTTGATCACTGAAAGCAATAGTGAGAGTACTTAGGTACTTACGTTTTACTCGTAATTATGGGTTGCACTATCATAGATATCCAGCTGTAGTCGAAGGATACAGTGATGCTAATTGGATATCTGACATGAAAGACTCAAAGTCTACTAGTGGTTATGTGTTTACACTAGCAGGTGCAGCTATATCATGGAAATCCTCCAAACAGACTGTGATAGCCAGATCTACAATGGAATCAGAATTCATTGCATTAGACAAGTGTGCTGAAGAAGCAGAATGGCTTCGAAATTTTCTAGAGGATATTCCAAGTTGGTCTAAGCCAGTGCCAGCAATTTGCATTCATTGCGATAGTCAATCTGCAATTGGAAGGGCACATAACAATATGTATAATGGTAAGTCTAGACATATTCGTCGTAGACACAATACCGTTAGACAATTACTCTCTACTGGAGTTATTTCGATTGACTATGTAAAGTCAAAGGATAACATTGCAGATCCGCTAACCAAATGGTTAAATAGAGAGTTAGTTGTGAAATCATCGAGGGGAATGGGACTGAAGCCCATTAGATAAATGTTTATTAGAAGGAAAACCCAACCTTGTTGACTGGAGATCCCAAGAACTAGGTTCAATGGGACAACCTACTCGTAAAAGACATAATTGGATCACTGTGGGGGTTACCCTCTAGTCCATTCCTATGATGAAATGAAACAGTGATGCTCGTATGGATAGAGGTTAAGCAAAAGCTTTTAATGATTCTTATGCGTCGGGAATCCGAGCAGAGTATTACGAGATACTCTTAAATAAGAAATCACCTATGTGAGAGAGAAGTGGGGCCGCTTCAAGGGAATTGTACGGGGCACAATTTTTAGAAACTCTTGCAGAACCAGGTAGATGTTCATGGCCAAAATGAACATAATAATGAGAACTCAAATGTGTAGGTAAAATATCTGTGTGATATGTGTTCTCCAATTACATGAACGGCAGTACAGTTCAATGACATCGCGTCAACTGTCAGCCAGTAATGAGATATATTTTCACAAGGGAATGTTCAAAGGCTGTGGCCTACCTATCCTATGCAGGTGTTGAACCGTTGAACTCTTCTAGGTCAAAATAAAATGTTTTATAAAAATAATTTTATTCGACGTTTTTCGCCAATTTCATTCATGTGGGGGATTGTTGGAAAAATGCTTATTTATAAGCATTTTGAGGCTCAATTTTAAGCATGGTCCACTTCGTGTTAGTGGTTGTTATTGAATGATTCGGATACTCCTCCGTGAGTACTTCGAAATGGTATATTCATATGCTTAAAATGGTGTTTGGGTGAATGAGAAATTGTTGCTCAAAGTTCACAATTTTCAAGCCTTTTGTAATTCCATAACAGCTAATTTAATTAGCTTGGTGGTTACAAAGTTTAATCTCCATAAGTGCTAATCTAATTAGCTTGGTGGTTATATAGTTTAATTTCCATTAGTGCTAATTTAATTAGCTTAGTGGTTACAACAATGTGTAACATCTCCCATTATGAAATTTAATTGGCAAGTTAATTTCTATTAATTGAGATGTGTTTTTCTTTTCCTATATAAACAACATCAGTTCTTGTTTTCAAGATATGAAATAGAAAATAGAGAAAGACATAGCACACACACGAAATATCATTTTCTTTGTTTTGTTAAAAGGAGAGTTCAAACACTTTGTGGTTCGTTGGATACGAGTCTGGTGGTGCCCTTTCTCGTACGTTTCCGTTGTATCCTGGGAAACAATCGTCTCACGTTCTACTGCACCTACGGTAGATGACGAATTTGTTTTAAGGATATTGTTGTTTTACAACAAGCCTCGGGAAAGTTCAGCATCTGCCAACAGCCTCTGCCTCAGCTTCAGCCTCAGCTTCATCTTCTGCCTCTGCTTTCAGCCTCAGCCTCTGCTGTCAGTCTCTGCCTCCAGCCTCTGCCATCTGCCTCTGCCTCTGCTCATCAGTCCCTGCCTCCGCTTTCAGGGTCTGCCGTTAGGGTCTGCTCCGAGAATAATAATTATAATTGTAATTTTGTCATATTCGGATTTCCCAATTACCGTGTAATAATTGTAATAATTGTTATCTACAATCTATTTGCTCCACATTAATGTGATTAGTTCATAGTAAATTAACTTAAATAATGTCATGTGGATCCAACCCAAGTGGCTTATTTTATCTTTGTGTGAATTTGATTCGGGTCCCTACAAGATCTTTAGGTCAAACCTACTCTGATACCATACATGTTATTATACTTACGTAAAAATTAGTTTGAGCTTAAAAATAAAGACCTAACAATTAATGTTTATTTTTTTTATTAACAGTTAATTGAGCTGTGAGCCACTAGATTGTACATCAATAATGAGAGAATGTGTTTAAAATGTAAAAATGTAATGTAAATTTACACCCATTTCTAAAAATACTCCTAAAAACATCCTAATTAGTCATTCATGATAGAGATGGAGATAGTTTATAGTAATTTGTATTTGATAATGAGAACCAAATTTCATAGTTAATGATGTTAATTAAACATGATTAAGTTTCGCAATGGAGGAAGAAACAAGGACCTATCTTGTCATTTTAATTTGTAAATATTTATGTTAAATAACAGATTTTGTTTTACATATAGGATATAGTCTTATCAACCAATTCCCTTTAGAAAATTATAAAAGACAGTCAAAAAAGTTGTTATGTAAATGGCGATGCCATGTCCTTTTTTCAACAAAGGCTGCATTTAATTTCATGTCCTTTTGTTCCTAAAAGGAAGAAAACAAAACCGTAATTAATATTAAATCTTGGAGAAAACATTCTTGGACTTATCGTGTCAGGATATACGGACTAAAAGAGAGTTTTAGATAGACCCGGTCAAGGTTCCGGTTCCGAATCGGTTGGAATCGGACGGTTCCGGTTTCAACCAGTTCTGATTCTAATTCGGTTAGGGTTCTTATCATAATCGAATCGGTTGGAATCGTTTGGTTCGTTGAGGGGCCAGCCCAACGGCTGGCTTGGGGGTAGGGAGCAACGGCTCCCTGCCCCAACGTCAAAAAAAAAATTAATAAATTTGGTGATTTCCCAAATTACCCCTAATAACATTAATAAAACGGCTAATTTTAGGGGCATTTTAGGTATCACAAAAATATTCTAAAAATGTATAAATATTGGTCATTTTTCATTATTTCAACATACCAATTTCTCAATTCTCATTTCTCTCAATTCCTATAATTCTCTCATTCTCAATTCTCTAATTCTTTAAAAAAAATTAAACAACAAATGGCAGGTTCATCTGAGAACACAATGTCAAATGTGTCAACCCAAGAGAGCGGACCTAATATCGGTTCACGGAGAAGAGAAGTTAAGTCTCGTTCCTCGGATGTTTTCAAATTCTTATTTGTAATTTAATGTAATTATGTAATGTAAGTTTATTATATAAATTCAAATTCATAATTTTAAATTATATTATTTTATCAATCTCAATTTTTTATTTTCAATAAAGCAAAAAAAACAAAAAAAACCGAATGGAACCGGAACCGGAACCGAACCGCCGGCCGGGTCTAGTTTTAGATGGACAATTTCTATGGAGAGTAGGCCTCCTAAAATGAAAGAATTCTATACTTTTAAGCGTTCATAAAAGTTTATAATTTACAATTTAATCAATTTAATTATCTTATCTAAAGTAATTCTTTGATATAATGAAAATATGAATAACGTCATTAATGTGGTACTGCCAAGAGATAACATATATGTTGATGGTGATTTCCTGACCCGAGAAGAGCCGGAGTATGAAGAATGGTATAGAAGAGATTTTCACTTCCCGAACAATGGGCCCATGCCCAATAGGCATAGGCATCCGACCAGACAAGAAGATCAGAATTAGTTTGCACTTGATGCCCGACCCGAGATGGAAAGATGTTCAGGGAATATTTTGGGAGTAAATATCTCAACATCGACCCGACCTAGTGGGACATGTCGATCATTTCAATTTGCAATCGATCATCTCAATTTACTGGCCCGAGGAGGTAGGTTGGGGTAATGGTATTATGTTCAAGTGTAGATGACGTAAGTACTAAACATAAGTTTAGGTTTACCAAGGATTGATGGGACGGAGCAGGGTTGCGAGCTTATTGACTGACACACACAATCGCGTGGGAGCAGTTAGAGTACAGGTTGACACTGTAGCATAGCGTGTAACAGTTACCAAAAGTAGCATGTTTTAATGGGATTTAGGTGGCAGGGAGTAGTTGTGTCAGATGGCAGGTCGAAGAGGTGTCAGGCGACTGCGTTATAATCCGTAGGGTAATTGGAGAAGAGAGCCTAGGAAATAATGGCTTAGCAACGTGGGTGACGTCACGAGTTGGTGTAACAATGGAATTGGACCTAGTATATAAAGGGGTTGAGAGTTCATTGTAAAAGGTTGGTCAATTGTTTTATAGCAAAGGACAATTGTTTCTTCACTTGTAAAATAGAGAAAAGAGTTCTCAGTTAGAGGAAAAAAAAGGTCGATCAGACCCGAGGTGGTAATAAAGATTTCATTTTCTTTGTGCCCGTGGACGTATGTTGGATCCATTCCGCCGAACCACGTCAAACCCTTTGTTTTGTCTGTGTGACTTCTTACCTTTTGCCAAGTTTGCATTTGGTTCCCGATAAAACCAAACGAATTCACTGCTTGAAGGAGGTTTGTTCGATGAGTGGTTTTCCCGAATTATTCCTGGAATGAAAAACAGCCCTCAACGATATATTTAAAAAAATAATAATAATTTAACACACGAAACGTGATTTTATCATTCTATTGTTACAATTTCCCATATCCCCACGAGATTGGTTCCATGCACTCGAAAAGTTTCAAATATAATTAATTTAATGTACATTTGAGATTAATACATCACTAACTTAAAATTTAAGTTCAAATTTTAAATTAGAATAAAAGACTTCTAAAAATATAATGAGAGAATTTGCAACCGCATGGATACATTGCATGTCAAGCAAAATTCAAGATCATCCATTTTGCTTTTAGGGAAACTAATATATGATTCTCACTTTGTGCGAGGGGAGTATATTTTTAACTATAATTTTATATTCATAACAAAAATCTTAATAAGATTTTAGGTATTAATCTTATAAATGATCCAGATCTAGCTGGTTTTATAATTTAAATGAGAAAATTTGTTTACTTACACTTAATATTTATGTCTCATTTGTTTGTCTATCAATTCTCAAACAGTGTTTTTAATTCACATTATGATTTCTCTATCGTCTTACTCTCTCATTTGAAAATATTATAAATAACTTTAAAAATATTTAATTTTTTGGGATGAATTCCAATGAAATTTAATGTAATTTTTTCAATTTAAGCTTAAATTTGCTTATCGAACTTGAAATCTTGATCGTGACTGTGTAAGAGCAAATAATTAGAGTATGCATCATGAAGCACAATAAATAATAATAAAATTCATGAAAACAACTTATAAAATTAATTTAATGTAAAATAACAAAAAACAATATACCCAAAACTAAAAATTGGCTAGTTTTGTGGATGACAATTATTTATGTCTCTTATTGATTTTAGAATGAGATTATGTTTTAATATTATAATAGATTTTTTATTTTTATTTTATAAGTTATTAATAAAAACTAATTGTAGAGATTATATGTCACTATATTTTTTATTTTAATTGGAGATTATAATATATCTTTTTATTATGATAGGTAATAAAACATTAATTATGGAGATTAGGTATCACGTATGTTTTTATTTATTTTAATTGGACTTATTTTTATAATTTAATAATAAGAAATTACATTATTAATTAATTAAATTAGTATATTTCTTATTTTAATAGGTGATTATGTTGTTATATTATAGTAGGTTTCATATTTTAATTTTACAATTTAAAAATAATAAAAATAAAAGAGATATTTTAATTTTATAGTTTAATAATAAATAAGAGATTTTATTTTTATATTGTAATAGGCTTCTTATTTAATTATTATTATTTTAATTTATAATTTTAAAATAAAAAATTAATTTTAGAGGTATTTTAATTTTGTAATTTAATAAAACAACTAATTGGAAATTATGTGTCACATATTAAATTAATAAGTTTCTTATTTTAATAAGATATTATATTTTATTTTTAAATATGATTCTAATTTATTAATAATTTATTAATTAAATTAATAGATTTTTTTTTATTTAAATCAGATATTGTATTTTTATATTGTAATAAGTTTCTTATTTTAATTATACAATTTAATAATAAAAAATTATAAAGATATTTTAATATTATAATTTAGTAATAAATAGAAGATTCTATTTTTATATCGCAATAAGTTTCTTATTTTAATAAAATATTATTTTAATTTCTTAATTTTATAATTTTAAAATAAAAATTAATTTTAGAGATATTTTAATTTTATAATTTAATAAAAAAAAAATTATTGTAGAGATTAGGTGACATACATTAAATTAATAGGTTTCTTATTTTAATAGGAGATTGTGTTTTTATTTTATTATAGGTTTATAATTTTAATTTTTAATAATAAAATTAATTTTAGAGATATTTTAATTTTATAATTTAATGTATTCTTATAATAATAGGTTTCTTATTTAATAGAATTTAATAATGACCAGACATGTGGCGTGATAGAGAGGTTAAAAATATTTAAATATATATATATATATATATATATATCTATATATATATATATATATATATATATATATATATATATATATATATATATATAGACACACACTAATCTGCCGCTGTTTATGTGGTTGGAATAAAATTTAAATGTTATTTTTATAATAATAAAATATTTGAATGGGAATTTAACTATGAATAGCATTTGTATACTTAAATAACAAAAAAATCATATATGATACTTTAGGAAGAAAAGAGCAAACTCTTGTGTGACGTTTTACGAAGAAAAATCGGCTCTTTGTATGGATGGAATAAAATTTAAATACAATTTTTTTTCATAATAATAAAAGATTTGAGGAGGAATCTAATTATGGATATCATTTATATTCTTAAATAAAAGAAAAACCATATGTGATGTTTTAGGAAGAAAAACACACATCTTATGTGGCGCTTTAAAAAAAGAAAAAAAGACATATATACCCTAAAGTCTTATAAAAATGACAAACCAACATAATCTTTAAAATGGACATACGCATCCCCTTCTGTTAGTTTTTCCGTTAAATCACTGCAAGAATTTGGGCTTTTAGCGTCGCCAAACGTCAATGTCCAAAGAGGAAAAAGTCGACAAAAAAACTTCTAGCGTCGAAGTATGACGACGTAAAAGGTGGATGTCGTAAGTGTATGGGTTTTATGGCGAAAATCCGGTAACGCAGCGGAAACGCGGAAAATCAAAATTTTCCGATTTCAAAATTTTTCTTAGATCAATTAAATAAACTTATTTATTTAATTACCCAATTATCAAATTCTGAAAATTTACACAAGAAACCAAATTCTTGGTAATTACCGAATTACCCAAATACTTTGTAAATTGATCATTTTAGTTCTAAAATTATCAAATACAATTTTGGATGATTCTAAATCATTTCTAAAATGATTTCCAACATGTCCAACACATTAAAATCAAATTGCAACAAAATCCCCAAATTTCCTTAAATTACCGAACAGCCCCAAATTTTTCAATTTGGTCCTTTTATGTTCAAAACATGTCAAGATCAAATCCAATCAACCCAAAAATTAATATGCATCATATAAACACCATAATACATCACATATATGAAAAGCCCCAAATTTGGAAAGGGTAAGAACCCTAATTTTACAATTTCTTCAAATTGACAAATCTGACCAAACCAATCAAATAAATCCAACACTTTAATTCAAACTTTACCACACCAAACAAGCCTCACCATCATGAAACAGCTCAATAACAATTCTAGGTCATCAATGAGTGGCTTAGCAACTCTAGAATGGCAACATGATTATCAAATAATCAAAAGTAAGCCATTGAAACCATTTCAAGCTTACTTTATAAACCATACATGCTCCCATCTTTCAAACAAGTTCATAACCAATTAAAACACAAACTATAAGTGCAGAGACAACATCCTAGCAACACATGTTGAAGCTAAGCATGTTAGAAATATTTTCTAAGTTGAAAGATTTAAAGAAAAACTTACAAAAATAATTTATTTCCAAGCTTTCCTCTTTGATCTTCAACTTTTTCTCTCAACTCTTTTGTATTTGTTTTTGTATAACTTGTTAACCTAAACCTAATAAAATGAAACAAAACAATAAATACTCACCCAATAAAGCCTTGGCCGAAAATTGCTAAGTATAAAATATCTAGATATTATTTTTGTTTCATTAAAGTTTACTTTAATCAACTTGCATCTTTGATCATTACTTATTTAATGAAATTCAACAAGTCAAATAAAGCAACTCAAGGCATCTCCAAAAAAATATCAAAACTTAAGATATTTATATTTTACTAATTAATTTAATTATTTAACAATTAAATAATTAAATAATTATTTAAATACAAATATTTTAAATATATGTATTATATTTACTTTAAATATCCAAAAATATATATATATATATATATATATATATATATATATATATATATATATATGATATATATCAAATATCACAATTTGACATTAATTAATGTGTATTTAATAAAATATATCATTGAATACAAATACACAATAATTAGGAAATGACTATTAGGTCCCTTTGCATGTATTTTTCGTTTAACATTTAGATGACTTATAAATAATCAGTATTATTCATAAAAGTTGTCATCGTGCTCTACGAGTATATTTCACTAGTGAGTCTCTCTAGATTCAGGCATATCCGTCACGAAATCCAATTTCGTGTCCATAATTTACCGACCCGTAAATTATGACGACCACGGATAAACTCGCTGAATCATACAGGTCAAGATCATGGCATATGTTTAATTCATCCGTCATTGGTATCCGGATATATCCCAGAGATATAGATGTAAACGTCAAATCTCTATAGAGACAATCCCGTCGACGTCTCTATTAGCAATCTCTAAAAGAACACTTAGAACTCACTTCTAAAGTGTACAACGGGCCCATGATTTTTATCTTATTGCTAATCATATATGGACTACATATGCTCTGTACACAGAACTGACAGATCCTATCTCGACACACATAGGGCACCCTGAGGATCTGTCCACACCCAACGAACATGCGGAGGTCTGATCTGAATAGATCGGTGACGTGACTGTCATCTAAGTGTGGAAGATGTCTCATGTGCCCACAATGATATCTCAATTCGAAGAATCACAAATGCTACTCAACCCGAGAAGATTCTTATTGACGTTGGTGTACCATCCATTAAGAATCTTTGGTAAGTCGTTCAGTGTTTATCCGCTATAAACACCTACACGTTTATACGAGTCTCCAAGACTAATTGTTTATTGAGAAACCATTGGAATCATATATTCCAGTATATGACATGTACCAGTCTCAACAGGTTTACTTTACTGACCAAGTAGTGTAAACCTTGACCAGGAATTGTCTGAGAATGACAACGTCATGATACAACTCAATGTCAGTTGCGACGTTTTTGCAACTGCATCATTACTAATCATTCTAAGGTCTATTACGTCTTTAACATATAAAAAGATATATTATATTACAGAAACTGCTTATTTTATTCATAATAAAACGTTTACAATAATATTTACAAGGAAATACAACCGGGAATTGGCGCTCTGAGCACCAACCCCAACAGTAAGCCGGTCGGCGAATATTTTTCGATGCTAAATGTAACATTTCGCATAAAGTTTACTTTTAGCGTCACCAATATTACTTTTATCCTAGTTTATCGTAAAAAAAATGATTATGATGCCGTTAATTATTTTAGTAAATAAAATATCATCATCCAAAATTTCCATATTCATTCTTCATTTTCATATCCAAAAAGGACTATGGTGACCCAGTTGCGCTTCCGTTTCATATTTCCTTAGCCATTCTCCATTTTCATATCCTAACCTCATTTTCTTAATTTCAAATTAAAGCCTTTAATTGATGCTACACGAGATTTATAATCAGAATGCTAGTTCTACAACTACCTCAATCCCTCTCCTCCTCTCTTAAGTTGTTGTTGTTTTTTTTTTTTCTAATTTTTATTTTTTATTTTATTTTTTATTTTTAAAAATAAAGAATGTGCAACCCAAATATATTTTAATTCCTTATTTCCCTCCAAACAGCATACACAGGTGACCCACTCCATCACACGGACATCATTTCACAAATCTCGTTACGGTTTTCGATTCCTTTTGTGCGAAATCGTTAATATAAGGGGCGTTCTGCTCTCATAGCCCGCCACGTTTCAAGAGACGATTAGCCGCACGTGTAACTGACTCAGGGAAATCATCATCCGTCATCACACCATCAAGCATTAAAAAATGGGTAAAACGGTTTCAACAAACAAACAAAACGCACGCACGATACCCCGTGAACTTACAAAATATAAAATAAAAACTAACTGACTTTTCAATTTTCTACGTTACAAATATAAAATAAAAAAATAAAAAACTAAAACGAAACCGTTCGTTGTGTCATAAGCGGTTCTTCTCAGGCGCGTGGGTATCAGACGTAACGTAATGTAACAAGACTTTTTTTCTTTTTCAAAATTTCTCTATCTTTAAGCGAATTGCTTATTAATAGTATTATATTTTGATATATGATGAAATGATAAAATTATATTTAAGTTAAAATATAATTTTAAATTATTTAGTTAATGATGAGAAATTACGATTATTAATTGTTATTTCTTTTAAAAACTGAGTTTTGCAAAAGTTAAAAATTTTAGTTTTTCATCATCATCAAAATATTAGAAAAATTCACTGTAATTATTTTTAACATAAATCGAAATTTCATAACATCATTTATAAACCGTTTGTTCACCGTAATTTTTTAATCGCAACACCAAACAGAACCTGACTCTATTGTGGTGTAAAGAAATCTTATATTTTATTATTATTATTATTATTATTCTTAGAAAATTTTATATTTAAGATTCGTTTGTTTCACAATAAAACGATTTTCTGGAAAATATTTTTTTTTCCATTTTAAGATGATTTTGACATTTACGGAAAACTTGATCAATATAAATTATTTTTCGGTCAACGAATAGTTAAGTCATTTTTCGAAAAATGACTTATGTAACAAATTCACAAGTGATTTTACAGAATTTTGTTCTTATTGCCCAAAATTTACATAGCTCGCTCTAATTAATGACAAAATATGTACTTGGAAGTTGGACCTAGAGCTTTCTGGATCCAACTCGTGATGTGTTTTGGTGGAGCAGGGTCAAAATCTAGATTCGGGAAAAAATATCCGGACTTGAATGCAAGCACTGTTGGACAATTATGACCCATATCGTCACTATTTGTACAGATCATGGTGTTGTTGTACAAATTAAATATGTGACAAATGAGATTGCACTCTTATCATTTGTGATTAGATCACCTAGGAGTATAAATGATAGGAGGTCCCTATGATTTGTTCCTGGACGGAGAATGATATGAGACAGTATCAGTCCACGAAGGATAAATCATTAAATATCCCTAGTCAGAGTATTATCGAGATTGGACGTCGATAAATACGTAAAAGACTAGTATTACACTTGTGCGCGTTGTGAGGGCACAACAACATAGTTCTCATATATTTATGTATATGATACTCATGCAAGTGTAATAGGAGGTTGTGTTTTACCGATGGTACGGGAAACAGCTTCGCTCTAGATAGACCCCCTCGGAATTCCATTGGTAGTATGACTATGTGTCTATGGAAGTCCGAAATCAGGGTAGGTGTATTTGGTCTTAACTTGAGACTTGCACCGCTAATACTTGCGACAATCAATATACTTTGGTTGAGGTCGTCCAGGGCTTTAACAGGTTCTGTGTACGCCAATGCTGGGTATATTGAGAATCGTAGTGTGTTAGGTGTGATATCAAGACGAAACTGTCACTCCAGTCATATGGAGATGATGGTCACGTAGGATACGGGACTGGTTCTCTTAAATGCTGCAGCTATCGGGGTAAAATGACAAGGTCAGGTTTATCCGATTATAGAGACTAGTCACCAGACATCCGACATGTGCTTCGTACGGGGCAGACACAATTCCAGCCCCAGGCCTAGCACGTGATCATCCAATACTGGATAGAAATACGCAATACTACGTATACTACGCCTGATATAGATCCTTTATTCATGTAAGGATATTTCCGGAGAATTGGGTAGGCATGACGCTTTGCTAGAGGCCAACATTCTCTTGTAAATCGGTATAAACGTAGTACTTGGTACTTACGTGTTCGGATAGTCCGACGACCGAATTTAATGCCAACATATCCGGGGATCTCATGGGTCGCTTCCCAAAGATTCACCGATGACGTATAACTCGCACTCTAAATTAATCAGGGATTAATTAGAAGAGAGAGAAAATTAATCTGGGATTAATTGCGAAGATATTTTATCTGGGATAAAATATCAATTAAAGAGAGATAACGATTAATTTGGAATTAATCGAGAAATTAATATATTTGATATATTAAACGAAATTAGATTTCGATGCGAAATTAAAATTAGATTTTAATTCGGGCGAACGAATTAATTTAGAATTAATTCGTTAGCGACGTGAATAGTGATTTTGCTAGGCGTAATTATTTAATTACGACGCAACGGAAAATTCGTTAATTTAGAATTAACGAACCCGAGCCTGAGATTATTTGCGAGCGCATTCGTATTTCGAATTCGAGTGCGGAACGCAAGTCAAATCAAGCGTCAAATCGCTAGTCGCATCTAGCGTCACATCAAGCGTCAAATCATGTCACTTTGAGTGATGTGACCATTGATTGATTGATGGTAGTTGTTGGAAGGCTTTACCATTTGACTTTTTGGAAGCCTAAAAAGTGGTAATTCACTTATTTATTTTTGGAAAATATATAAGTGTTTGTTTTACATTTTTCCAACTAATTCAACACAATCTTTTCTTCTCTCTAAAACACACGCCCAAGGGGCTGTGAAAATAGCTCACTGGTTTCAACAAAAACGTGAGTAGTGGGAAGCACTAGAGTGGGATTTTGTGGCAAAATCACAAGTGCTAGCACACTTACGAGACATGCGAAGGTGATATGGAAGTCTACCCATGAGCTGGGAACTGCTCACTGCCGAGCAGTGAAAGAAGACAGAAAAATCAGATTTTGTTGCCTATGCGTCGCTCAATCGATCGATGTGAGTATTCCGCAACTTCGTCGATTTGTATTCGCACTTGATTCATGCTTATTATTGATCTTGGGACCTTAATAGAAACCAACAATGGCATCTAGAGCAAGGTTTGAGCATGAAATATTTAGGGCTTAAAATTTGGGTAATTTGTATTTGAGCATGATTTGAATAAATTGGATGTTTGAGTATGCTTAATACATGTTGAATTGAAGTTTGATTGGATCAATTTCAAGAAAATTGATTTGGAATAATTTTCCCCAAATTTTCTATGTTAGCCGAATGTAGAGTTGCCCTATTAGTCTTGGATTTTTTGATTTTTGATTCATTGGATGAGTTAGAATCATTCGGGAATGTGATTTAATGTCAATTGTGGGATTAATTGGATTGAAACCAAATCGGATATAAAATCCCCTCCCTTGGCCGAGACTTTGAGCATGTGTATTGGGTTTGATTTTAATCAAAATGTGTTGGACATGTGATGATGAAAATGAGCATGATTAATTCTGTATATTGATGTTTTAGAAATGTTAATTGGGTAATTAATCATGTTATACACTTTGGTAATTAAATTGGGAAAATTGGATTTTTGGTATTTAATTAATTGGGCCTTAAAATTGGATTTGGGCTTGTTGTGTTGTAATTGGGCTTGTTGGGCTTAGTTGTACTAAGTTAGGTTTAGGCAAATTGGATTGGATCCAATTGGGCCCAAAACCGCATCCATAAAGCCCAAATGCGACTTAATGGACCTTTAAAGTTTAATTGGGCCTAATGGGCCAAAATTGATTTATGGGCTTATGGGGGTAACTTCCGGATTGAACTTTGGTTATCGGTTTGACCCGAGTTGACCAAAAGTCCACGCCTTAAGAAATTAATTGAAAGTCCATTGGACTTTAATTAAATTGACGTTGGACGTTAATCGGGCTTTGAGACCCGTAACGATTAAATTTGGAATTTAAATCGTAAAAAGTTCATTAATAAAGTGTAGTATTTAATTTGGAATTAAATAGTGAATTAAAATTGAATGCATATTAAATTGGATTTAATGATGTAGTTTAATTTAATTCGAAAATTTGTACTTTGAGTACTTATTCGCAAAAACGAGTTTGACTCGAGCAAAATCAAATCGTTGTTTGAACATAGGATGATCACTAATTATCAGATTAATTACTTTGATTAGATTGATTGATAACATGCTTGTGTGAATACATGGTTGCGATGCATGAATAATGTATATCGGATGGATATTAGATGGGTGGCACTATTTTAGAAATTGTTGTAATAAATTCGATTGATTAATTGGACCTGCGTGTCCAGCCTTATTACCTATCATTTCTTTGTATTCTCTTCTCACCTATTCCCCTCAATGTAAATAAGGTTTCTTTAGAAGTGTAGTGTAACGGGTAGAAGTAATACATGTGCTAGCGGGAGAGAGAAAGAGAGAGATTTGATCTAGGATCATTGTGTAAAGTATCCATCCGCATATCATTATTATTTTACATATGCGCTTTATTATTTGTTTAGAATGCATGTTTAAGGGTGTATGATGATGAGACCTTAACAAAGATAATAAATTGGTTGTCAATTTGCACTCGAAAAACCCTCGCAAAATATTAAGCGTTTTTCCTTCCATTGAGTGATTCTCACTCAAGATCCGAGACTGGCATTGGCTTGTTGGCCAAAGTCAAGGCCTTTGTCCGTCGAGGATGTGTTTGAATCACAAAGGCTTTGTTCCATATTGGTGTCTTGTCCAAGTTGTGGTTTTTTGGCCAAAGTCAAGACCACTTATTGTCCATCGACATTGATTACGAAGCTTTCCATGGTCAATGGGTCGCGCTTAACTGGGATCACTAAGTTTGTTGTGCCAAAGCCAAGGCTTAGTTGATTTAGAGGAAAAAGGTTAGGTAATACATAAGATGTATTGGCATATATAAGATATATGTTTCGGACTTGGATGTCCCCCTACCAGATCTAGGAATTGGATTGGATCCAATCGATCTTAGAGATCTACCTAGTTAATTATCATACAATTTGTTGGCCAAAGTCAAGATGTGTGATATTTAACGGGAATCCTATCCCACTAGGAAACGCGGTTTCCCGAGTAACTCGACAGAGGGTTGACATTTAAAACATAATCCTAGGGAAAATGTATTTAATGGTTTTAATTTTCAAATTGGAAAAAATTTCAGGATGGTCCTGGAAAAAATAAGTTACTTTATTTGATAAAATAACATATTATGCCTAAGCCCGAAGTTAAGCAAATAGTAGAGCATAATCTTTGGAAGATTTATGTAATGATAACTTTAGTGCTTAATCCATTAAGCTTGTCGCAGTAGACTCCTTAATTTCTGAATCAGAACTAAGGATTAGATCTTAAAGTATGATGATGAAATTGAAGGATCTTCAATAAATCTATCTTTAGATTTTAGAAGTACTAAATTGCAATACTTAACTCTTGGAGAGTTAATGACTATTCTCAAGGAGACAAAGTCAAGAGTTTGCAATTAGGCAAGTAGCGCAAGGCGCACCTTACTTCGATATTCTAGAAGGCCAAGGCTTGGCCAAAGGCTTTTGGAGTGTTGAAACAGGCAAAGGCACAATCATTATAATCTTCTGGGAAAATAAATGACATATCCCAAAATATCTGCCTAAATTGTGGCAAACGGGATCGCGGAAGCGTGACTACCATTTGGACAAAGCAGACATGAAGGAATTGAAGACGAGCAAGGCTATGACTTCAAATATGTTTGTCAAGATTATGTTCACTACTGGTATTAAAATTGGATTTTAGATACTTAGTGTGGTACATAAAATATATGTTGATGTTCAGAATCTGTTTTGAACAGGATACTGACTTCAATTGAGATTCATCTGCGAATTGGAAACAGGACAACAGTCGCTGTTTTAACCGTAGATACCTAAGTTTAGGAACTACCTTCGGGTGTGTACTTAAATTAGGAACTGTTATAATGTAACTAGTTTGACTAGAAATATTATCTCTTTATCAGTGTTTGACCCGCTGCGGGTGAACCTTTATATTCTAGAATACTAAAGTGTTTTATTATATAAAGATGATATTGAGATAAACACATTAGATGTGAATAACAGAATTTATATTTCGAATATAAATAAATCTCAAACGCATAACATGACAAACAAATAGCTCGAACTGATTTGATCATATGAAACATATTGTGGCATTGTTGTCTGGGACACAATTAAACAAGACTCGTATATCCACACTTTTGAAGACTGGATACTAGGACTGATTTGATTCCACTCAAATAAAGTCTACGAATCTAGTTTATTGGGCAAAGTGCCTAAAAACACTATTTACTTGGTAAAAGTGCAAAAGCCACCGATCTGTAAGCCCTAGTTCATAGTGAAACAAGTGGGCCCATGTCTAGCTGGGCTAGATGTGGATATGAATATTTCGTGACCTTACGGATGTAGCATCGCGTTATGGTTATGTGTTTCTTTGAAACACAAATCGGAAAATTTCAGTTTCGACACGAAATAGACAAACAGATCGGCTATAGTATTATACCGTCACGGTAAGACCGTAATGGAAAATACTTAAGCAATAAGTTTCTAGTATACTTGAAAGATTATAGTATTCTTTCAATGAGGACTCCTCCCGAAACACGTCAGTTTGACGGTGTGTCCGAATTGAGTAACCGAATTTTAGTGGACATGATAAGGTTAATCATGAGTCGCTCTGAGCTACTATTTCCTTCAACGGATAAGCATTATACAGTGCAGAACTTATTTTGAATAAGGTTCCATTAAAATCTGTTTGACAGATTTCATATTAGATATGAACGGGAAAGAAACCGGGTTTCTCATTCCTGAACATTTGGGTATGCTAGGCATATGTTTGGATGATACCAAACTAAAACCCAAATTGGATAAGTGCCAATTGTAGGTTATCCTAGGGATACCAAAGTATTGTACTTATACAACTCACTTGAGAACAATTAGATTGTTGCTCGCCAAGTGGTTTTCCTAAGAGGAATACCGATATGCAGTGGTAAGTGGGAGGATAGTAAAACTCGATGAAAATCGGAGTAATACTGTCCAAGGCACCGAATCTTAATGGAACATATATAGTTCATCAAGGATGAAACTATAACATTAATCTTCAAATACACAAGAACTGCGTATGTCGGAAAGAGTCAGAAAAAAACCTAGGGTATGGGTTTCTGATCTCACCTTATAAAGATGTTAATCTTTTGAGGTATACCAACTGACTACGTATGAGGAAGTGATACAAGGTATCGACTCCCTATTATGGCAAAGTGCCATGAATCCGAAATGGATTCCATGTATATCAACAAGTTTAGATACTAGTTGATGTACCACAAGGCATTGTGCCCATTGGTACTATAAGTCTTCATGGAAGACATACATGGAAGACAACATACCAACGTACTAAGCTAGGCTTGTAGCGGAGAGGTATCGTTATCAACATTGTATTGATTACGATTCAACCTTTTCCCTGTTGCCACGGTAAATCCATTTGGATAATGCTTGCTAATGCTGCATGTTTCATTTATGAAATATGTCAGCTTAACGGGAAAATCGCTTTCCTGAAAATGAAACCTTTTGGAGGATGTTTACAACATCCTGACGGTTTTGTCGTACCAAAACTAGCAAACAAGGTTTGCAGGTTATTCGATCCATGTTTGGATTGAAGCAAACATAGGTTCTTGGAATTGTCGTTTTGATGTGATCATAATGGAGTATGATTTAATTCAAAACGAAATAATTCTTGTGTATATAAGGAGGTTAGTGGGAGCGCACTGACAGTGGTCGTCCTATAAATAATGATAATACATAATTTCTTGGAAATGATATTCCCATAAAATAACTATCGGCGAAAGCTTGGCTTTCGAAAACTCTCCGTGGAATCGTACATTGAAAAATGTACGCTACCTGGTGTCTCATACGCTTTGAGCATATGGATTCACAAACATGCGAATCCTTGTGATAGTCACTGGATTGATGTTAAGAACATCGTTAGTTTCTTAGAGAACTAAGGATGTTGTCTTAATCTATGGAGATGGAGAACTTGAAGTGACTGGGATCACTGTAGCAAGTTTCATAAACCGATAAAACGACTATAAGTCGCAAAAGGTACTATACAGTTTGAATAACGGAACAGTGAGCTGGAAATCTTCCAAGCAAGATACTGTTACCGAATAAACAACAAATACGGGTTATTGCTGCAGCTGAGGCGGCAATAGAAGCCTTCTAGGTCAATAATAAATATAATTAGATTAGATATAATTTTGTTAGCAGCTGAGCTAGGCTTGAGCACAGGCTAAAGAATTAATGGTCTCATCAACGATCCAGATAAATAATTTGATATTCATCTGATTCGTTCGGATCATACATCGTGGCGATGTGATGATCGAATAAATCGCATCAGATGATAGTCATGCAAATCCGCTGACAAAAGCTTTTCTCAGTAATTTGAGCCAACCGTACATAGTTCGGGTGTCAAGCACTCGAGTGACTGGCTATAGGCCAAGTGGGAGATTGTTGGACAATTATGACCCATAACGTCACTATTTGTACAGATCATGGTGTTATTGTACAAATTAACAATGTGACAAAGGAGATTGCACTATCACTTGTGATTAGATCACCTAGATGTATAAATGATATGAGGTCCCTATGATTTTTTCCTAAACGGAGAATGATATGAGACAGTATCAGTCCATGAAGGATAAATTTTTAAATATCCCTAGTCATAGTATTATCGAGATTGGACATCGATAAATACGTAAAAGACTAGTATTACACTTGTGCGCGTTGTGAGGGCACAACGACATAGTTCTCATATATTTGGGTATAGGATACTCATGCAAGTGTAATATGAGGTTTTGTTTTACCGATGATACGGGAAACAGCTTCGCTCTGGATAGACCCCATCGGAATTCCATTGGTAGTATGACTTTGTGTCTATGGAAGTCCGAAATCAGGGTAGATGTATTTGGTCTTAACTTGAGACTTGCACCGCTAATACTTGCGACAATCAATATACTTTGGTTGAGGTCGTCCAGGGCTTTAACAGGTTATGTGTACGCCAATGCTGGGTATATTGAGAATCGTAGTGTGTTGGGTGTGATGTCAAGACGGAAGTGTCACTCCAGTCATATGGAGATGATGGTCACGTAGGATACGGGACTGGTTCTCTTAAATGATGCAGCTATCGGGATAAAATGACAAGGTCAGGTTTATCCGATTATAGAGACTAGTCACCAGACATCCGACATGTGCTTCGTACGGGGCATACACAATTCCAGCCCCAGGCCTAGCACGTGATCATCCGATACTGGATAGAAATACGCAATACTACGTATACTACGCCTGATATAGATCCTTTATTCCTGTAAGGATATTTACAGAGAATTGAGTAGGCATGGCGCTTTGCTAGAGGCCAACCTTGTCTTATAAATCGGTATAAACGTAGTACTTGGTACTTACGTGTTCGGATAGTCCGGCGATCTCATGGGTCACTTCCCAAAGATTCACCGATGACGTATAACTCGCACTCTAAATTAATTTGGGATTAATTAGAAGAGATAGAAAATTAATCTGGGATTAATTGCGAAGATATTTTATCTGGGATAAAATATCAATTAAAGAGAGATAACGATTAATTTGGAATTAATCGAGAAATTAATATATTTGATATATTAAACGAAATTAGATTTCGACGCAGAATTAAAATTATATTTTAATTCGGGCGAACAAATTAATTTAGAATTAATTCGTTAGCAACGTGAATAATGATTTTGCTAGGCGTAATTATTTAATTACGACGCAACGGAAAATTCGTTAATTTAGAATTTACGAACCCGAGCCCGAGATTATTTGCGAGCGCATTCGCATTTCGAATTCGAATGCGGAACGCAAGTCAAATCAACCGTCAAATCGCTAGTCGCATCTAGCGTCACATCAAGCGTCAAATCATGTCACTTTGAGTGATGTGTCCATTGATTGATTGATGGTAGTTGTTGGAAGGCTTTACCATTTGACTTTTTGGAAGCCTAAAAAGTGGTAATTCACTTATTTATTTTTGGAAAATATATAAGTGTTTGTTTTACATTTTTCCAACTAATTCAACACAATCTTTCATTCTCTCTAAAACACACGCCCATGGGGCTGTGAAAATAGCTCACTGGTTTCAACAAAAACGTGAGTAGTGGGAAGCACTAGAGTGGGATTTTGTGGCAAAATCACAAGTGCTAGCACACTTACGAGACATGCGAAGGTGATATGGAAGTCTACCCATGAGCCGAGAATCGTTCGACGAAGCTTGGAGCTTGTTCGAGGAGCTCAAAAATAGAAAATGGAGGGCTGTGAACTTCTCACTGCCGAGCAGTGAAGGAAGATAGAAAAATCAGATTTTGTTGCCTCCGCGTCGCTCAACCGATCGATGTGAGTATTCCGCAACTTCATCGATTTGTATTCACACTTGATTCATGCTTATTATTGATCTAGGGACCTTAATAGAAACCAACAAGCACACTCAGTCCGTATTTGGAAATTTGAATTTTTTTTTTAATCTTTTCTCAATTATATTTGTATTTCCGAAATTTGGCATCTGCATGGATTTATATACCGGTATATTGGGACCAAATCTTGAATTTTTTTTTTAAATATATTTTTTCAGTCATATTTATATAAAAGTAATAAAATTTTAGATTAGATCTCAGGAATCCGGACCCTTGCGGATCCGCATTCGGATACACCCGGATTGGATCTAGAAATCTCATTTTTAATTTTTTTTTCTATTATATTTATCCCACATGGATATTGATATATCCAGAGAGAATCTAGAATTTCAGGTTTTTTTTCAATTATATTTGTGTAAAATTAATAAAATTATAAACCCGAATCTCAGAATTTCGAACCCACGCGAATCCAAGTCCATATTTCCTACTCGATTCTATAATTTTTTTTCCTGACCCTGGTATTTCCATACCACGGTCTTTTGGGTCTATGTGTATGCAAGTTCGAAAATACCTAGTTCGGATATGTGTGGGTCCTAAATTTTGCTATCCGGGTTTGGAATTTTTTTGCGAACCCGTGTCTTCTAGGTTTATGTGGATTCAGGCGAGACCGAACCCAGACATTTTCTTCCATCCCTAACACTAGAAAAAAATTTCAGAGGCGTCATACATTCGGAAACGCATTCTAATTTTTTTTTTTCATGAGATAGTCAAATATTGAAAAAATATTTTATTTTTCAAAAATAAATGTCATTAAAAATATTTTAATTACGAAAAATAAATTTTTCGATAAAATAAACAGATGGTGAAAATAAAGTGTAGTGAAATCCGTACACATGCCGAAATGATAATCGTCTAGTATTATAGTCTTAACGTGAGACCGTGGGTAATGTCATGTCATGTCATGTCATGCATTGCCGTATTTTCTTGCAAAACATGGGCAGATGACTTTTATTTGCCCAAACCATAACTAAATGAGGGATGCGTGTTCAAACCATGATGATGATGATGATATAGGAATCAACTGTCCCTCCTGGAGAGCTGCACTAATTAATAATTATCTCTTCAACACTCAAACAAGCAAGCAAAACCCAACTCATCATCATCATCCCCATCATCACACATGCATTTTTCTTCCATTTGATTTGAACGAGTCAATTAATTAACTTTGAGTAATGATACACTCGCACACACTTTCACTTCAAGTTTTACAGTGATCTACAGTAAATCACTGTAACTACAGTGAGAGAGTTTGTAAAACTTTAAGTAAAAGTGTATGTGAGTGTATCATTTTTTATTAACTTTTGGGTCAATTTAAGTACTCACACTTATGCTGCTTTCGTCATCCAAATTAATACAAAAAAAAAAAAAAAATAGTATAAACACATATAAATATAAATAAAATTTTAGTTAAAAGATATATAATTTTACTTATCTTTTTAGTATTATTGTGCTTTTTTTTTTTGTGTATCTATCATTTTTCTTTGCTCATAACATAATCCCATTTAATTTCGGCATTTTTTTTACTTGTGAGCAAGGATTGTTTCCTTTTCCCCATTCCCATGACCCAAAGCCATGAATCCATAAAATTATTAACATGCAAAAAATTTATAGTCTAATTGATGTCTCATATAATGTGACACTGTGATATATTTTCATAACAACCGTAACAATTTGGTTACACATTGCACTTCTAAAATTAAGATAAAAAGTTTGTAATATAACCCATGATTCATTTAAAGTAACACCATTGGAGTCTGTCATGGATTGCATAGAATTTAACTTATTAATTTACATCAACACCATGATGTTGTATAAATACTAGAGAAATGATAGACTGACGCATACATTTACTCACAAACATACAGAACGGCAGCACATGCTTCCGTTTTGATTTAAAAATTATAAGCTAGGTTTGTCTTGGTCCCGTAGCCAAACAAGACATCAGTATAGCATTTCCTATTCCCTAAATCAATTCTAACAGCAGCCCCCTCATCGCCTTCAGCACACCATTTCAGTATAACATACCAAATCGTACCATTTCCAAAAAATTAATCATCCATCGTCGCCGACGAACTGAATCCAGAGCCTTCGCGCAGAGAAGCATCGCTTATCTCAGGCAAGTCCTTGTCATATGAAGCAAAATAGAGTTCAAATGTGTTTAAATTGAAAACATTTATTTTGCTTGATTGGTTTCCTCACACGTAGTGGCATTTTTGCTGGTGGGTTGGTGAGATTGGAATCAGTTTCATCTGGGTTTGGTCTTTTTTCACTTGTTGTTTATTATTCTTGATAATGCTGATTGACGAATAGTGAATGGGGGCTTGTTTGATATCTATTTCTGTAATAATAGGATTGTTTTATTATTCCTTATTAAACCAAAGTTCACTTGGCCTTCTGGGTATTAGTTATTTTTGCAAAATGTTTAAGCTTTTATTGCCAAATTGGCATTCGTGAGCATCCTCTTAGAATCATAACAAGATTAGAATTGGCCATTGTTTGAAACCATTGCTGATTTTCTCGGATTAGTGTTGCTGTTGTAATTGTAATTCATCAACTTGGTTGAATTTTGTTTTTATTTTTTTTAGTCCACTGCCATCCAGTCCACTACCAATTATGTTAAATTCAATTTGCAAAAATGTGAAATATATGTGTATTTTTTTCATACAGGCTTCATCCATAATTTGAGGGTGACAGAGAATGACAAATTTAGAATTGGACATTGAATTCAATCAGGATGAGGGTGTAGATGTTCACATTAATGAAATTGATGATAATGGCAATGATGATCCAAAGACAGATATGATTTTTGATAATGCTGATGAGATGTTTAATTATTACAAAGAATATGGTAAACGAAAGGGGTTTCCAGTAATGCTGAGAAGTAGTATAAAGGGGGGTGATGTGAATGTTAGGTATGTGACATTTGCTTGTGGGAGAAGCGGCTTTTCAAAAACGACATCCAGTAATATTTTAAGGCCCCAACCTAATTCAAAAATTGGTTGCAATGCTAAAATATGTGGATGTGTAGATAAAGTTGGAAAATGGAGGGTTCGAACTTTAGTTCTGGAGCACAACCATGAATTATTATCTCCATCGAAGTCGAAGTATTTCAGATGTAACCGTAGCATCAATGTACATTCAAAAAAGGAAACTTGAGATAAATGATAGAGCTGGTATAAGAGTTGCCCAAAGTAGCAATTCTCTTGTTATTGAAGCTGGTGGGCATGAAAATGTTACATTCACGGCAAGAGATTGTAGAAATCATGTTGACAAACAAAGAAGATTACGTCTTGGCGAAGGAGATGCTGTTGCTTTACAAAACTACTTGATGAAAATGCAAGCAGAAGACGATAAATTTTACTTTAGCTTCAATTTGGATGATGAGGGTCGATTAAAAAATGTTTTTTGGGCTGATCCGAGGAGTAGGGCCGCCTACAAATCTTTTGGTGATGTTGTTACATTTGACGCCGCATATCTAACAAATAAGTATGACATGCCATTTGCCCCATTTGTGGGAGTTAATCATCACGATCATTCTATACTGTTAGGATGTGGGTTGATTTCACATGAGGACACTAAGACTTTTACCTGGTTATTTAGGACATGGCTATCTTGCATGTCCAATGCTGCACCTATTGGAATCATTACTGACCAAGACAAGGTAATGAAAAAGGCGATTGAGATTGTTTTTCCTACTACTCGAAATCGGTGGGTTTGTGGCATATACTGAAGAAAGTTTCTGAAAAATTAGGAGCTTATACGGAATATAATGCAATCACTCAGATATTACATTTTGCTGTTTATGATTCACAATGTGTTGCACAATTTGAGGAAACTTGGCATTATATACTTGTTCAATATGATTTGGGCGGTAATGAATGACTTACTGGGTTATATCAGGACAGACATCATTGGGTTCTGTGTTTTCTAAAGAATAGTTTTTGGGCAAGCATATCAACTACTCAACGTAGTGAAAGTATGAATGCATTCTTTGATGGGTATGTTAACTCAAAAACAACATTGAAACAATTTGTGGAGCAGTATGACCATGCTTTGCGTAGTAAAGTTGAAAAATAAGTAAGAGAAGATATGAAGTCACTTTCACAGCAAATTTCTTGTGTAACGGAATACAAGATGGAGCAGCAAATACATGAAGTTTATACCATTTCAAAGTTCAAGGAATTTCAGCAAGAGTTAATTAGAAAGATGTATTGCAAAGTTGTCAATTCAATGGGATCAGAACATGTAGTAAAAGAAGATGTGAAAGTTGGTGAGGGGAAAAAAGAATTTTATTTACAGTTTACTTTGAAAGGGAGAAAGAAGAAATTACTTGTAGTTGCTCAATGTTTCAGTTTAGAGGAATTCTCTGCAGACATGCTGTTACAACCATGATACGTAATGACGTAGAAGTATTGCCAGATAAGTATATCCTCGAACGATGGCGAAAAGATGTTCGACGATGTCATAGTAGGGTGAAAATTAGCTATGATATATGGAGTTCTACAGATGAACAAGTGATATATGACAAAATATGTGCTAAGTTCGCTATGGTTGCAGATAAGATTGCAGGAGATATTGAAAGTTATAATTATGTGTCAGATTTGATTGATAATATGTGGAAAGATTTACCGAAACAAAATTTTGGTATTGAAAAAAGTTGTTGTAATACTGTTGGGAGTTCAGATACTGCAGTTGAAAGCATTCGTGATCCAGAGATTACTCGTGCTAAAGGTCGTCTTCGCACTTGAAGGCTACAATCTATAAAATTTAAGAAACATAGCAAAAAAAAATCAGGTGTGTATCGAATTAATGTAAATTTGTTAAGTCAAATAACTTCAGTAAAGTAACTAACATCTCATTTTCATTCTACTTGATTAACAGGATGTACAAATGCATGAGCAATTACATTCTATTCAATTCCCAACACAAGATAACAATGTGGTTAGTATAAATTGTTTTTTTTTTATTTATTTATATATATAACATATTTTACTGTATTAGCAAATGTAGTTACCTTTCATTTGATTTTGCATGCAGATTAAACATGTTCCTGCCACTGCACCATATGTTCCTGATTCATTTGGAGGATTTCAGCAATTACTGCTCCAATATAAATGATAATTCATTTGGATGATTTCAACAATTACTTTTCCAATGTCTTGAAGTTGTCCACATAACGCTAGTTTTGATATAGAATTTTAATGTAATCAATATTCTTTTAAATCAAATCACCCGACTTTATATGTTATGTTTGTTTGTTAATTCATTTGTTAGTTTTTATGCCATAACGAGTGGCTTGGTTCAAAGTATACTCAAAGTATGCTCAAAGTATGGTCAAAGTATGGTCAATAAAAACTTCTATAATCAAATAACATATTATACATTGACAGAAATATATGTGATGCTTGAAGCATTATACATTGTCGGGATTTCTCCTTAAATAAAATAACATATTAAAAAATGATACATAGTAATAGGAAAATAATTATTTCTGCTGCATATTTTTGAATGGGACTACTCTCTCGGTTTCGTAGTTCATCCATCAACTTTCGAATTTCAGCTAGTAAAATATCATGATTAGTGTCGTTGGCTTTTCGATCTTCCGCCCATTGATCGTCGTCATTCCAGTCAAAGGCTAGACAATCCTTGCATTTCCAAAATTTTTGATTTGGATTCCGCGATGTAGTAGAAGTCCATAACTTTTGGTAACCGTTGGGGAATTTGCGGCAACGTCGCCGTTCTACTGAATTTGTATTTGTGCTGGATGACATTATAATTACAAACCAACAGCAAACTGCATCATAAAATAAACTTTCTATAAATGAAGAACATTATGGAGTTCCAATCCTATCACTGTAACAATTTTTCAATCCAATCATTAGCATAAATGAGAGAATAAAAAATGTATACAATTACCTATAATGTAACCATCTCCATGAAGAAAAACAAAATCAGTAATAAAAAATCGACAAAGTCTCTTTCCCTACCAATACTCACCAATTATCATTTCCTTTCAATACTTCTCTGAACTGAACCAGCTTTAAAAAAAATTCAAAAATTCACACACACAATGACACAAATGCAACATTCAAGTATTCAGCATGCATCATATCCTACCAAGTACATCTGGACTTCCAAAACTGCTCATAAAGTTTATAATTTTCCATCATTAAGTACCCAAATTATGACTAAATGCAACCCCGATGGTAAATAAAACTTGAACCATATCCTACTCATTATTCTAAATTTAACGCTAAAAAATATTCCCCAGATGAACATGTTATCATATTGAAGCACAACCAGCCGGTCATAACAAATTAAAAAAATGCTGATTCTTTTTTTCTTGTACAAACCCAATCACAGAGCATTTCAATAAAAAAAAGTTCACAAATTGAAAACAAATGAAGACCCCAATTAAATTACCAAACAGATTCATCCTCCAGGCTTGAAAACCAATTAAACCAGATTCATTATTATTGTACAAACCAATTAAACCAGATTCTTTTTTTTCTTGTACAAACCCCGATGGTTTCATTGTTATTAATTTAAACACATTTGAACTCTATTTTCGTTCATATACAATGACTTGCCTCAGATTCGCGATGCTTCTCTACGCGAAGGCTTTGGAACTTGTTCGCCGGTGACCGTGGAGGACGATTTGAAGAGAACGATACGATTTGATGAAACCTAATCCAATCTCACCAACCCAACAACAAAAATTCCACTTAGGACAAGAAAACCAATCAAGCAAAATAAGAAAATGAAGGCAGAGGAAAACACTAAACCTTCATTTGCTGATGAACTGAAGAGATGAATCCGACTAATTGAAGAGCTGAAGGCGACGAGGGTTTGCTGTTAGGATTGAAATCGTTAGAATTGATTTGGGGAATAGGAAATGTTAAACTGATGTCTTGTTTGGCTACGGGACCAAGGAAAACCTAGCTTATAATTTTTAAATCAAAACGGCAGCATGTGCTGCTGTTCTGTATGTTTGTGAGTAAATGTATGCATCAGTCTATCATTTCTCTAAATATTATGTATATATTACAAATATTTGGTTACTGTGTTCTTACAAAGGACTCTGAACAAACAGTAAAACACAACACGGTTGCTACAATAATCAGAGGAAATAACACAATAAGAGAAATAAAAGTAACAAAGTCTCGGGACAACTGCAGTGAGCGAAGCAGTCCGGGCAACAATGAACCAGCGACAGGAACAACGGCAATAGACAGACAGAGAAAATTTCGAGGCTTGTTGATGCGGCAACAATCTCCTTAAAACAAATTTGTCCCCTACCGAATGGTGCAGTAGAATGTGAGACGTTTATTTCCCAGAATGCAACGAAAATAAACGAGAATGAGCACCACCAAAATCGTATTCAACGAACCACAATGTGTTTGAACTCTGTCAACGAAAACAGTAAAAAGACTCTGGAAAAAATGTTCTGTAAATTTTTTTTCCTTCTATTAAAAACGAAAACCACCGTCATGCCAATTAAATTGAGTTATTGGGAGGCTTTTCATATGATGTAACCACTCAGTTAATTAATAGAATTAATTTAACTGTTATGGAACTTCAAAAGGCTTCGAAAAAATAAAGAGGCTTGCAAAAAGTGGCTGGGCCGGGCCCGCACAATTTGGTCCGACATTCGTGTACGTAAGACGCGTGGGTGCACACGAGTCAGGCCTGTTCGGATTTTGATTTGCACCCCCATGTGCGCGCACGTAGAGAGAGCCTATATCCTTATAACACTTACCCATCTATATATGAGCAATCATATATAAACACAATTTTCCTTTATTAGCTTTCCCATGTGGGACAAGCTTATTTCTCTTTATTTTCCAACACCAACGGGTGAACTTTGAGCAACAATTTCGCATTCACCCAAGCACCATTTTAAGCATATAAATATACCATTCCGAACTACTCACGGAGGAGTATCTGAATCACTCAAAAACAACCACTAACACGAAGTGGACCATGCTTAAAATTTTACCTCAAAATGCTTACTAGTGAGCATTTTCCAACAATCCCCCACATGAATGAAATTGGTGAAAAAAACGTCAAATAAAATTATTTTATAGAACATTTTATTTTGACCTTGAAGAGTTCAACAGTTCAACACCTGCATAGGATAGGTAGGCCTCAACCTTTGAACTTTCCATTGTGAAGATATATCTCCTTTACTAGCTGACAGTGGACACGATGTCATTGAATTGTACTTCCGTTCATGTAAATGAAAACATATATCACACAAATATTTTACCTAACACATCTGAGTTCTCATTATTATGTTCATTTTGGCCATGAACATCTACCTGGTTCTGCAAGAGTTTCTAAGTATTGAGCCCCGTACAATTCCCTTTGAAGCGACCTCACTTCTCTCTCACATAAGTGATTTCTTATTTAAGAGTAGCTCGTATTACTCTGCTCGGATTCCCGACACATAAGAATCATTAAAAGTCTTTGCTTAACCTCTTTCCATACGAGCATCACTGTTTCATTTCACCATAGGAATTGACTAGAGGTAACCCCCCACAGTGAACCAATTATGTATTTTACGAGTAGGTTGTCTCATTGAACCTAGATCTTGGGATCTCCAGTCAACAAGGTTGAGTTTTCCTTCGTAATAAACATTTATCTAATGGGCTTTAGTCTCATTCCCATCGATGATTTCACAACTAACTCTCTATTTAACCCTTTGGTTAGCGGATCCACAATGTTATCCTTTGACTGTACATAGTCAATTGAAATAACTCCAGTAAAGAGTAATTGTCTAATGATATTGTGTCTACGATGAATATGTCTTGACTTACCATTATACATATTGTTATGTGCCCTTACAATTGCAGATTGACTATCGCAATGAATGTAAATTGCTGGCACTGGCTTAGGCCAACTTGGAATATCCTATAGAAAATTTCGCAGCCATTCTGCTTCTTCAGCACACTTATCTAATGCAATGAATTCTGATTCCATTGTAGATCTATCTATCACAGTCTGTTTGGAGGATTTCCATGAAATAGCTGCACCTGCTAGTGTAAACACATAACCACTAGTAGACTTTGAGTCTTTCATATCAAATATCCAATTTGCATCACTGTATCCTTCGATTACGGCTGAATATATATGATAGTTCAACCCATAATTATGAGTAAATCGTAGGTACCTGAGTATTCTCACTATTGCTTTCCAGTGATCAACCCATGGATTACTCGTATATCTACTGAGCTTGTTTACTGTACAGGCTATATCAGGCCTTGTACAACTCGATAAATACATCAGACTCTCGATCACTCTAGAGTATTCTACTTGAGATATACCATCTCCCATATTCTTTGATAGATGTAGACTCACATCTAAAAGAGTTCTAGCCACAACAGAATCATCATTGTTGAATTTACCAAGAATTTTATCCACATAGTGCGACTGATCAAGAATAAGTCCATATGGACTTCTCGAGATCTTTATTCCCAGAATGACATCTGCTAGACCCATGTCTTTCATGTCAAACTTAGATTTCAGCATATTCTTGGTAGATTTTACCATTTTAACATCACTCCCGACAATCCATATGTCATCAACGTAGAGACATAAAATGACATAGCCAACTTCTGTCTCTCTGACATAAATACATTTATCACATTCATTGATTTTGAAACCATTTGCCAGCATGGTATCGTCAAACTTTTTATGCCACTATTTCGGAGCTTGTTTCAATCCATACAAGGATTTTACTAACTTGCAGACTTTCTTTTCTTGTCCTGGAGCTATAAAGCCTTCAGGTTGTTCCATGTAGATTTCTTCATCTAAATCTCCATTTAGAAAGGTTGTTTTCACATCCATCTGATGTACCTCAAGATTGCGCAAAGCTGCAATCGCTACTATCATCCTTATGGAATTTATCCTCGTTACAGGAGAGTAAGTGTCAAAGTAATCAAGATCTTCACGTTGTCTGTAGACTTTAATTACAAGTCTTGCTTTGTACTTGTCAATTGATCCATCTGCCTTCATTTTCTTTTTGAAAATCCACTTGGACCCTAAAGGTTTACACCCCTGGAGGAAGATCCACTAACTCCCAGGTGTGATTTTGTAAGATGGATTCAATTTCACTATTGATGGCATCTTTCCAAAAAGCACCATCAGCTGACTTTACAGCTTCATTATAGCTTTGCTGATCATTTTCTAGCAAAAATGTCAGAAAATCTGGACCAAATGATTTTTCCGTTCTAGCTCTTTTGCTACGTCTTGGTTCAAGTTCAACATCTTGTTGATCCTCTGTAACATTTATGTGTTCTTGGTCCTGACTATATTCAATGATAGTCTCATGTGCCCGTTTGTGCACATTTGAATTCGAATTAGTTTTACAAGGAAAAACGTATTCGAAAAATGATGCATTCCTCGACTCCATTATCATATTTTTGTGAATATCTGGTATATTAGACTCATGCACAAGAAATCGATAATCATTACTGTTATGTGCATATCCTATGAAAATATAATCAACAGTTTTTGGTCATATCTTCACATTCTTAGGTGGAGGAATGACTACTTTGGCAAGACACCCCCACAGTCGTAGAAATTTATAGGGAGGTACTATTCATTTCCATATTTCATAAGAGTTTTCCCTGCTTCTTTCCGTGGTACCTTATTTAAAAGGTAATTAGCTGATAAAACAGTTTCTCCCCACATATTCTGAGGTAATCCAGAGCTGATTAACATAGCATTCATCATTTCTTTCAAGGTACGATTCTTCCGTTCTACAATCCCATTGGATTGAGGTGAATAAAGAGCGGTGGTTTGATGTATGATTCCATTTTGCTCACAAAGTGATTCAAAAGGAAAAACATATTCCCCACCACGATCACTTCTTAACCCCTTAATATTTTTATTCAGTTGGTTCTCAACTTCATTTTTATAGAGAATAAATTTCTCTATAGCTTCGCCATTCCTTTTCATCAAATACACATAGCAAAATCTTGTGCAATCATCAATAAAGGTAATAAAAATTTTTTTACCGCCTCTTGATTGTATTGAATTAAAATCACATACATCGGTATGAATTAGATCAAGTGGTTCAGAGTTTCTTTCAATACTATGAAATGATGATCTAGTTAGTTTTGCCTCAACACAAGTATCACACTTATGTTTGTTATCAATTTTAAATTGGGAATATGATTCATGTTAATTAATTTCCGCAATGAATTAAAATTAACATGTCTAATCTACAATGCCATAGATCAGAGTACTCAACAATATAAGCAGAAGAACTAGCTTTATTGAAATTCTTGGGTTTAACAACCATTACATTGAGCTTAAAGAGCCCATAAGTTACATATCATTTTCCCACATACATGCCATTTTTAGTCAAAACTACTTTATCAGACTCGAACACCATTCAGAATCCGTGCTTGTTCAGAAGTGATCCAGACACAAGATTCTTCCGTATTTCTGGTACATACAGAACGTTGTTCAAAGTCAACTCTTTCTCAGATGTCATCTTCAGAATCACCTTGCCTTGACTTTCAATCTCAGATGTTGCTGAATTTCTCATGTATATTTTTTCCCTATTACCAGCAGGCTCAAATGAAGAGAACATACTCTTGTCTGAGCACACATGTCGAGTGGCACCAGTATCAATCCACCACTCTCTTGGGTTAGAACCCACCAGATTCACCTCAGAAGCCACAACAGAAAGGTTAATGTCTTAAACATCTTGAGTCATGTTTTCCATCACATTAGCCTCTTGATTCTTTTTCTTCTTCGGCAGTCCGCACTCAGAAGACTTGTGACCCATTTTGTCACAATTGAAGCATCTTCTTTGAAATTTGGATTTCTTGGAAACTCCTCATTTAGGGCCCATCTTTGACCCTTTGTTCTTGAGGTTCTTGTTCTTATGGCCATGTTCAACAACATTTGCTTTGGCCTCATGAGTTATTCCTCTATTGTCAGATACTCTGTTATCTTCCTCAATTCTAAGAACCAAGTCTTCAATGTTCATTTCTTTTCGCTTATGCTTTAAATAATTCTTGAAATCTTTCCAACCAGGTGGTAGTTTTTCAATTATCGAGGCTTCTTGGAAGGTTTCACTTAAAACCATCCCCTCAGCATGAATTTCTGCTAGAATAATATGCAATTCTTGTACTTGACTTAACACAGTTTTGAAGTCAACCATATTAAAATCTAGGAAACGGCCTACGATAAATTTCTTAGTACCGGCGTCCTCAGTTTTATATTTTCGATCTAAGAATTCCCAAAGCCCCTTAGCTGTTTTCATTCCGGCGTACGCACTGTACAATGAATCACTTAGCCCATTCAGCACATAATTCCTACATAGGAATTCAAAATGTTTCCAAGCATCGATGGCACTAATCACTTGAATATCATTCTCACTCTCTTTTAGTACATGAGCATCTTCATTTAGGAACCTTGCAAGGTTCAACGTGGTCAAGTAAAAAAAATATTTTCTGTCGACACCTTTTGAAATTCTGACCAATGAATTTTTCAGGTTTTTCCGCAGCATGATTGACATGACTCACATGTCCAACATGTTGTCTAGCCATAGAGGCAACAACACTTTGGCCAGCCACAGAGGCTGCCACATTAAGCCCAGAGGTTGAAATATTTTGGTCAGCCGAAGAGGCTACCACAACACTTTGGCCAGCCACAGAGGTTGCCACATTAAGCCCAGAGGCTGGAACATTTTGGCCAGCCGAAGAGGCTGCCATGTTCGGATCAACTGTGTTTGGACTGTTTTCCATATCCACATATCGAATTTGTTTTAAGACTATTACAAATATTTGGTTACTGTGTTCTTACAAAGGAATCTGAACAAACAGTAAAACATAACACGGTTGCTACAATAATAAGAGGAAATAACACAACAAGAGAAATAAAAGTAACACAGTCTCGGGACAACTGCAGTGAGCGAAGCAGTCCGGGCAGCAACGAACCAGCGACATGAACAGCGGTAATAGACAGACAGAGAAAATTCCGAGGCTTGTTGATGCGGCAATAATCTCCTTAAAATAAATTCGTCCCCTACCGAATGGTGCAGCAGAATGCGAGCGTTTGCTTCACAATATGCAACGGAAATAAACGAGAAAGGGCACCACCAAAATCGTATTCAACGAATCACAATGTGTCTGAACTCTGTCAACGAATGCCGGGCCCGCACAATTTGGTCTGACATTCATGTACGCAGGACGCGCGGGTGCACACGAGTCAGACCTGTTTGGATTTTGATTTGCACCCCCTTGCGCGCGCACGTAGAGAGGCATATATCCTTATAACACTTACCTATCTACATATGAGCAATCATATATAAACACAGTTTTCATTTATTAGCTTTCCCATGTGGGACAAGCTTATTTCTCTTTATTTTCCAATACCAATAGGTGAACTTTGAGCAACAATTTCTCATTCACCCAAACACCATTGTAAGCATATGAATATACCATTCCGAACTACTCACGGAGGAGTATCCGAATCACTAAAAAACAACCACTAACACGAAGTTGACCGTTCTTAAAATTGTACCTCAAAATTCTTACTAGTGAGCATTTTCCAACAGTATATATATATGACACATTAAATATTAATTAAGTATTAATTAATTAACATTTACTAATGATGAGAATCGTTTAATAGTGGCACCTTTATATGAGCTGTGTATTCACTCATAGGATGTTTAAAGATTATAAGCCAAGTGTTCAATTTTGCTTTTTAATTGGTTAAAAACCAATGTTTAGGTCAAATAATCAAAAGATATGTAACATCAAGAACAAAAAATTGAAAGGCATAAAAGTGGGACAGTCGATTCAACCGTCAAAAAAGAATTAGCATAAATAATATATATGATCATATTAAATTATAGAAATGAAATAAAAGCTACTCAAAAAGATCAATCAAAAGTAAGTAAAAAAGAATGAGAACTCGAGTGAGTCACCACATAATTTTTATATAATTATTGTAATACTTTTCGATGTGGAATAGTAGTTAAGCACTTGATTTTATTGATAGGTCGGATGTTGAGATTCAATGGATCGTTCTTTTTGTATATTTATAGTATAAGTTTTTTTTTTAAAAAATTACCTTTATTTTATAAATTAAATTTTAGTGATATGCTAAGTGGCAGACAAAATGAAAAAAAAATCCCATAATATAATTTCGTGGCACTTTTATGTGCCACAATCCACATGCTTTGTTGTATATGTGTGCTCATATATTTTTTCATGTGCATGCAGTTTCAATATCTTATAATTGTAAGAATAAAATTTAGTCAAGTAGCTTTTAAAGAAGAAATAAATATAAGTTTAATTGACCATCTTGTATTCGACTCTTGGAAAATATAAGAGTTAAAATATAACATAATTATTATTAAAAAAAAAAATCATTTTCATCACCACCAATTCCTAAAAAAGACAAGATTATAATGAGTTTCATAAATAGTCATATTTTTTTAAATAATTTCTTTTTATATAATCCAAAATATAATATTAAGTTGAAATTCAACATCTCTTTCTATCCATCTCCATTACAATCTTAGTTTTTTTTAACAAATTAATTTTTTTTAGACATTGTTCATCCGTGAATGGTGAATTTTGGTACTGTTCACTTTTTTTAGGGATTAGACTTTAAATATATTTTTAGATTTAGATATGTTTAAATATATTTTTTGATATGTAAAATGATATTGTAACCGTGATTGAGTATTTGTAACTAAGAAATATGACCGAGTATTATGCATACGACTGGTATTGTGATTGAGAAAATGAGATTGAGTATTTATAACTATCATTGTAGCGAGAAATATGACTGAAAATTATATATATGATTGACATTATAACTGGTTGTATATATGATTGTGATTGTGAAATGTCAACGGTTATCGTAACGGTGAACTTTAACCTAAAAAGTAATTATGATTGTGATTGATACAACATAGTAGTCTTTGGGGCTGATTTTGACATTGTGAATGTCATTATTTGAGAGAGATTTCTTAATAAAAATTATAGACATGAATGTTAACTATATGTAGTATTTTACAGATCGTGATTTGGAATCTGGATGAAAGGAGATATGAATGTTTGAAAATAACTCATTTGTGACTTATAAATGTAATGTCATTTTAATCCATTTTTTCATCGAAAATATATCAACCATGATATTTATTTTAAAGCTTTAATTTATATATTAATAATATATAATTTTTTCTTGAGACACTTCTTATTTTATGAGATTTAGTTTTTAAAATTTAAAACTGGAAAAAAAATTCACAAAATTTTGCTCCCTCAATGTTACACTTTTTACTTTTTTTTTTTTTTTTTTTTTTTTTTTTAAGTGGTAAACTTATAATAATATTATTTTACTATATAGATTTATAGTTTTTTATATGTGGGTGAACTAAATAGGAATATTCTTTTTTGCTTAGATTAAATTGGAATAAGCCTTATGATTTTAGGCTTATTAGGAAATCCTTAATAATTCATAAATGATTAGGGGTGTGCATTAATCGATTTTAACCGATTAACCGAACCGTTCCGACCAATTTTTTTATTACGGTTCGGTTAATTCAGTTAAATCGGTTATTGCAATTAAAATTTTTAACTTTTTCGGTTATTCGGTTCGGTTACGGTTATGAGATTTGTATAACCGAACCGACCGATTAACCGAAATTAAACCATACATATATATATTAGCTCGTGCGAATCCTTTAATTTTTTAGAGTTAAGATAGTCTGCATGTAAACTCTCAATTGGTTGTAGTTATATTGATTTGATAATACTACCCAAAAATAAAATTGATAAAATTCAAATGACAAGCTGCATTAACAGCTTGGTTTTGACTCTTTTTAATTTCTCTCAAGAATTTAAAGGTAAAAATACATAAAATTTCAAATGTGTAGATTTTGCATCGTGGTGGATTCGTGACCCTTAAAATTTCTAACATGGCAGGTTTGGAAGGAAATCTGAGGCCGTGACAATCATCGAGGGTTTAAAAAATATTTCTCTCGCATGTAATTAAATATATATATATATATATATATATATATATAATCAAATGTTAGTTATAATCGGTATTTTTAGAATCGGATATGTGATTGAATTAGTGATCCAAAAAATTTAATGCGTCAGTGGTTCGACTAGTTGAAACTTTCCGAAAAAATCGGTAGAACCAACCTACATCATATATAATTTTACTAATTAAAAATTATAAAAAAAATATTAAATTTTAATTTATTGGATTGGTTAATAACCGAATTAACCATAACCGACCGAAATATAATGGTTAATTGGTTAATGGTTATGTGTCATAAATTGGTTAAATTGGTCACACTTTTATTTAACCGAAAATTTCGGTTACGGTTAAAAAATCAAGGATTAACTGACCGAATTGACCGATGCACACCCCTATAAATGATAGTTAAGTTGGCTTAACCCTTGAAATAAAAGTAAGAGATCACAAGTTTAAATCTTAAGCGATATATTTAATTTGAATTTGGGTGGAGTAATGGTGCATTAATTAAGGAAGAGCCTTAAATCTTCCCTTTTTTTTTCAAAAAACAAAAACTTTGTCTTAATAAAAATAAAAATATTTTAATAATAAATAATCTCATGGGTGAACTAGAAAGTCTTAAGTAAGACCAATGGTGGAGCTGGGGTTGGATAATAGCTCAGATTAAATTAAATAAAATAATTTGTAAGTATTTAGTAATTTTGTTATTAAATTGTAAATGAAAATCTGCCTTGTATTTTGGATACAAAGGGCCATTTGTTCTAAAACACCTATTTAAGGTCAGTAAATAGGCCGGATTTTGAAAAATTTATCCTTAAATTCAAGTGTTATTTATTAATATTTTCAAAATATTAGAAAAAACCCACTTTATTAAACTTTAAATTGATGCACTTAGTGTGTTTTTTAAAACTCGAACTTAAATAAAAATACTTAAAATATAGTTAGGTTTTTTGAAGTCCTACCAATTTGCCAACCCTAAATCATTATACAAAGAATAATAATTTAAAAAATAAAATAAAATAAAAAACACAAGCGTTATTGCTTCCTGTTAATTCTCAAGTAAGGAATTTATATTACCTAACATTCATTGATAAAAAAAAAAATTAATGTTGACAACTATTTTTTATTGGAAGGGTAGAATAGAGAATTCACCCATCGAATAAACTCTCATCGATAGTAAATTTGTTTGGTTAATTGGGAACCACACAAACTTAGCAGGCATACGATAAACACAAAGATTTACGTGGTTCGGTGGAGAATGTCTATTGCCTACGTCCACGAGAGAAAGAGTGATAATTTTATTATCCTCGGGTCAAGACCGACTCGAGTTACAATTATGGGGAATGCACAAATACAATGAAAAAATCACCTCGGGTCTTAACAAGCTCGATACAACTTTCACAAGTAGTCGGGTGGATGACCAGTTTTCTCTCTCTATCACTAGCTCTTAAGATTTAGATTTTACAAGTTATGAAATGTAATTTTTTTTAACTCTTATAACAATGACTTCAAACTCTTTATATAGGCTTCCAAATCCAATATTCCATCGACTATGATATCAGCTAATGCCACGAGATCATCATTACAATCTCTGACATCCTCAACCACCATCAATCTAGTCAATCATATATGTTTATTCCTCTGCTACTGAACCGACCTATGACGTTCTATAACGGCTCCACTCTGCCACTGTCAAGCCACTGCACCGACCTGTAGCGGCTGACAGGGCCTATAACCATTGTAAATCGCTGCTTTTCTTCCACAATTATTAGCCTTCTAGAAGCCCATCTTCCCATTTAGGGCATACATCACAAGACCTTAATATTGGTCGGCCTATGATCCCATCTTTATTACTCGGGTCAGCATATCGAGGTGGATGATACTTATCAAAGTCCTGCCCAATTCTTCAACTAGGTCGGGTCACACTCAAGGACCTCATCAGGTCGGGTTTCAAGATTCTCAAACAACCCTAAATATCTCTTTTTATGTGGTCGAGTTGGTATCACTATCTTCATCCCCAACAAGTTCTACTCTCAGGAGGGCTTCTCTATACCATGAGGTCAGGTCTTTGTACCTAAACCTATCTTTTTCTAGGCCATTGGGTATTTACTATCCACTTCTAGTTAAGTTTAATATACATTCTACCCCTCATCGTTACCCGATCATTTCTCGAGATAATAGCCTTTAAAAAACCACCATTAACAAAAATAAAAATTCAATTTCATATTTGTAGATATTGAGTAAGGGTTATATGTGTATGGGTATTTAGGGGCAGAATCCGGTAACGCAGCGGAAGCGGTGGAAAATCGTATTTTCCGATTTCAAAACTTTTTCTCGGATTAATTAAATAAACATATTTATTTAATTATCCAATAATCAAATTATGAAATAAAATTCAAATAAATCATATTTAAGTGAATTTACCGAATTACCCTTACACGTGGTACTTTGTCTATTTTAGTCCGAAATTGATCAAATCAATTTTGAATGATTCTAAATCATTTCTAAGATGAACTTAGCATGTTCAAAACATCAAAACACCAAGGACAACATAAATCCCCAAAATTCATCATTTGGCCGAATGCCTCCAAAGGTAGGCAACTTGTGCATTTTGTCATTTCATGCATCAAAACACATCAAGATGTAATTCAATGAACATGAAACTTTATATGCATCATATACACATCCAAATACACAACATATATGAAAATCCCTAAATTTGGAATTGGTCATGAACCCTAATTTTTCAATTTCATCAAATTGGAGAAATTAGACCAAATTGGTTAAATCAATTACTTCAATCATCATTCTTCCATCCAATCCAAGTCTCAACACAATGAAACAACTCAAGATCAAATCTAGGTCATCTAAGAGTGGGTCAACAACTCTAGATTAGCAACAAGGTTTCCAAAACCATAAAAGAACACTTATTACTACAATAGCCATAAGCTTTCTTCATCATACATGCTCTACACTTTCACCAAAATTTCCATCATCAAAAACACAAAGAATAAAGAAATAAATAACCTAAGAACATCATATGTTAAAGCCTAGATCCTAAGGAACATTTTCCTTTCTAATAGTAAGTTGGAGAAACTTACTAAAATCCAAGCTTTCTTTGATTTCTTCTTTCTTTCTCACAAGCTTTCTTTGGTTTCCATTAATGGAGTTTTCTTTAAAGTGTATTAGGTTAACATTTCAAATGAAATGAAAACAATATATACTTGCACAAAAAAGGCCTTGGCCGAAAATGGCCATTAGTATATACCAAATTATCAATTTCAATTTCATTCCATTTTAATTTGATCAAGTTGATTAAATATCTAAAAACCACTTTATTAGATATTTATCACTTGGTCAACAAAGGCAACTAAGCCTTAAAAACAAATATCTAAATCTTAAAATATTTATATTTTAATTAATTTAATCATTTAACAATTAAATAATTAATTAATTAATTAAATACAAATATATTAAATATATGTATTATATTTACATTAAATATTAAATACATATATACATTTATGATATTAGTCAAATATCTCAATTTGACTATTAATTAATGTGTATTTAAATTAATCAAGTATTAAATGTAAATACACAATAATTAAGGAAAGGACTATCGGGTCCCTAAGCATGTATTTTGCGTTTAACCTTTAAACGACTTTATAAATAATCAATATTATTTATATATGTTGCTCTAGTGCTCTACGAGTATGTTTCATTATTGAGACTCTCTAGATTCAGGTATATCCGTCACGAAAACCAATTTCGTGTCCATAATCTATCCACCCGTAGATTATGACGATCACGGATAATCTCGCTGAATCATACAGGTCGAGGTCATTGCATACGTATAATCCCTCCGTCACAGGTATCCAGATAATCCCAGAGATATAGATGTAAACGTCAAATCTCTATAGGTATTATCTCGTCGACGTATCTATTAGCAATCTCTAAATAACACTCGGAACTTACTTCCGAAGTATACTGTGGCCACAGATTTAACAGACTGCTAATAATATATGGACTACCTATGCTCTGTACACAGAACTGACGGATCTTATCTTGACACACACAGGATATCCTGAGGATCGATCCACACCCAACGAACAGGCGGAGGTCTGATCTAAATAGATCGGTGACGTGACTGCCATCTAAGTGTGGAGGATGTCTCATACATCCACAGTGGTGTCTCAAGTCGAAGGACCACTATGCTACTCAACCCGAGAAAATTCTTATTGACGTTGGAGTACCATCCATTAAGAATCTTCGGTGAGCCGTTCAGTGTTTATACACTATAAACACCTACACGTCTATACGAGTCTCCCCAGACTCATGATTCACTGGGATAAACCATCGGACCAAGTCTCGATATACGACATGTACTGGTCTTAACGAATTTGACTAACCGACCCGTGTTAGTGAATCTTGACCAGGAACTATGTTTGATAATATATATATAACAGTGGCACTTCCCAATGTCAATTACAAACTCCCTTTGTAACTGTGTACTGTATTATATATTATCGGGCCTTTGTCTAATATATACATATCACTAAACCACATTTAGTTTCAATCTAATAGTAATTAGATCGAATACGTATATAAGAACAAGAGGTGCAACCATAAATAAGTAATATTATGGAATAAGGGGATGTTCGTATTCATGAATCAGACATAAATACGGTCCGGATTGGCGCTCTGAGCACCAACCCCAATAATATGAAATAAAAAGGCATTGCGATTAAAAGACAAAAAGAAAAAAGAAGAAGTTATTTTATTTTTTATATGACTGTATTTTAGGGGTGGTAATTTAGGTTATGATTTGTTTATTTATTCGATTCAATTCGCTTTAAAATGAATACATATTTGGAAAAATGGTTTCGTTTAATAAATGTGTCAATTCGATTCGATTCGTTTATTAAACGAATCGAATACGAATTTAAGCTCATTGATTCGTTTAGGATTCGTTTTATTATTTTCTTTTACTCGTTATTATTATTTTTCAATTAAGATTCGAGAAATTATGACTAATTACCATAGAAAATTAATATTGTCGATATTTGGAGAGGTATTTTTAGAAAATATATTAATTACATATTTCATATGTATATTTTATGAGGAATTAATATAAATAAATTATGGTAAATTATGTTAATGAATAATATCATGACTAAATGAATATTCGTATTCGATTCGTTTAATAAACGAATCGAATACGAACCCATCACATTTTGTTTCAATTAATTTAAGATTCGATACAAATTCGATTCGTTGATTCGTTTGACCATTCCTATTGTATTTTAATAAAAGGAAAATCTAGGAGTCTTAGTAAATTTTAGCCACCGACTGTCCTCCAGTAATAATAGTCTTTGAGCAAGCCTATTTCCACCATTGCTGAACAATCATATAATCATTATCGGCACTTATTTATTATATATTTAAAATCGTTTCAAATTTCATGATAAATATATAACCAACGTAAAAATCATATGTGGTGTCATACCGTCAAATGCCATTCTGCCTCATAAACACAATTAACTAAATTTGAAATTAAAAAAAAAAAAAGAAGTCATAATGGTGACCTATGGCATGTTTAAATGCTCTCTCCTAAGATGTCTTGAACTAAACAAGAGATTTAAAAGTTAAAAACAAGAGATTTACTCAAAATATATATTACAACCTATTTTTTTTTTAAAAAAACCATTACTGCATCTAAATAGTAAATATTATAATTGAAGGTGGGTTTTTCTGTGATCCCACAATTACGTGACATATTTGCTCGTTTTGTGTACTCGAGGAAATTGGCCTGATAATATTAAATATACACTCGAAATCACCATATGAACTTTCAAGTTCATGATTTAAATCGCACCAATTATATATTCATTTTTAAAATATGTGAGTCACAACCACAATCATACGTGGATAAACTCCCCACAATGCGGAGAATGAGGGATTTCCATCATTCAATTCCTAAAACAGAAAAATGTACCACATTGATTGGGGGTTGCAGAAAATTGCATTTACAATAATAACAATTAAGCACCATAGTTTGTAACTCAAGGGCGATTTAGATTAAATCTATGTTTTGGGTAAATGAAAAAAACAAAACAAAACCTAATTCCAGATCAACCCAAGAAACAGGTTAACAGAATCAAACATTTAAAAAAATAAAAAAAGAAAAGAAACCCAAGTATTTTTAAATAGAATAGAGTGGTAAAGTGTTTGATAAATTAACACAAAGAAAGAAGAGGGGACAGGTGGTGGGGGTATTTGGTTTGGTTAGGGACTCTGGTCATTTTAGTTTCCGTTTTCCTTTGAAAAAAGCAAAAGCTTCTGCCACAAACAAACAAAAGTGCTTCTGGTTTTCCCCAAAACCCGAGAAGCACTTACACGCACACCCACCACTCGCAACCCACACGAGCGGTTCTCGATTTGCATGCAAAACACAACACAACACAACACGCAGGTAAGTTGCTTGCCTTAGTTGTGCAAGGGAATAAGCAACAATTAGCATTTAAAAAGATGTTATTTTCTCTTTAGTGAGTGTGTTAGAAAGAATCGTGTGGCTTCTTCTCTCTTCTCTTTTCTGTTCCCCTTCTTTTAAAAGTTTTGCTTTTTTGGGTCATCACAAATGAGTCTTCAAAATCTGGAGGGTGATGGAGTTCATCAAGAGATGAACATTTTGGCTCATCCTTCTCAATTTACTCTCGGGGTTAAAAATCCTCAAATGGGGTTTCAGCTTTTGAGCATGGAAAAAAACAAGAATCCATGGGATTCTAAGCCAGTTGTTGAGAATAATAAGGGACTGTGTTTGAATTTGGGTGATCAAGAAGTTGAGGAAGTTATTAAGCTCCCTGCTACTTCTGGGAAAAATGGCCACACTAAGCTCTGTGCTAGAGGCCATTGGAGACCAGCTGAAGATGCCAAGCTTAAAGCGCTTGTTGCTCAATATGGTCCTCAAAATTGGAACTTGATTGCTGAGAATCTTGAAGGGAGATCAGGTAACCAAACAATGGAAGTGAAATTGTTAAATTTTTAACTTCTCTTAGATGGTTTTAACTTATAGTTGTTTCATTTTTAGGGAAGAGTTGCAGATTGAGATGGTTTAATCAGCTGGATCCAAGAATCAACAAGAGGGCAATCAGTGAAGAAGAAGAAGAGAGGCTTTTAGCTGCTCATAGATTGTATGGTAACAAATGGGCCATGATTGCTAGACTGTTCCCTGGAAGAACTGATAATGCTGTTAAGAATCATTGGCATGTGATCATGGCTAGAAAGCACAGAGAGCAATCCAGCATTTATAGGAGGAGAAAGCCCTCTTCAAATCATCTTCCTCATCAAAACAGTGCTAGCAGTGAATCAACTATCTCAAGCAACAATGAATCTGCTTCAACAATCACTGATCTTTCACTTACTCCTTCAGCTAAAGTATCCCCAGGATACTTCACTAAGTTTTCTCCAATGGGTACGTTTACTTCTTCATTTTTATTGATGTTTCTAAAACTCAAATCACCGCGGGTGGGAAGCGCATTTACAGCTAATAAGCTGTGCCCCGGGACTATTTTGGAGTACTGATATGTAGACTAAATGATAATAAAACAAAAATAAAATTATCATTAAAACAAATTTTATTTATTTATTTATTATTTTTATCATAAAAATGTTTTGATACTAATTTTGTTCTCATTTTATTTTGATTTAGTCTCCTTAATATTTTTCTTATTTGTATTGAGTTTTTGGATTTGATAAAGGTGGTTCATCATCTGGAGAGAAGGAGATTACAAATGGAGATGTTGACAAAATATATGATAAAGGTAGAGGCTATGAGTTTTATCAAGCTGGGCCTATTGGAGGAGTGGTTATGAATGTGGACCAATCTGGCCAAAATTCAGATTCAAATTCAGAAGTTTCAGCAACTGAGTCAGTAGCCAACAAGTATGGGGAAAATGAGACTGGCTATGACAAGATCAATATACCCTTCATTGATTTCCTTGGAGTTGGAAAGTTTTGAGCATTAGAGAAGCAAAGCAACCTTTGAGTCTAAGTCTGCAGTAGTAGGGTCTCTTATTTCAATTCAACAGTCTTTAATGTACAGTAGTACTAGTTAGTTCCATAAATGGCAAAAGAGAGCAACAGTAAAAAAAAAAAGTTCAAAAATATTAGAGAGAGGGTCATGAACAGTAGTTACAAGTTATATTATATAATAATTTTCTGAAACTTGTAGTAGTTTTGGACTTATCCAAGCAAGCAATAGCAGGCTCTGTTTTGTTATTTATTCCCTCTGCAAATTTTATGGCCATTTTCTTCTGCCTGCTTTGTCAGTGTTGTTAAATGCTAATGCTAATGCTAATATTAATGCAAAGCCAAAGTTGTTTCTCCTATGACTTTCTGACTCATAAATGCAAAGCCAAAGTCATGAAAGATGTGCAGGCACCAGGCAGGTTCATTTATGAGTCAAAAAGTCATAGGAGAAACAACTTTGGCTTTGCATTAGCATTAACAACATAGACAAAAGTAGGCAGAAAATGACCATAAAATTTACAGAGGGAATAAATAACAAAACTGTAATTCAACTTGTGAAACCACCGTGACTGCATGGTGGTGTAGTTTTATTTATAGTAAATATTGTGATAGGAATTATAAATAGGGTTATTTGAAATAAGTTACACAAATCTATCATATCTCAACAAGATATGAATCAAGTGTTACCTATATTTTTACATTAATCATTATCACTCCCTCTCAAATTTAGTGGTAGATCTCGGACGGTGAGTTTGGAGCTGAAAAAAGTGAACATGGACTTTGATAAACTCTTTGTGAAGATATTTGCTACTTGAAGTTGTGCGGGTATGTAGTGCACTTGTATTGATTTGGAAGCGACCAATTCGCGAGTGAAATGATAGTCAATGTCAATGTGCTTGGAACATTGATGGGTCACTGGATTTTGCCTGAGAAAAATAGTGCTCTTGTTGTCACATAAGAGGAGTGGTGGAGTGGAAGGCCGATCATGAAGGTCTTTGAAAAGTTGCATAAGCTATTTAATGTCGGCCGCTATGAGGGCTAAGGCTCGATATTAAGATTCACAGCTAGACCGTGAGAGAGTTGGATGTTTGCGGACACTCCAGGATATTAGATTGGTGTCCAAGTAGATTGCATAGCCCGAGGTGGATCGCCGAGTATTTGGCCAACGAGCCTAATCGGCATCAGAAAAGGCAACTGGATCAGTTGTGGGAGAAGGAGTGAAATGCAAGCCATAAGACACTGTGCTATATCCTAGGATACGTTTGACGGTATGATAATGATCATTAGTTGGAGCTGCATGTATTGACTGACATAATTTACAGCATGTGAGATGTCAGGTCGCATAATGGTGAGATACTGGAGGGTGCCAACCATCGATCTATAATGTGTAGGATCATGGAACAATGTACCATCGGAGGAAAGATGTTGAGTAAATAACATATATGTTGTAATAGGTTTGCAATCGAGTAGATCTACATGGTGAAGAATTTCTCGAGCATACTTGACTTGTGTGAGATAAAGCTTTGTCTCCGACTGATGAGCTTCGAGACTAAGAAAATAGCTTATTGTGCCTAAGTCTTTGGTGGCAAAATCCTTGTGCAGTGAAGTAATGAAGGCATCCAAAAACTTGGGCTCGTTGCGGGTGACAATAATGTCATCGACATATAAAATGAGATAAACAATGTTGTGTGGTGTAGTGAGGACAAACAGTGAAGGATCCGCCTTACTACAGAGAAACTCAATGCGTAATAAAAATGAAGGTGTCTGTTTAAGCCCATAGATCACACATATGAGGCAACATACATGAGTAGGTTTTTGTGGATCAATATACCCTAAAGGTTGGTCAATGTATACCTTCTATTGAAGTAGGCCATTTAAGAAGGCATTTTTAACATCCAGTTGTCGGAGAGGCCAGTTGCGTGAAACAACCAAGGATTGAACAAGACAGATAATGAATGCCTTTATCACTGGACTAAAGATTTCATTGAAGACTAGGCCATAAAGCTGTGTGTATCCCTTTTCCACTAAGCGAGCCTTTAGCCGATCAATTTTACCATTTGCTAGATATTTCACGCGATAAACCCATTTGGAGGTGACAATAATTACATATAATGGCCGAGGTCCGAGCTCTCATGTGCCATTAGTCCTTAAAGTGTGAATTTCATCATCCATTGCAGTAATCAAACTCGGGTGTTTTGCGGCAGATTTGAAACCGCGAGGTTCCTTTATAGTACAAGTGCATATAGTAGGCCAATAGCTGGAACGATACTCATGATGGCTGAGTGTTTCAGTTTGAAAATTATGGCTTTAGCTCGAATGGTCATAGAGTGGTGTGGCTGCACGGGAATTCCTGAAGCTGCTGGTATAAGGTTTGACAGATATGATGATGCAGACGAATCGGTCACATGAGTAGACGATAGAGGTACTTGCACATTAAAAACAGAAGGCAGATCAGTAACACAGGGAAGATATATTCTAGAGGGGTATTGCATCACCGAAGGATCTTGGGATGATGATGGCTCAGAAACAGGCAGAGACGTGGCAGACGCTGGGTGTAGAAATTTTGAAACAAGAAGCGTATGTGAGGCAATGGTCTGGTCTTGACATATAAGAGGATATGTGGTGTCATCAAATTATGCATGACGAAAGATGTACACATGATGGGACATAGGATCAACGAAACGAAAGCCACTATAAGACATGCTGTAGCCTAAGAATATGCAAGGAGCACTACATGCAGATAATTTATGTTTGACATAATCACATAAACAATGATAAACAAGGCATCCAAAATGATGAAAAAATTATCATAGATAGGAGACTTACCAAAAAATATCTCATATAGAGATACATTATTGAGAATCAGTGTGGGCAACAGATTGATTGTGAATGTGGTTGTGTTAAATACTTCAACTCAAAAACGAAAAAGGCATTCATGAGTGAAACAACATTGCAAGACCTATTTCCGTAATGTGACGATGTTTTCACTTCGCACGACCATTTTGAGATGGTGTATATGGACAATACATTTGATACTGTATGCTAGAAGCTATGAGAAGATTTTGAAATTTTGTGTTGGTAAATTCAGTGTCACTATCACTTTTAAAAATTTTAATCTTTGTTGTTAATTGGTTTTTCTTACCAAATTCTGAAATTGCCTGAAGACTTGGTAAACATTAGATTTATGTTTTAAAGGGTACAACTAGGCGAAGCGTGAGTGATCATCAATAAAAATAGCATAATAGCGAAAACCTAAATATAAGAGAACATGTGATGGTCCTCATAACTCACAATGGATTGATCCTAATGGTGTAGATGAGTGGTGTATGTTTTCCTAAAATGGAAGGCGATGACTTTTAGCAAGTTGACAACTAGAACAAATTGTGGGATAAGGCAATAAAGAGGTGACACGTAAATAACCTTTATTTTTTAAATTAGAAATAATGAAATTCGAGACATGTCCCAAACGGTCGTGTTAAATATCAAAGGAGGCATGTAACAATTTATTTTTAATAATACTAAGAAAAGCGAGTTTTGGCGTCCATCACATATAAGCCATCCTCACATCGACTAGTTGCCACCATCTTGTTTGTGTTTTGGTTATGAACAAAAAATCGTTCGTTAGTAAATGTGACAGATGAAGGAAAATCTGATGTTAACTTGCTAACGAAAAGAAGATTTTTGATAAGATGAGGAAAAACCAAAATATTAAGTAACTTAAATTATGAACATGAGAGACACTAACAGTATGGGTAACGGGAATAGAAGCACTATTACCAACAGTGACACAATCCTTACTAGAATATGGAGTGGCCTTGTCCAACTGAGTTGCATCAGGTGTCATATGAGCGGAGGCGCCGGTATCAGTGAACCAATCTAACGCAATACTATCCAAAATAGAGTAGTGGGAAAATGGTTTCAGTAAGGTGGGCTGAGTCAAATTTAGAATAGCGATTAGGGCAAACAGAAGCGTAATGCCCTTCATTTTGACAAATTTAACAACGATGGGTTCTGGTAGGGCCACAAACACCACGAGGTCCCCGACCACCACGACTAGAAAAACCACGACCACGAGATGTCAGACCAGATCGGAAAGACTGATGAGGTGTAGTGGAAGCGGCAAAGGCAGAAACTGTGCCGCAGAGGGCTATAAGGATTTGGTAAATATCTAAAAACTATCGGCTTTTGGGATGACATCCTGGAAAGTGGGAATTGGTGAGAGTGAGAGTTGAGTTGTGGATAAAGATACAAAGTCAGCCCCAAGGCCACGAAGAAACTAGTGAACCTTATCAGTTTCATTTCATCCATGGGACGATTCATGACAGCAAGTTGATCACATGAGTTCTTGAAGACACTTGAAAAATTCAGAGACAGGTAGGAGCATTTCTTCATAAGTTGCAGTTCATTCTTGATCTAAATTTCACGAGACTTGGTGCCATGACTGAAGGCCAACAACAACATAAATAGCTTCCTCCATCAGGGAGGACAGAATGAGACTGAGCACCAATTGATCTTTGAGAAGCCAATCAACGAGACGGGGATCAATGGAGGACGAAGCTGAAAGAACGAAGCCGACCATTTCTTGCTCAAATATAAGAGTGGCAATGGGCGGGCTCGGGTCAGACTTTGATAAGCCCGACCATTTGAATTTAGTCTCGGGCTCGGGAAAAGTCCGGCCTGTCTCAGGCTCGGGCTCGGGCCGTGCTTTACCCGAGCTCGATTTTTAATATAAAAAATTATTATATATATATATAATTTATTTTAAGCCCTGGCCGGGTCGGGCCCAGACTTTTTTAGTTAAACCCGGCCCGGGCCCGTGCTCGAACTGGGCCACTCATTTTAAAGCCCGGTGTTTGACACAGAAATCGGCGACGCTGTTCCAGGCTCGCAGCCCGATCGGGAGTACAGAGTAGCCCACGAAGGACTAAACCGGAGAAATAACATGGAGTCGCCACCCAGTGTGTACCGGGAAAATGATTTAAGGCCGCACTCACCCCTCGCAAGGGAAGACCTCAAACCGTTGGGTTCGGAATGGTCCCTTACTTATGCCACTTGTAATGATATGATTTGTGCAATATCTTAACCGAATCTACGCATCATATATGTTCAAGAATAACCAAAATCTAGTCCGCATTCATGAAAATAAATCATACGTCTAAATTTGCATGCTTTAAAAGTAAGTCATCATAACAGCAAACATACGATAACACATCATGATCTCATAGCATATTGAATTATCAAGCACGAAAAATAGATAACAATTTAAACATAAACGTAAATTAAACGCCTATTGCGAAAGAAATAACTAAATCATGCATAAAGAAATAACATAATCATACTTAAAAGATAAATAACATACTAGACTAAATCATGCTAAAAAGATAAATAATCTACTAGACTTAATCATGCTCGAATACAAGGTTGGATGAAATGAAATATGTGTGTCTCTCAAGTGGTACGTGGCATTGTATCCCGAGTGCAAACCGCAATACCGTCCATTCGGATTCGGCTACGGAATTTACGTCCGGGTTTCCATCCGATATACCGCAAGAGAGAACACATATTCCGTTCATCCGGAAATCACATCATGCACCAATCCACAATACTCATGCGAAATAAAGTAATAAAAAAAATAAAAGATAAAGGATAATAAATAAAAGGGGTGCCCTCAGGTCTAACCTCTTAAGTCGTCTCTCGGAAGCGCGTTACACGGTCGTCGGAAGGGTTGATGCTCTGCAACTCCTCCGGTTCACTGGTTCAACATTTTCCTTCGATGTTTCACTGTTTGGGCTGCTATTTTGCTGCTATTTCTGGTCACGGTTTTGGCTTACTATTTTGCGGTGAATTTGGTGTAATTTAGTGGACTGTTTTACGGTAAATTCGGTACAGTTTTGGACTATTTTTAGGGTCGTATTTGGGGCTGTTTGTTGGCAGTTTGGTGTGAGTTGAAGGTATTTTAGCGTGAAGGTCAGGCGTGAAGTTGGGGTTATGTTGAAGGTGGTTGGTACGTGACTGGGCTTGGCTTTGTCGTTGATTAGGTGAGAGTTTGATTTATGGTCGATGTGGGATAGTTACTTTGGCTTAGGTCTAGTGAGGAGTGGCTGTCTGAATATGGCTGTGTTCACCGTGTATGTGAAGGGCAGTGAATGTGGCTTGTGATTTGTGATAGTGAGTGAAGGGTGAAGGGTGTGAGAGGAACGTGCTGCTTTTTTTAAGAGAGAAGTTGTTGCGTTGTTGTTTATTGAGGGGGGCAGGTTGACGAGAGAGAAAAATTGGCTTTGAATGGTTTTGTGTTTTTTTTGTTGTTGTTCTACCGTGGGAATGAGCTCTAGCTAGGGGAACTAGGGTTGCAGTTTTCTTCTGTTTTTATTTTTGCCGCGAGATTGGAGAGCCAAGAGAGTCTAGGGTTTTGTGTTATTTTTATAGTGATGTATTAGGGTTATGCATGGGTTTTGAAAAGGAAACAAATCAATTAGACATGTGTGCATTTTAATTAATTTTAAAAGGGAAATAAATTATGTAATTTTGGTGGGGAATATCTTTAAATTTGGTGAGTGAATTATTTAATTGAATTTAGATCTTTGGTAATTAGGAAGGTGAATTATTTAATTTTGGAATGAGATTTGTTTTGATTTAATTTAATTTGATTTAATTTAATTCAATTAATTAGATTTAATTTAATTTAATTTGTGACATGTGTTTTAAATATATTTAATTATTTTTGGATGTGATTTAATGGGCTTGGGTTAGGTGGGCTTGTGGCTTTGGTTTTGGGCTAGGTGAATTTTAAAACAGAGGTTCAACGAGCAAACCCGAAGCTAAACAAATGAATTAGATCCAACAAGGTATTGATTTCTGACTTTTCCCTTCTGACGTCCGTTTCCCGCGACTTCCATAATTTAAAGAGGTAGTGTCTCGATATGAGACTCATCATCGGGACTTATATGGAAAAATGCAGTGCCTACAGTCGCCCCCACTTTGATGGGACTTGTGCAGTGTGTGACAGTGACAATCCTATCAAAGTCTATGCAATGCATTTTTACTTTCCTGGCTCGCCAGCTGCCACCTGACTTGCCTGCTGCTTCGAGCTGAGTTGATCTGATGGTCAATTTTCGAACTGTGCTCCATTTTTGGAACGCCATTTTCGGCATCTATTGTGTGTGCTCCATTTTTGGAGCGCCATTTTCGGCATCTGTTGTGTGTGCTCTATTTTGGAGCGCCATTTCGGCATCTGTTGTGTATGCTCTATTTTGGAGCGCCATTTTCGGCATCTGTTGTGTGTGCTCTATTTTGGAGCACTATTTTCGGCATCTGTTGTGTGTGCCCCATTTTGGAGCGCCATTTTCGGCATCTGTTGTGTGTGCCTCATTTTGGAGCGCCATTTTCGGCATCTGTTGTGTGTGCCCCATTTTGGAGCGCCATTTTCGGAAACTGTTGTGTGTGCCATATTTTGGAGCACCATTTTCGGCATCTGTTATGTGTGCCCCATTTTGGAGTACCATTTTCGGCATCTGTTGTGTGTGCTCCATTTTGGAGCGCCATTTTTGGCATCTGTTGTGGTCCATTTCCGAACCGTGCTGTGTGAGAATTTGGCTCATTTTTGAACCGTTACTTGATGAGATGGTCTTTACCGCTACAAACCTGCGAATACAAAACAATAATTGCATGTATGTGATATGTATGCATGTATGCATGGATATTTTTCCTATTCCGATGGGTTAGGACTTCCTTGGTCCATTTCTGAACCGTGCTCCATTTTCGGAGTGCCATTTTTGGCGTCTGATGTGATAGTGGTCCATTTCCGAACCGTGCTCTATTTTCGAAGTGCCATTTGCCTGCAAAAGTCTTTGGTCGCCCCCTGGGCCTGCTCATAGTTCCTTTCTGTCAATTCTCTCTTGGTGATTGCTCAGTTTCCTTTAGTCTCATTGCTCAAGTTCTCGATAAATCCCTTATTCGCGGGGTGGTTGACTGGTCGCCCCCAGACTCGATTCAGTTTTTTACTATTCATTGCTTGCACTCGGCCAAAGTAGATAATGTGATGTGACGTTCCAAAACTGCTGATGATCTGGGCCTCGACCCTGGGACTCATCCCAAAACTGATACCGATGCTGATGTGGGCCTCAACCCTGGGACTCATCCCAAAACTGATACTGATGTGGGCCTCGCCCCCAAACTGATACTGATGTGGACCTCGCCCTAGACTGATACTGATGCGGGCCTCGCCCCCAAACCGATACTGATGTGGGCCTCACCCCAAACCGATACTGATATGGGCCTCGCCCCAGACTGATACGGATGTGGGCCTCACCCCAGACTGATACTGATACGGGCCTCGCCCCAGACTGATACTGATGCAGGCCTCGCCCCAGACTGATACTGATGTGGACCCCGCCCCCAGACTGATACCGATGTGGGCCTCGCCCCAGACTGATACTGATGTGGGCCTCGCCCCAGACTGATACCGATGTGGGCCTCGCCCCAAATTGATACCGATGTGGGACTCGCCCCAGACTTATACCGATGTGGGCCTCACCCCAGACTGATACTGATGCGGGCCTCGCCTCAGACTGATACTGATGTGGGCCTCGCCCCCAGACTGATACTGATGTGGGCCTCGCCCCAGACTGATACTGATGTGGGCCTCGCCCCAGACTGATACTGATGTGGGCCTCGCCCCCAGATTGATACTGATGTGGGCCTCGCCCCCAGATTGATACTGATGTGGGCCTTGCCCCATGCTCCATTTTCAAGATTGATTCTGATGTGATGTCGCATATCAACATGCTGTATTTCCTCTCACGAGATAGTCCTGATAGCTAAACATATTTTCGTCATCAACGGATGCTTTGCTTCGAAACCAAAGAACCTTCAAAGTACTTAATATACTCAAATCCGACCGTTTGAGTGCGTGATCTGAACTAGACTCCTAATGTGTGTGTGCCAAGGCTCTGTCGCAGCTTAATTCTTAAGTAAGCCAACTCGATGATTTTGTCTTGGAGAATTGGATCGGTGGGTCTAACCAACCTAGATGTCTTGATCATATTCTGTGATTACTTCTTCGTACTCAACATAATATGGTTTTTCTTATTTCTTTCTTTCGTCTCTTTCTTTCGTCTCTTTCTTTTGTTTTCTTTTTTTCTTTTGAACTTTTTTTTTTCTTTCTTTCTCTTTTTCCGACACACCTACCCTTTAAGGTAGCATTTCTCCTCATGGTGGTCCTAATACTCGCCCATGGGTAGCTTCACGCTTATCGGTTATAGGCAGTCTATTTTTTCTTTTTCTTTTCATTGCAGAGATCTTTTCTTTGTTTCGAACCATATCATATGTCGTAGCATAAGTAAACTGTTGGACAGTTATGACCCATAGCGTCACTATTTGTACAGATCATGGTGTTGTTGTACAAATTAACTATGTGACAAAGGAAATTGCTCTTTTATCATTTGTGATTAGATCACCAAGATGTATAAATGATAGAAGGTCCATATGATTTGTTCCTGGATTGAGATGATATGAGACAGTATAAATCCGCGAAGGTTTAATCATTAAATATCCCTAGTCGTAGTATTATCAAGATTGGACATCGATAATGCGTAATAGACTAGTATTACACTTGTGCGCGTTGTGAGGGCATAACAACAGAGTTATCATATATTTGGGTATATGATACTCATGCAAGTGTAGTAGGAGGTTGTGTTTTACCGATGGTACGGAAAACAGCTTCGCTCTGGATAGACCCCTCAGAATTCCATTGGTAGTATTACTATGTGTCTATGGAAGTCCGAATCAGGGTAGGTGTATTTAGTCTTAACCTGAGACTTGCACCACTAATACTTACGACAATCAATGTACTTTGGTTTTGGTCGTCCAGGGCTTTAACAGGTTCTGTGTATGCCTCTGCTGGGTATATTGTGAATCGTAGTGTGTTGGGTGTGATGTCGAGATGGAAGTATCACTCCAGTAATAGTGGAGATGATGATCACGTAGGATACGGAACTCGTTCTCTTATATGTTGCAGCTATCGGGATATTATGACTAGGTCATGTTTATCCGATTATAGAGACTAGTTACCAGAGATCCGATATGTGCTTCGTACGGGGCAAACACATTTCCAGCCCCAGGCCTTGCATGTGACATCCGATATTGGATCGAAATACGCTATACTACGTATACTACGCCTGATATAGATCACATATTTCTGTAAGGATATTTCTGGAGAATTGGGTAGGCATGGCGCTTTGCTAGAAGCCAACCTTGTCTTGTAAATCGGTACAAACGTAGTACTAGGTACTTACGTGTTCGGATAGTCCGACGACCGGATTTTACTGCCAATATATCCGGGGATCTCATGGGTCGCTTCCCAAAGATTCACCGATGACTAATGACTCGCACTTTAATTAATCTGGGATTAATTAAAGAGAGAGAAAATTAATCTGGGATTAATTACAGAGATATTTATCTGGGATAAAATATTAATTAAAGAGAGAAAATGATTAATTTGGAATTAATCGATAAAATAATATATTCGATATATTATACGAAATTAGATTTCGACGCGGAATTAAAATTAGAATTTAATTCGGGCAAACGAGTTAATTTAGAATTAATTCGTTAGCGACGAGAATAGTAATTTTGCTAGGCATAATTATTTAATTACGTCGCAACAGAAAATTCGTTAATTTGGAATTAGCGAACCTGAGCCCGGAAGTCTTTGCGAGCGCACTCGCATTTCGAATTCAAGTGCGGCCCGCAAGTCACATCAAGCGTCAAATCGTTAGTCACTTTGAGTGATGTGACAACTTGTCACTTGATTGATTGAGTGATGTGAATAGTTGATGTGGTGGTTGAAAGCCTTTAATGGCTTGACTTTTGGAAAGCAAAAATAAGGAAAATGAATTTTGGAAATTCAAAAGTGTATTAGATACACTTTTTGCCAACCACCAACACATTCTCTCTTCTCTTTCTTCCTCCCTCTCTCTCGCCCAAGGGGCAGAATTCTTCCTTCAACTTTCTGGTTTCACCGTGAAAATGAAGGAGAAGCAAAAAGTGATTTTTATGGCAAAAATCAAGAGTGCTAGCACACAATGGAGTCTTGCGAAGGTGATAGGGAAACCGCACATGTGAGCATGGAATTCCAACTAAAGCTTGGAGCTTGATGGAACCACACATGGCCGAATCATGGAGAGCCATTTCAGCTCACTGCCTTGACCACCAAGGAGGGCAGAAAAGATTTTTGTTCTTCACCGCATCGCCTCAACTGATCGATGTAAGTATTCTGTAACTTCCTCGTGTATTCGCACTTATGTTTCTTGCTTGATAATCGATCCTCGGGACTGTAGAAACTCCAACAATGGTATGAGAGCGAGTAAAAGCATGAAACTTGAACTTAGGGTTAAAATTGGGTAAATTGATTTTGAGCATGATTTGGTTAAATTAATTGATTGAGTATGCTTAAATAATGTTTAATTGAAGTTAGATTGGATCAATTTCATGAAATATTGTTTGGAACAATTTTTGCCCAAATTCTTGGCTTGGTCGAGAGGTTGTAGAACCCTAATGTCTTGGGATTTTTGATTTTTGATTCATTGGATGAGTTGGAATCATGTTGGGAATATTGATTTAGGATTTAATTGGATTGAATTCGGAATTGATTTGAAAAACCCTATATTGCCGAGACAAAGGAAGCATGAAATGGGTTTGATTTTTGATCAATTGTGTTGGACACTAATTGTAGTTAATGAGCATGATTAATTAGGCTAATTGGTGTTTTAGAAATATGGATTTGGGTAATTAATTATGGCAATACACTTTGGTTAATTAGATTATAAAATTTGAAATTTGGTAATTTAATTAATTGGGCTTAAATTGGATTTGGGCTTGAAAAGTTGTAAATGGGCTAATTGGGCTTGGTTGTACCAAGTTAGGTTTAGGCTAAATTGGTTGGATCCAATTGGGCCCAAAACCGTTTCCATAAAGTCCAAATGCGACTAATGGACCTTAATTATTTTAATTGGGCCTAATGTGCCTAAATTGATTTCTAGGCTTATGGGGTTATTCCTTGATTGGGCTTTGGTTATTGGGTTTGACCCAAGTTGACCAAAAGTCCACGCCTTAAAGAAATTAATTGAAAGCCCATTGGACTTTAATTAAATTAACGTTGGACGTTAATCGGCCTTTGAGACCAGTAACGATTAAATTTGGAATTTAAGTCGTAAAGGTTCGTCAAATAAAGTGTAGTATTTAATTTGGAATTAAATAGTGAATTAGTATTAAATGCATATTAAATTGGATTTAATGTTTTAGTTTAATTTAATTCAAGAATTCGTACTTTGAGTACTTCTTCGCAAAACGAGTTGGACTCGAGCAAAAACAAGTCGTTGTTTGAACATTGGATGGTCATTAATTATCAGATTAATTAATTGGATTAGATTGATTGATAACATGCTTGTGTGAATACATGGTTGCGATGCATGAATAATGTATATCAGATGGATATTAGATGGGTGAGGTAATTTTAGAAATTGTTGTAATAAATTTAGAATTTATTAATTGGACCTGCGTGTCCAGCCTATTACCTCCAAACTCTTTGTATTTCTCTTCTCACCTATTCCCCTCAATGTAAATGAGGTTTCTTTAGAAGTGTTATGTAACGGGTAGAAGTAATACTTGTGCTAGCAGGAGAGAGGAAATGGAGAGATTTGATCTAGGATCAATGTGTAAAGTATCCATCCGCATATCATTATTATTTTATTTTACGCGCCTTATTATGTGTTTAGAATGCATGTTTAAGGGTGTATGATGATGAGACCTTAACAAAGATAATAAATTGGTTGCCAATTTGCACGCGAAAAACCCTCAAACAATATTAAGCGTTTTTCCTTCCATTGAGTGATTCTTACTCAAGATCCAAGACTAGCATTGGTTTGTTGGCCAAAGTTAAGGCCTTTTTCCGTAGATGATGTGTTTGAATCATGAGAACTTTGTTCCATATTGGTGTCAATCCAAGTTGTGATTTGTTGGCCAAAGTCAAGATCACTTCTTGTCCATCGACCTTGATTACGAAGCTTTCCAAGGTCAATGGGTTCCGCTTAACTGGGATCACTAAGTTTGTTGTGCCAAATCCAAGGCTTAGTTGATTCAGAGGAAAAAGGTTAGGCAATATATTGGATATATTGGCATATATAAGATATATGTTTCGGACTTGGATGTCCCCCTACTGGATCTAGGAATTGGATGAGATCCAATTGATCTTAGAGATCTACCTTGTTAATTATCATACAATTTGTTGGCCAAAGTCAAGATTGTGTGTTATTTAACGGGATCCTAGCCCACTAGGAAACAAGGTTTCCCGAGTACTCCACAGAGGGTTAGAGGCTCGCCGAAAAATAGTGGAAGGCAAGTATTAAATTTACAATATTCGTTTAGTAACTTTCCATACACGCTCATTACAAATTATTCGTCAAAATAAATTATTTATTAGTTGGACTAATATTTAATGTTGTTTTAATAAAACAGTTGGACTGTATGCAAACTAATTCATTATAGTTGATTATATAATTGGATTATAATAATCAATATATTTGAATTAACCATTTAATTAATAGTTGATTTTATAATTGGATTATAGTAATCAATATAATTGAATTAACCTATTAAATTATAGTTGATTAAATAGTTGGACTATAGTAATCATTATAATAAATAGTACCTAAATCGTTGATTAAATGGTTGGACTATTAGAATCAAGATAAATTGAAAGATTAGCATTTAAAACATAATCCTAGGGAAAATGTATTTAAATGGTTTAATTTTCAAATTGGGAATAAATTTCAGGATAGTCCTCAAATCTAATAAGTTACTTTATTTGATAAAATAACATCTTAGGCCTAAGCCCAGAGTTAAGCAAATAGTAGAGCATAATCTTTGGAATATTTATGTAATGATTACTTTAGTGCTTAATCCATTAAACTTGCCAATTAGACTCCTTAAATCAGAACTAAGGATTAGATCCTTATACTATGATAATGAAATTGAAGGATCTTCATAGATCTATTCATAGATCTTAGAAGTACAAATTGCAATAGAAAACTCTTGGAGAGTTAATGGCTATACTCAAGGAGTCAAAGCCAAAGTTTGCAATAAGGCAAGAAGTGCAAGGCGCACCTTACTTCGATATTATAGAAGGCCAAGGCTTGGCCAATGGCTTCTGGGGTGTGAGAAAAGGGCAAAGGCAAAATCATTATAATCTTCTGGGAAGATAAATGACATATCCCAAAATGTCTGCCTAAATTGTGGCAAACGGGATCGCGGAAGCATGACTGCCGTTTGGACAAGACAGACATGAAGGAATTGAAGAACGGGCAAGGCTTCGACTTCAAATATGATTGTCATAAATATGTTCACTACTAGTATTAAAATTGGATTTTAGATACTGAGTGTGGTACATAAATATGTAATGGTGTGCAGAATCTACTATGAGCAGGATACTGACTACAGTTGAGATTAATTTGCGAATTGGAAACGGGACGAAAGTCGCTGTTTTAACCGTAGATACCTAAGTTTAGGAACTACCCTTCGGGTGTGTACTTAAATTAGGAAACTGTTGTAATGTAACTGTTGGACAATTATGACCCATAGCGTCACTACTTGTACAGATCATGGTGTTGTTGTACAAATTAACTATGTGACAAAGGAGATTGGTCTCTTATCATTTGTGATTAGATCACCTAGATATATAAATGATAGAAGGTCCTCATGATTTGTTCCTGGACGGAGAATGATATGAGACAGTATCAGTCCACGGGGGATAAATCATTAAATATTCCTAGTCAGAGCATTGTCGAGATTGGACATCGATAAATGCGTAAAAGACTAGTATTACACTTGTGCGCGTTGTGAGGGCACAACGACATAGTTCTCATATATTTGGGTATAGGATACTCATGCAAGTGTAATAGGAGGTTTTGTTTTACTGATGGTACGGGAAACAGCTTTGCTCTGGATAGACCCCCTCGGAATTCCATTGGTAGTATGACTATGTGTCTATGGAAGTCCGAAATCAGGGTAGGTGTATTTGGTCTTAACTTGAGACTTGCACCGCTAATACTTGCGACAATCAATATACTTTGGTTGCGGTCGTCCAGGGCTTTAACAGGTTCTGTGTACGCCAATGCTGGGTATATTGAGAATCGTAGTGTGTTGGGTGTGATGTCAAGACAGAAGTATCACTCCAGTCATAGTGGAGATGATGGTCACGTAGGATACGGTACTAGTACTCTTTAGTACTGCAGTCATCGGGATAAAATGACAAGGTCATGTTTATCCGATTATAGAGACTAGTTACCAGACATCCGACATGTGCTTCGTACGGGGCAGACACATTTCCAGCCCCATGCCTAACACGTGATCATCCGATACTGGATCGAAATACGCAAACTACGTATACTACGTCTGATATAGATCCTTTATTCCTGTAAGGATATTTCTGGAGAATTGGGTAGGCATGGCGCTTTGCTAGAAGCCAACCTTGTCTTGTAAATCGGTATAAACGTAATACTAGGTACTTACGTGTTCGGATAGTCCTACGGACGAATTTACTGCCAACATATCCGGGGATCTCATGGGTTGCTTCTCGAAGATTCACCGATGACGTATGACTCGCACTCTAAATTAATATGAGATTAATTAGAAGAGAGAGAAAATTAATCTGGGATTAATTGGAGAGATATTTTATCTGGGATAAAATATCATTTAAAGAGAGATAACGGTTAATTGAAATTAATCGATAAATTAATATATTTGATATTTTAAACGAAATTAGATTTCGAGACAGAATTAAAATTGGATTTTAATTCGGGCGAACTAATTAATTTAGAATTAATTCATTAGCGACATGAATAGTGATTTCGCTAGGCGTAATCATTTAATTACGACGCAACGGATAATTCGTTAATTTAGAATTAGCGAACCCGAGCCCGGGAGTGTTTGCGAGTGCATTCACATTTCGAATTCGATTACGACACGCAAGTCACATCAAGCGTCAAATCACTAGTCATATCAAGCGTGAAATCATGTCACTTTGAGTGATATGACACTTGATTGATTGATGTGATTGATTGATGGTAGTTGTTGGAGTTGTTGGAAAGCTTTACCATTTGACTTTTTGAAAGCCAAAAAGTGGTAAATCATTTAATTATTTTTTGGAAAATATATAAGTGTATTAGATACACTTTTCAACTAATTCAACACAACTTTCTCTCCTCATCTCCTCTCTCATTTACACGCCCAAGGGGCTGAAAACTCTTCACAGGTTTCTGTCCAGAAACCGTTAGATGGGAAGCTTGAGTGTGTGATTTTTGTGGCAAAAATCACAAGAGCTAGCACTCCGAGAGACATGCGAAGGTGATAGGGAAGTCCACCCATGAGTCGGGAATCGTTTGACGAAGCTTGGAGCTCAAAAATTGGAGTCAAAAAACCGAAAATGGAGACTGAACAGCAGTGGACTGCCGTGAGAACCAGTGAGAAGACATTCTAGTTTTGTTCGTCTCCGCGTCACTCAACCGATCGATGTGAGTATTCCGCAACTTCGTTGTTTTGTATTCGCACATATTTCATGCTTGTTTATGATCTTGGGACCTTAATAGAAACCAACAATGGCATCTAGAGCAAGGTTAAAGCATGGAATGTTTAGGGCTTAAAATTTGGGTAAATTGATTTTGAGCATGATTTAATTAAATTGGATATTTGAATATGTTTAAACATGTTGAATTGAAGATTGATTGGATCAATTTCAAGAAAATTGGTTTGGAACAATTTTGCCCAAATTTGGATGGCTTGTCCGAAACTTGACTAGCCCTAAAATGTCATGGATTTTGATTTTTTTGATCATTGGATGTGTTGGAAATCATTCGGGAATGTTGATTTATGTCGATTGAGGATTTAATTGGATTGAAACCAAATCGGATATAAAATTCCCTAAATACCGAGACTTTGACCATGTATTGGGTTTGATTTTAATCAAAATGTGTTGGACATGTGATGATGAAAATGAACATGATTAATTGGGCTAATTGGTGTTTTGGAAATATTGATTGGTTAATTAATGTGTTATACACTTTAAGTAATTAAATTATGAATTTGGAATTTGGTAATTTAATTATTTTGGGCTTAAATTGGATTTGGGCTTGTTGTGTTGTAATTGGGCTTATTGGGCTTGGTTGTACCAAGTTAGGTTTAGGCCAAATGGATTGGATCCAATTGGGCCCAAAACCGCATCCATAAAGCCCAAATGCGACTAATGGACCTTTAAAGTTTAATTGGGCTTAATGGGTGTAGGCACTGCTTTTTGCATGTAAGTCCCGATGATGAGTCTCGTATGGAGACACTACCTCTTTGATTGTGAAAGACGCGGGAAACAGACGTTGGAAGGGTAAAGTTGGAAATTAGCATTCCGTCAGATTTAACTCGCTTGTTTCACTTCGGGTTTGCTTGTTGGACCTCCGTTTTAAAGCACACACCTAACCCAAGCCCATTAAAATACACCTCACAAATTAAATAATTAAAACATTTAAAACACATCTCACTAATTAAATTAAAACCAATTAAATTAAACTAAAATAAAATTAAATTAAATCACATTCACAAATTAAATTAAACTTGAAATTAAATTAAATTAAAATCTAATTAAATTAAATTCCTAATTTAAATAAAAAACATTCCTAATTTAATTAAATCACCTACCAATTTAAATAAATTCCATAAAACACTTTCCTAATTAAAATAAATCACTTTCCAAATTAAAGAAATCATTTCCTTGTAATTCACTAATTAAAAGATATCCAATTAAAATATAAATTCTTTTCTTCTCCAACAAAATAAACCCCCTCCATTGGCCTATAAAAATAACCATTCACCCACACAAATAAACCCTGGTAGAAAAACGCACAAATTGAAGACAGCCATCACGAACCACACCTTGCCTTGCCCTCACTCTCTCGGCCCTCAATCTTTCATCACTCAAACTGTTCCCATCTTTCACAAAAACAAACCAACAACCCTTAATCAAAAACTGCCATACGCCCATGCCCTCTGCCAACACATAACCCTTGCCCTTCAACCAACTTCACCCTTCAACGCCACCTGCCTTGCCCCTTCAGCCACGTTCACAGCCCTTGATCCCTCCACCTAGCCTCTCGCTAATTGCCTCTAAACTTCAGCACTCACGCCTAACCCAACAAATTTTCTCACTGCCACCTGCCCCATAAGCAACCAACTTCAGCACTCACGCCTAACGCTACAAAGTTCCCATTATTCTCACCACAAGCCACATCACAGCACCATATAATGTGCCCCCCACTCCTCACACAGCCTCTCGGCACCGACCCACAAACACAAGCCACGCCCTTTAGCCCAAATCACTCCACGCACCTGACTCAAGTCCTGCCAGCCTGCTTCACGTAAAACACATCCCTTGCCCCCTCTTTTAACCGTACTTACACACATAGCCTTAAAGGAATAAACCCTCACGTACCAGCACACTAACCGAACTCACTGCCACGTCCACTGCATCAACAAACGCAAGAAGCATTCACGCATAAATACGGCCTGCCCCACTAACGCATAAAAGAACCCTCAAACACGTAGCTGACCCACGGCACATTGTCCTAAACCCACTTCAAAAACTGCCCAAAACAGTCCCCGAAACTGCCCAAAAAAGCCCCTGAAATTGCCGAGAACAGTCCCTTAACACACCTGAAACAGTGACCAGAAAATTCACCGAAAAAAGCAGTGAAATAGAGTGAAAGCAACAAACCGAACAGCGAAACAGCGAGAAAAATGTTGGATTGGTGAACCAGAAAAGTTGCGGAGTATCAACCCTTCCGACGGCCGTGTGACGCGCTTTCGAGAGATGACAAAAGAGGTTAGACCTGAGGGCCCATTTTTATTTATTAGCTTTCGTTTATTTTTGTTTATTTTAATATATTATCGCATGAGAGTCGTTTGAGGCATGATGTGATTGATGGATGGGCGAAACGTGTGTTCCTTTTTGTGGTATATAGGATGGAAACCCGGACGTAAATTCCATAGCGAATTCGAATGGACGGTAGTGCGGTTTGTACTCGGGATACAACGCCACGTACCACTTAAGAGACATATGTTTCGTTCTATCCAAACTTGTATTTGAGCATGTTATAATTCATAGGTTATTTATTTATTATTATTTAAAGCATGATTTGTCCTAGTTTATTATTTATTGTCAAAGCATGATAATGTTAGTTGTATGCATGATATGTTGCTTAGTTTATGTGTATATTCAAATAGTTATTTGTTTATTTCAATTGAATGGTTTGATATGCTCGTTGTGTTCTATTGTGTGTTTACCGTTTAATGATTTACTTTCAAGCATGCAAACCTAGATTATGAGTTATTTAGATGAAAGCATGTTAGATTTAAGTATCCTTTGAGCATGATTATTGAGTAGACTCAGTTGATTTATTGCACAAATTATATCATCACAAGTGACATAAGTAAGGGACCATTCCGAACCCAACGGTTTGAGGTCTTCCCTTGCGAGGGGTGAGTGCGGCCTTAAATCATTGTCCCGGTTCACACCGGGTGGCGACTCCATCATTCTCCAGTTTAGTTCCCCGCGGACTACTCCGTACTCCAACTAGGCTGCGAGCCTAGAACAGCGTCGTCAAGTTCTGTGTCCTACAATGGGCAAAATTGATTTATGGGCTTATGGGGTAACTCCCGGATTGGATTTTGGTTATTCGGTTTGACCCGAGTTGACCAAAAGTCCACGCCTTAAGAAATTAATTAAAAGCCCATTGGACTTTAATTAAATTGACGTTGGCGTTAATCGGGCTTTGAGACCCGTAACGATTAAATTTGGAATTTAAGTCGTAAAGGTTTATTAATAAAGTGTAGTATTTAATTTGAAATTAAATAATGAGTTAGTATTAAATACATATTAAATTGGATTTAATATTGTAGTTTAATTTAATTTAAGAATATGTACTTTGAGTACTTATTCGCAAAACGAGTTTGACTCGCGCAGAATCAAATCGTTGTTTGAACATTGGATGGTCACTATTATCAGATTAATTAATTTGATTAGATTGATTGATAACATCCTTGTGTGAATACATGGTTGCGATGCATGAATAATGTATATCGGATGAATATTAGATGGGTGGGGCAATTTTAGAAATTGTTGTAATAAATTTGATTTATTAATTGGACCTGCGTGTCCAGCCTTATCACCTCCTTACTCTTTGTATTCTCTTCTCACCTATTCCCCTCAATGTAAATGAGGTTTCTTTATAAGTGTAGTGTAACGGGTAGAAGTAATACATGTGCTAGCGGGAGAGAAAAAAAAAAGAGATTTGATCTAGGATCAAAGTGTAAAGTATCCATCCGCATATCATTATTATTTTATTATACGCGCTTTATTATGTGTTTAGAATGCATGTTTAAAGGTGCATGATGATGAGACCTTAACAAAGATAATAAGTTGGTTGCCAATTTGCACTCGAAAAACCCTCGCAAAATATTAAGCGTCTTTCATTCCATTGAGTGATTCTCACTCAAGATCCGAGACTGGCATTGGCTTGTTGGCCAAAGTCAAGGCCTTTGTCCATCGAGGATGTGTTTGAATCACGAGAGCTTTGTTCCATATCGGTGTCTTGTCCAAGTTGTGGTTTGTTGGCCAAAGTCAAGACCACTTCTTGTCCATCGACATTGATTACGAAGCTTTCCATGGTCAATGGGTCGCGCTTAACTGGGATCACTAAGTTTGTTGTGCCAAAGCCAATGCTTAGTTGATTCAGAGGAAAAAGGTTAGGTAATACATTGGATGTATTGGCATATATAAGATATATGTTTCGGACTTGGATGTCCCCCTACCGGATCTAGGAATTGGATTGGATCCAATCGATCTTAGAGATCTACCTAGTTAATTATAATACAATTTGTTGGCCAAAGTCAAGATTGTGTGATATTTAACGGGATCCTAGCCCACTAGGAAACACGGTTTCCCGAGTACTCGACAGAGGGTTAGAGGCTCGCCGAAAAATAGTGGGAGGCAAGAATTAAATTTGCAATATTCGTTTAATTACTTGCCATACGCGCTCAATTTCAAATATCATTCGTCATATAAATTAAATGTTAGTTGGACTAATATTTAAATTGTTGTTTTAATAAATAGTACCTAAATCGTTGATTAAATAGTTGGAATATTAAAATCAAGATAAAATTGAAAGATTGACATTTAAAGCATAATCCTAGGGAAAATGTATTTAAATGGTTTAATTTTCAAATTGGGAATAAATTTCAGGATGGTCCTGGAAATAATAAGTTACTTTATTTGATAAAATAACATATTATGCCTGAGCCCGGAGTTAAGCAAATAGTAGAGCATAATCTTTGGAAGATTCATGTGATGATAACTTTAGTGCTTAATCCATTATACTTACCGCAGTAGACTCCTTGATTTCTTTGTCAGAACTAAGGGTTAGATCCTTAAAGTATGATAATGAAATTGAAGGATCTTCATAGATCTATTTTAGATCTTAAAAGTACTAAATTGCAATAGTAAACTCTTGGAGAGTTAATGACTATTCTCAAGGAAACAAAGTCAAAGTTTGCAATTAGGCAAGTAGCGCAAGACGCACCTTACTTCGATATTCTAGAAGGCCGAGGCTAGGCCAAAGGCTTCTGGAGTGTTGAAAGGGCAAAGACAAAATCATTATAATCTTATGGGACGCAATTAAACAAGAATCGTATACCCGCACTTTTGAAGAGTGGGTACTAGGACAGATTTTATCCCATTCAAATAAAGTCTACGAATCTAGTTTATTGGGCAAAGTGCCTAAAACACCTTTACTTGGTAAAAGTGCAAAAGCCACCAATCTGTTAGCCCTAGTTCATAGTGAAGCAAGTGGGCCCATGTCTAGCTAGGCTAGAATTGGATATGATTTTTTCGTGACCTATACGGATGTGGCATCGCGTTATGGTTATGTGTTTCTTTTGAAGAACACAAATCGGAAACTTTTTAAGTTTCAACACGAAATATACAAACAGATCGGCTATAGTATTATACCGTCACGGTAAGACCGTAATTGAAAATACTTAAGTAATAAGTTTCTAATATACTTGAAAGAGTATAGTATTATTTCAAATGAGGATTCCTCCCGGAACACGTCATCCTGACGGTGTGTCCGAACAGTGAGTAACCGAATTTTGTTAGACATGATAAGGTTAATCATGAGTCGCTCTGAGCTACCATTTCCTTCAACGGATAATCTTTAACAGTGTAGAACTTATTTTGAATAAGGATTCCATAAAAATCTGTTTGACAGATATCATATTAGATATGAACGGGAAAGAAACCGGGTTTCTCATTCCTGATGATTTGGGTATGCTAGACATGCGTTTGGATGATACCAAACTAAAACCCAAATTGGATAAGTGCCAATTGTAGGTTATCCTAGGGATACCATAAGTATAGTACTTATACAACTCACTAGAGAACAATGTAATTGTTGCTCACCATGCGGTTTTCCTAAGAGGAATATCGATATGCAGTGGTAAGTGGGAGGATAGTAAAACTCGATGAAAATCGGAGTAATACTGGTCAAGGCACCGAATCTTAATGGAACATAAATAGTTCATCAAGGATGAAACTATACCATTAATCTTCGAATACACAAAGAACCGCGTGAGTCGGAGAGAGTCAGAAAACAACCTGGGGTATGAGCTTCTGATCTCACCTCATAAAGATGTCTATCTTATTGAGGTTTACCAACTGACTACGTATGAGGAAGTGATACAAGGTATCGACTCCCTATTATGGAAAAGTGCCATGAGTCCGAAATGGATTCCATGTATATCAACTTTAGTTTTGATACTAGTTGATGTACCGCAAGACATTGTGCCTATTGGTACTTTATCAGTCTTCAAGGAAGACATACATGGAAGGCAACATACCAACGTATAAAGCTAGGCTTTTAGCGAAAAGGTATCGTTATCAACATTGTGTTGATCACGATTCAACCTTTTACCTGTTGCCACGGTAAATACATTTGGATAATGCTTGCTAAAGCTGCATGTTTCATGTATGAAATATGTAAGCTTAACGGGAAAATCGCTTTCCTGAAAAGGAAACCTTTTGGAGGATGTTTACAACATCCTATCGGTTTTGTCGTACCAAAACTAGCAAACAAGGTTTGCGGGTTATTCGATCCATGTTTGGATTGAAGCAAGCATAGGTTCTTGGAATTATCGTTTTGACATAATCATAATTGTTTATGATTTAATTCAAAACGAAAATGATTCTTGTGTATATAAGAGGGTTAGTGGGAGCGCACTGACAGTGGTTGTCCTATAAATAATGATAATATGTCATTTCTTGGAAATGATATTCCCATAATATAATAGGTGAAAGCTTGGCTTTCGAGAAAATTCTCCGTAGAATTCTTGGGAGAAACAACTTTTATTCTAGGAATAAAGATCTTCTGTTAAAGATTTAAAGTTGTTAAAACTCTCCGAGAACTCGTACATTGAAAAATGTACGCGACCTGGTGTCTCATACGCTTTGAGCATATGGATTCACAAACAGGCCAATCCAAGTGATAGTCACTGGATTGATGTTAAGAACATCCGTTAGTATCTTAGAGAACTAAAGATGCTGTCTTAATCTATGTAGATGGAGAACTTGAAGTGACTGGGATCAGTACTGCAAGTTTCCTAAACCGATAAGACGACTATAAGTCACAAACGGTACTATACAGTTTGAATAACGGTACAGTGAGCTGGAAATCTTCCAAGCAAGATACTGTTACCGTATAAACAACAAATGCGGGTTATTGCTGCAGCTGAGGCGCCAATAGAAGTTTTCTGGGTCAATAATAATCTAATTAGATTAGATATAGTTCTGTTAGTAGCTGAGCTAGGCGTCAACACATGCTAAAGAATTAATGGTCTCATCAACAATCCAAATACATACTTCGATATTCATCTGATTCGTTCGGATCATACATCGTGGCGATGTGATGATCGAATAAATCGCATCAGATGATAATCATGCAAATCCGTTGATGAAGGCATTTCTCATCAGTTTGAGCCAACCGTACATAGTTCGGGTGTAAGACACTCAAGTGACTGGCTATTGGCCAAGTGGGAGATTGTTGGACAATTATGACCCATAGCGTCACTATTTGTACATATCATGGTGTTGTTGTACAAATTAACTATGTGACAAAGGAGATTGCTCTCTTATCATTTGTGATTAGATCACCTAGATATATAAATGATAGAAGGTCATTTTGATTTGTTCCTGGACGGAGAATGATATGAGACAATATCGGTCCACGAAGGATAAATCATTAAATATCCCTAGTCAGAGCATTGTCGAGATTGGGCATCGATAAATGCGTAAAAGACTAGTATTACACTTGTGCGCGTTGTGAGGGCACAACGGTATAGTTCTCATATATTTGGGTATAGGATACTCATGCAAGTGTAATAAGAGGTTGTGTTTTACTGATGGTACGGGAAACAGCTTCGCTCTGGATAGACCCCCTCGGAATTCCATTGGTAGTATGACTATGTGTCTATGGAAGTCCGAAATCAGGGTAGGTGTTTTGGTCTTAACTTGAGACTTGCACCGCTAATACTTGTGACAATCAATATACTTTGGTTGCGGTCGTCCAGGGCTTTAAGGTTCTGTGTACGCCAATGCTGGGTATATTGAGAATCGTAGTGTGTTGGGTGTGATGTCAAGACGGAAGTATCACTCCAGTCATAGTGGAGATGATGGTCACGTAGGATACGGTACTAGTACTCTTAAGTACTGCAGTCATCGGGTAAAAATGACAAGGTCATGTTTATCCGATTATAGAGACTAGTTACCAGACATCCGACATGTGCTTCGTACGGGGAAGACTCAATTCCAGCCCCAAGCCTAGCACGTGATCATCCGATACTGGATCGAAATACGCAATACTACGTATACTACGCCTGATATAGATCATTTATTCATGTAAGGATATTTCTGGAGAATTGGGTAGGCATGACGCTTTGCTAGAAGCCAACCCTGTCTTGTAAATCGGTATAAACGTAGTACTAGGTACTTACGTGTTCGATAGTCCGACGACCAAATTTACTGCCAACATATCCGGGGATCTCATGGGTCGCTTCTCGAAGATTCACCGATGACGTATGACTCGCACTCTAAATTAATCTGGGATTAATTAGAAGAGAGAGAAAATTAATCTGGGAGTAATTGCAGAGATATTTTAACTGGGATAAAATATCATTTAAAGAGAGATAACAGTTAATTTGGAATTAATCGATAAATTAATATATTTGATATATTAAACGAAATTAGATTTCGACGCACAATTAAAATTGGATTTTAATTCGGGCGAACGATTTAATTTAGAATTAATTCATTAGCGATGTGAATAGTGATTTCGCTAGGCGTAATCATTTAATTACGACGCAACAGATAATTCGTTAATTTGGAATTAGCGAACCCGAGCTCGGGAGTGTTTGCGAGCGCATTCGCATTTCGAATTCGAGTGCGGCACGCATGTCACATCAAGCGTCAAATCGCTAGTCACATCAAACGTCAAATCATGTCACTTTGAGTGATGTGACACTTGATTGATTGATGTGATTGATTGATGGTAGTTGTTGGAGTTGTTGGAAAGCTTTACCATTTGACTTTTTGAAAGCCAAAAAGTGGTAAATCATTTAATTATTATTTGGAAAATATATAAGTGTATTAGATACACTTTTCAACTAATTCAACACAACTTTCTCTCCTCCTCTCCTCTCTCATTTACACGCCCAATGGGCTGAAAACTCTTCACTGGTTTCTGTCCAGAAACCGTGAGATGGGAAGCTTGAGTGTGTGATTTTTGTGGCAAAAATCACAAGAGCTAGCACTCCGAGAGACATGCGAAGGTGATAGGGAAGTCCACCCATGAGCCGGGAATCGTTTGACGAAGTTTGGAGCTCAAAACTTGGAGTCAAAAAACCAAAAATGGAGACTGAATAGCAGTGGGCTGCCGTGAGAACCAGTGAGAAGAAATTCGAGTTTTGTTCGTCTCCGCGTCGCTCAACCGATCAATGTGAGTATTCCGCAACTTCGTTGATTTGTATTCGTACATATTTCATGCTTGTTTATGATCTTGGGACCTTAATAGAAACCAACAGTAACTAGTTTGACTAGATACATTATCTCTATATCAAGGTTTAACCCGTTGTGGGTATACCTTTATATTATAGAACACTAAAGTGTTTTATTTTATAAAGATGATATTGATATAAACACATTAGATATGAATAACAACATTTATATTTTGAATATAAATATATCTCAAACATATAACATGACAAACAAATAGCTCAAACTGATTTAATCAGTTGAAACTTAAATGTGGCATTGTTGTCTGGGACACAATAAAACAAGACTCGTATATCCACACTTTTGAAGAGTGGGTACTAGGACAAATTTGATTCTATTCAAATAAAGTCTACTAATCTAGTTTGTTAGGCAAAGTGCCTAAAACACCTTTACTTGGTAAAAGTGCAAATGCCACCGATCTGTTAGCCCTAGTTCATAGTGAAGCAAGTGGGCCCATGTCTAGCTAGGCTAGAGGTGGATATGAATATTTCGTGACCTTTACGGATGTGGCATCGTGTTATGGTTATGTGTTTCTATTGAAACACAAATCGGAAACTTTTAGAGTTTCGACACGAAATAGACAAACAGATCGGCTAAAGTATTAAAACATCACGGTTAGACCATGATGAAAATACTTAAGCAATAAGTTTCTCGTATACTTGAAAGAGTATAGTATTCTTTCAATGAGGACTCCTCCCGTAACACGTCAATTTGACGGTGTGTCCGATAGGATAAACCGAATTATGTTAGACATGATAAAGCTAATCATGAGTCGCTCTGAGCTACCATTTCCTTCAATGGATATGCGTAAACAGTGCAAAACTTATTTTGAATAAGGTTCCAAAATCTGTTTGACAGAATTCATATTAGATATGAACAGGAAAGAAACCGGGTTTCTCATTCCTGAAGATTTGGGAATGCTAGGCATAAGTTTGGATGATACCAAACTAGAACCCAAATCGGATAAGTGCCTAAGTTGTAGGTTATCCTAGGGAAACCAAAGTATAGTACTTATACAACTCACAAGAGAACAATTTAATTGTTGCTCACCATGCGGTTTTCCTAAGAGGAATACCAATGTGCAGTGGTAAGTGAGAGGATTGTAAAACTCGATGAAAATCATAGTAATACTATTCCAGGCACCGAATCTTAATGGAACACAAATAGTTCATCAAGGATGAAACTATACCAATAATCTTCGAATACACAAGAACCGCGTAAGTCGGAGAGAGTCAGGAAACAACCTGGGGTATGGGTTTCTGATCTCACCTCATAAAGATATCAATCTTATTGAGGAATACGAACTGACTACGTATGAGGAAGTGATACATGGTATCGACTCCCTATTATGGCAAAGTGCCATAAAGTCCGAAATGGATCCACGTATACCAACTATGTTTGGATACTAGTTAATGTACCGCAAGGCATTGTGCCTACTGGTACTATATAAGTCTTCAAGGAAGACATACATGGAAGGCAACATACCAACGTACTAAGCTAGGCTTGTAGCGAAATGGTATCGTTATCAATATTGTGTCGATTACAACGAAACCTTTTACCTGTTGCCACAGTAAAGCCATTTGGATAATGCTTGTTGATGCTGCATGTTTCATTTATGAAATATGACAGCTAAACGGAAAATTGCTTTCCTGAAAAGGAAACCATTTGGAGGATGTTTACAACATCCAGACGGTTTTGTCGTACCAAAACTAGCAAACAAAGTTTGCAGATTATTCGATCCATGGATGGATTGAAGCAAGCATAGCATTCTTGGAATTATCGTTTTGATGTAATCACAAAGGTATGTGATTTAATTCGAAACGAAAATGATTCTTGTGTATATAAGAAGGTTAGTGGGAGCGCACTGACAGTAAATGTCCTGTAAAATAATGATGATATGTCATTTCTTGTAAATGATATTCCCATAATATAATCAGAGAAAGCTTGGCATTCATAAGAAAATTCTCCGTAGAATTCTTGGGAGAACCAACCTTTATTCTAGGAATAAAGATCTACTGGGATAGATTTAAAGTTGTTGAAACTCTCCGAGAAATCGTACATTGAAAAATATACGCTACCTGGTGTCTCATACGCTTTGAGCATATGGAGTCACAATCAGGCCAATCCAAGTGATAGTCACTGGATTGATGTTAAGAACATCCTTTAGTATCTTAGAGAACTAAGGATGTTGTCTTATACTATGGAGAAGGAGAACTTCAAGTGACTGGGTTCACTGTTGCAAGTTTCCTAACCGATAATAACGACTATAAGTCGCAAAAACGGTACTATGAAGTTTGAATAACGGAACAATGAGCATGAAATCTTCCAAGCAAGATACTGTTACCGCATAAACAACAAAAGTGGAATATTGCTGCAAGCTGAGGCAGCAATAGAAGCCTTCTGGATCAATAATAATCTAATTAGATTAGATATAGTTCTATTAGCTGCTGAGCTAGGCTACAACGCAGGCTAAAGAATTAATGGTCTCATCAACGATCCAGATATATACTTCATATATTCATCTGATTCGTTCGTATCATACATCGTGGAGATGTGATGATCGTATAAATTGCGTCAGATGATAATCATGCAAATCCGCTGACGAAAGTCTTTTCTCAGTAATTTGAGCGAACCGTACATAGTTCGGGTTTAGGACACTCGAGTGACTTGCTATAGGCCAAGTGGGAGATTGTTGGACAGTTATGACCCATATCGTCACTATTTGTATAGATCATGGTGTTGTTGTACAAATTAACTATGTGACAAAGGAGATTGCTCTCTTATCATTTGTGATTAGATCACAAAGATGTATAAATGATAGGTGGTCCTTATGATTTTTCCTGGATTGAGATGATATGAGACAGTATCAGTCCACGAAAGATAAATCATTAAATATCCCTAGTCAGAGTATTATCGAGATTGGACATCGATAATGCGTAAAAGACTAGTATTACACTTGTGCGCGTTGTGAGGGCATAACGACATAGTTCTCATATATTTGGGTATATGATACTCATGCAAGTGTAATAGGAGGTTGTGTTTTATCGATGGTACGGGAAACAGCTTCGCTCTAGATAGACCCCCTCGGAATTCCATTGGTAGTATGACTATGTGTTTATGGAAGTCCGAAATCAGGGTAGGTGTATTTGGTCTTAACTTGAGACTTGCACCGCTAATACTTGCGACAATCAATATACTTTGGTTTTGGTCATCCAGGGATTTAACAGGTTCTGTGTACGCCTCTGCTGGGTATATTGAGAATCGTAGTGTGTTGGGTGTGATGTCGAGATGGAAGTATCACTCCAGTCATAGTGGAGATGATGGTCACGTAGGATACAGAACTGGTTCTGTTATATGCTCGAGCTATCGGGATAATATGACTAGGTCATTATTATCCGATTATAGAGACTAGTTACCAGAGATCCGATATGTGCTTCGTACGGGGCAGACACAATTCTAGCCCCAGGCCTAGCACATGACATCCGATACTGGATCGAAATACGCAATACTACGTATACTACGCCTGATATAGATCGCTTATTCCTGTAAGCATGTTTCTGGAGAATTGGGTAGGCATGGCGCTTTGCTAGAAGCCAACCTTGTCTTGTAAATCGGTACAAACGTAGTACTAGGTACTTACGTGTTCGGATAGTCCGACGATCGAATTTACTGCCAACATATCCGGGGATCTCATGGGTCGCTTCCCGAAGATTCATCGATGACGAATGACTCGCACTTTATTAATCTGGGATTAATTAGATGAGAGAGAAAATTAATCTGGGATTAATTGCAGAGATTTTATCTGGGATAAAATATTAATTAAAGAGAGATAACGATTAATTGGAATTAATCGATAAAATAATATATTCGATATATTATACGAAATTGGATTTCGACTCGGAATTGAAATTAGATTTTAATTCGGGCGAACGAGTTAATTTAGAATTAATTCGTTAACGATGTGAATAGTGATTTCGCTAGGCATAATCATTTAATTACGTCACAACGGAAAATTCGTTAATTTGGAATTAGCGAACCCGAGCCCGGGAGTTTTTGCAAGCGCATTCACATTCGAATTCGAGTGCGGCACGCAAGTCACATCAAACGTCAAATCGCTAGTCGCATCTAGCATCACATCATTCCTCAATCAAGTGATAGATGTCTTTCACTTTGAGTGATTGACACCAGTCACTATTCATTGATTGATGGGAAGTGATGTGAGTGGTTGGAGCCTTAATGGATTGACTTTTTTGGAAAAAGAAAATTGTATATGTTTAATTTTTTTTTGAAAACAAATAACTAATACACTTTTTTGGAAAACCAACACACATCTCTCTCATTTTCTCTTCCCTCTCTCACGCCCATAATGGCTGTTCTTCTTCTATTTTCTGGTTCAGTTTGCCGAGAATGAAGGAGAAGCAATTGATGATTTTTGTGGCAAAAATCAAAGGTGCTAGCACACATTTGGGTCTTGCGAAGGTGATAGGGAAACCCACCCGTGAGCTTGGGATCATTTAACAAAGCTTGGAGCTTGATGGAGCTCACCTAAAGCCGAAAATGGAGGACACCAAACTGCTCACTGCCGAGCCTTGGAGGAGAGGGCAGAAAGTTTTTTGTTCGTCGTCGCAACGCTCAACCGATCGATGTAAGTATTCTGAAACTTCCTCGATGTATTCACATGTGTTTTTATGCTTGTTATTCGATCTTTGGGACCGTAGAACTCCAACAGGGTTAACATGATGCGTATATGCATGATATGCATGAGATGCGTGCGATGTATGGAATATATAAGTCGGCCCATTATCATTTTAAAGCATTCAATCATACTATTACGCGGTGCAAACTTGTCCCAGTTGAAAAAGGCCCAACAAATTTACACTTTTGCGATAACATGGCTAAACAACTGTAGGCACTGTATTTTTGCATATAAGCCCGATGATGAGTCTCGTATGGAGACACTACCTCTTTAGTTGTGAAAGCCGCGGGAAACGGACGTTGGAAGGGTAAAGTTGGAAATTAGCATTTTATCAGATTTAACTCGCTTGTTTCGCTTCGGGTTCGCTTGTTGGACCTCTGTTTTTAAACACACCAAGCCCAATCCAAAATAATTAAAACATTTAAAATGCATGTCACAAATTAAATTAAAACCAATTAAATTAAACTTAAATTAAATTAAATCACATTCACAAATTAAATCACCTTCCTAAATTAAATTAAATCCATTTCCTAAAATACATAAATCAATCCCCTAATTTAAATAATTCACTCACCAAATTTAAATTATTTCTTGTCTTAAATAATTAAAATTAAATACACACATAAATCCATGCATAGAAACCCTAAGCCTACCCTCTCACTATATAAGCTACAACAAACCCTAGCCACCCTACTAACTCGGCAGTAACAAAAAAAAATACAACAAATAATAACCCTAAACCTGCCCTTCTCTCCCCTCCCGGCTCACCCTCACGGCATTAAACAAAAACAATAGAAAAACCCTAATCTTATTCACGAAAGCCACACGCGCAGCTCTTCTCTCATCAACTCATTCACACATAATTCACACAAAGAAACCCTTGCATCGCCGTCCAGGAAACCCCTATACACCACACTATCATCAACAAACCAGCCTCCATTCATCAGCACACCACACCTTCATAAGCTTCACGCGGCCTTGCTTCTCCACGCCATCTATCACGCACAAAGACACTGCCAGCTAGCCTCACGAGAAGCCCACCATCAGCGCCCATCTCACAAATCACACACGGGACCTACACTAAAAAACGCACACAAGCCCTAACAGCCACACCACAGCGCCACATAGCTCTCCACCCATTCTGCCACCTAGCCCACATTTACGCTGCCATCTAACAAGCAGCCTCACCCCACGCATGACCTTGCTCATCGCACCACCCTTAAGCCACTAAAAAAACCACCGCCGCCCCTTACTAAACTGCCACATACGAAGCCACCTACACACATTAGCCTCAGCCCACGCGTAAAGCCACCTATACCATTCACGCCATAAAGCCATTATCCTAACGCCACAGCCCTCATCATCTCAGCCCACTAACGCTCATACCTCACCCTCACGTCCTTCGCCATCACGTAAGCCACCAAACAAAATAAACTACCGCTAAAAGAACCTGCTCATACCTCACCCTCACGTCCTTCGCCCACACTGCCTCCATGTGAACCCACAAAAAAAACTAACCTCAGAAACTGTCCTGAAACTGCCCATAAAACTGCCGCACATCACAGCCCTTTACTGCCAGTTTTTTCCCGCAATTTTAACCCATAAAATAGTCCAGAAAACACCCAAAAACGCACCTAAAAAACAGCCCAAACCAGTCCAAAAAAACCACAAAAACAATAGCCTAAATTACCAAAACAGTGACCAGAAACGCAGCAACAAAACAACAGCGAAACGGAGTAAAAACAGCATCCCGAGCAGTAAAACAGCGAGGAAAGACGTTGAGTTAGTGAACCAAAAGAGTTGCGGATCATTCACCCTTCCAACGGACGTGTAACGCCCTTTCGTGAGACGACAAAAGAGGTTAGACCTGAGGGCACCTTTTTATCCTTCGTTTATTTTGTTTATTTTAAAATATTATCGCATGAGAGTCGTTTGAAGCATGATGTGATTGTTGGATGAGCATAATATATGTTCCCTTTTGTGGTATGTAGGATGGAAACCCGGACGAAAATTCCGTAGCCGAATCCGACTGGACGGTAGTGCGGTTTGTACTCGGGATACAACGCCACGTACCACTTAAGAGACACATATTTCGTTTCATCCAAACTTGTGTTTGAGCATGTTTTAGTTCGTAGGTTATTTATTTGTTATTAAAGCATGATTAAGTTATTAGCATGTTATTTATCTTAAGCATGATTTAGTCGATGGAAAGTTATTTCTTTATGCATAATTAGGTTGTTTTCACATTAGGGATTTAAATTTATATTTATGCTTAGATTCTTATTTTTTTCTGCATTAGATAATTGAGCATGCTTGTGTGATGATTGTATGTTATTGCGTGTTTGCCGTTATGGCAACTTACTTTGAAGTATGCGAACTTAGATATAGGTTCTCATTGTTATTATTATGCATGCAGACTTAGGCATAGATTAACCTTGAGCATGAATGTTGAATAGATTCGGTTAGTTTGTTGCACAAATCATATCATCACAAGTGGCATAATTAAGGGACCATTCTGAACCCAACGGTTTGAGGTCTTCCCTTGCGAGGGGTGAGTGCGGCCTTAAATCTTTGTCCCGGTTCACACCGGGTGGCGACTCCATGTTATTTTGTACTCCCAACTAGGCCGCGAGTCTAGAACAACGTCGTCAAGTTCTGTTGTCTACAACAACTTCAAATGATAAGAGGCCTAAACGCAAAATGGCCCATCGGCATTTTAGAAGCTTTTGGCCCGATTGCCATAAAGCACAGACTCGTCCCAGTTGAAATGGCCCAACAAGCCCATACCTCATGACAAAAAGTCCAACTGAATCCAAATGACAACGGTCCTAAGCATAACAAAATAATTTCTATTGGTCCTACAACTACAGTTCATATGTGGGTTTATAGGGTTATAAACAAAGGCTCATGCTGGCAAAAGATTGCCCACAACTAGGACTCCCCACTCAAGGGTTCGAGCGACCAAGTGAGCGCACATTTTTTATACCTTAAGGTACGTGCCAACGAGTTATGGTGCGTGACTAACTGTCAAATGGATTTCTTGTTGTAGATTCCCCAGAGGGAGGGTGGAGAGAACTCTCTTAAATACCCAAGCCTCTTAGGCTCTTATTGCCTTGGTGACAGGAATAAACAACAAGTCATCCAAATTAGTCTGTCACAACGAGCTACAGGTAATGATTATCTAGGTGCATTCACAGCTTTTCCTTATAGAAAGGTAATGAATGAAGGAAGACACCAAACCATCACCTAGCCTTAACAATGCCTTTGATTAAACCCCATTAACCCGCTATAGACACGGTTAACTAAAGCACAAATCATAATCATTACAAGACATTATTTCGGGGCCGATTCTCTATCCCTAGTGGAGTCGCCAGACTGTAGGACACAGAAATCGGTGACACTGTTCCAGGCTCGCGGCTCGGTCGGGAGTACGGAGTAGCCCACGGGGGACTAAACCGGAGAAATAACATGAGCATATTGAATTATCAAGCACGAAAAATAGATAACAATCTAAACATAAACGTAAATTAAACGCCTATTGCGAAAGAAAACATCTAAATCATGCATAAAGAAATAACATAATCATACTTAAAAGATAAATAACATACTAGACTAAATCATGCTAAAAAGATAAATAATCTACTAGACTAAATCATGCTCGAATACAAGGTTAGTTGAAACGAAATATGTGTGTCTCTCAAGTGGTACGTGGCATTGTCTCCCAAGTGCAAACCGTAATACCGTCCATTCGGATTCGGCTACAGAATTTACGTCCGGATTTTCATCCGATATACCGCAAGAGAGAACACATATTCCGTTCATCCGGAAATCACATCATGCACCAATCCACAATACTCATGCGAAATAAAGTAATAAAAAAAAAAAAAATAAAGGATAATAAATAAAAGGGGTGCCCTCAGGTCTAACCTCTTAAGTCGTCTCTCGGAAGCGCGTTACAGGGTCGTCGGAAGGGTTGATGCTCCGCAACTCTTCCGGTTCACTGGTTCAACATTTTCCTTCGCTGTTTCGCTGTTTGGGATGCTGTTTTGCTGCTGTTTCTGGTCACGGTTTTGGCTTACTATTTTGCGGTGAATTGGGTGCAGTTTAGTGGACTGTTTTGCGGTAAATTCGGTGCAGTTTTGGACTATTTTTAGGGTCGGTATTTGGGGTTGTTTGTTGGCAGTTTGGCATGAGTCGAAGGCAGTTTAGTGTGAAGGTCAGGCATGAAGTTGGGGCTGTGTTGAAGGTGGTTGGTACGTTACTGGGCTTGGCTTTGTCGTTGATTAGGTGAGAGTTTGATTTATGGTCGATGTGGGATAGTTACTTTGGCTTAGGTCTAGTGAGGAGTGGTTGTCTGAATATGGCTGTGTTTCACCGTGTATGCGAAGGGCAGTGAACGTGGCTTGTGATTTGTGATAGTGAGTGACGGGTGAAGGGTGTGAGAGGAACGTGCTGCTTTTTTTGAAGAGAGGAGTTGTTGCGTTGTTGTTTATTGAGGGGGGCAGGTTGACGAGAGAGAAAAAGAGGCTTTGAATGGTTTTGTGTTGTTTTTTTTTGTTGTTCTACCGTGGGAATGAGCTCTAGTTAGGGGAATTATGGTTGCAGTTTTTTTCTGTTTGTATTTTTGCCGCGAGATTGGAGAGCCAAGGGAGTCTAGGGTTTTGTGTTATTTTTATAATGATGTATTAGGGTTATGCATGAGTTTTGAAAAGAAACAAATCAATTAGACATGTGTGTATTTTAATTATTTTTAAAAGGGAAATAAATTATGTAATTTTGGTGGGGAATATTTTTAAATTTGGTGAGTGAATTATTTAATTGAATTTAGATCTTTGGTAATTAGGATGTTGAATTATTTAATTTTGGAATGAGATTTGTTTTGATTTAATTTAATTTGATTTATTTTAATTTAATTGGATTTAATTTAATTTAATTTGTGACATGTGTTTTAAATATTTTTAATTATTTTTGGATATGATTTAATTGGCTTGGGCTAGGTGGGCGTGTGGCTTTGGTTTTGGGATAGGTGAATTTTAAAACAGAGGTTCAACGAGCAAACCCGAAGCTAAACAAACGAATTAGATCCAACAATGTATTGATTTCTGACTTTTCTCTTCTGACATCCGTTTCCCGTGACTTCCACAATTTAAAGAGGTAGTGTCTCCATATGAGACTCATCATCGTGACTTATATACAAAAATACTGTGCCTACACCCGGCCCAAGTTTTTTTGACACTGGACACGGCCAAAACTCAGACTGGCCGAGCCGAGCCGAGTCCGGATTTTTTTGCCACCCTTACTCGGATAAATCCAAAACTACTACAAGTTTCAGAAAATTATTATATAATATAACTTGTAACTACTGTTCGTGGCCCTCTCTCTAATTTTTTCAATGCTGGTTGGTACATTTTTCAATGTTGGTTGGTACACTTTTTTTGACCATGTGGTAAGTGTGTTCCTTTGCCCTTTTTTCACTTTATAATATCAACATCAATTTTTTTTTATATGGCACATATTTAATAAGATCATTCAATAAATATATATCATATATTAATTAATAAATTTTACTTTTTATTATTATTGATTATATATTTATCAAATTATTAGTGATAAGACGTACCACATCTTCCTAATAAATATGGAATTAAATCAATGACTATGATTTGTTTTATCTATTCTCTTATCTCATGATTATTGATCTAGTATTAAGTACAAAATCAATTCCAAATCGTTATGCATAAATATGACATTATACGGTCTTATAATTTATGCACTCGTTTTAATTTATTTTGTTATTGCTAACAAATAATTTTATAACACACCTTATGTGAATTTATAAGTTGTTGACTTGTCTAAACAAACGTGAATGAAGTTACTTATTGATTTTGTAAGATGATATAACTCTAACAGCGAATATAAAATATTTTAAATTTATACAACAACTTCAAAATCAAAGATAATTTTTTTTAAATTATCCCGATTTCAATTTCAATATCTTTTAATATTGATATTAAGGGTTGTTTGGCAGTCAATTGTCATAACATGAAATAAAAATATTTCAAATTTATGTAAAAATTTCAAAATCAATGATAAAATTTTTAAATTATTTGGATTTCAATTGATATCTTTTAATATTGATATAAAGGGTTGTTATGCAGTCAAGTGTCAAAAATTGGTTTCTTATAAGAATCTGTGACAGTTTGAGGTTTTATTGTTTCGTTTAAATCCGGAAGAGGTGCTTGATACTTGGTTCGAATCCAGAGAATGAGTTTCTTATAAGAACCCGTGACAGTCGGAAATTTTACTTGTTTTGATTAAGTCCCGAAAGAGTGATTTGACTGTTGGATTTTCAACAATTCAAAAAAAAAATATGTTAAAAAGTTTTATTAGATCGGGAGTTACACTTCCTGTTCCCAAAAAAAAAAATTCTAATAGGCTGTTGGATAATGACGGTGCAAATAAAAAAAATGCAATTACGGAGAGTACTGTGTAAAAGAAATGTATTTATTTTTGTATATTCGCCACATATATTGTTAATTTGTTATAATATATGATTTAGTGTTACATCTATTTTTAACAAACACTCATCTCATACGACGATATTGGTGGATACTGCTATGAAATCGTAGCATCTTTCTTTTATTATTTTCATAGTAATAATCTTGAAGCACATATGCATATAGCATCTGATATAGTTAATGTAAGTGAAGCTTCAAAGCTTAATGGATAATGAGATGATGACAAAATAATTGAAACATATTGTCTTGTAATAAAAGTTTTAATATAAAGTTGAACTTTATGTCTTGTATGTGATTTAACTAATATGCATGGTTAGTTGTTTGCGAGTAACTACATATATTTGAGTTTTAGTTGGTCTTGCCAAGAATTAATGGGAAGAATATTCATTAAATTAATAGATTTCTCCGTTTTTTTTTTTTGACTAAATAATTGAAAGTAGATCTAATTCATTTTGGACTTAGATATCCGAGATGCAACATCACAATACTAATTTAAGAGATATCAATATATTCATATAATTTAATGTAATTAAAAACACTGTGGCGACCTCCAAGAGAGATATATATATACTATTAGCTGGGGAGTGATACTTGTGCCCCTTATATACACGCACACACTATTTAGGTCCCTATTTATTAAATATCTTCTAATTTTAACATTTAGACTTTATTGAAGAATAAGTTTGACTTTTAACATACAAATTGAATTAGACAGACATCAAACGATGCAATACGAACCCAAAACGTATATCCTTTTGTTGACGGCGTATTTCGGTCTCAGGACAATATTGAAATATTACTCCCGAGACAATCCTCCCTCAATAGTGAATTTGTTCGGTTTATGGGGGAACCAAAAGCAAACTTAGCAAAAGACAGATAAATACACCAATCAACAATGAGATTTAACGTGTTTCGGTGGATCAGATCCAACCTACGTCCACGGGCACAGAACGGATGATATTTTTATTACTGAAATATGCTTCTCTGCTCTGTTCTTGTTTTTTACAAGTCTGATGATAATGATATTGATCTTCATATTGATCTTGATATTGATCTTCATATTGATCTTCATATTGATCTTCCTCCCCTTACTTACACTCTACCCTCCTATTTATAATAGTGTAGAAATCAGATTCATTCTCCTACAAGAATTCCCTAGTTGAAACAATTTCCCTTTCCCATAAGGATTCCTAATTTAAAACTACCTTCACTTCCCATATCCTATTAGGATACTGACTCATCAATCTTTCCCAATGAAAATAGGATAACTTATTATCTTGTCCGTAAAAATAGAATGCCTTATCTTCTGGAGCACGTCTCGCCATATGCTCGGTCTTCATGAGGTCGGTCATGATGGTCTTTTGAGCTGAGAATATTGCTATCGATCTGATAATGCTCGGTCATCCGAACCAAAGTGGTCGGTCACCTATCATCAAGTGTTCGGTCTCTACCTGTTGGCTTTATAACACTCATGTGCTCGGGTCGGCATTAATTATTTCGACCGAGAAGAGAATTACCTTTTTTACCCCTGCCGTACTCCTTAAATAACATAGGTCCTGAAAACTGTTGGAGTTTCTATAGTTCCCAAGATCAAAACTCAAGCATGAAACACAAGTGAATACAACGACGGAAGTTGCAGAATACTTACATCGAGCTGTTGAGCGACGAAGGAGGCAATAAAAAAAACGAAATCTGCTCACTGGTGGACTGCACTGCTGTGGACGCTGGATTTCGCCCGAGGTCCACAATCGAGAATTTGTAGTTGGGGGCGCTAGCGATCCTGCAAAACAAAGGTAGAGTGAGCGGGAGTAGACTACCCACCGGTGTGGTGGGTGCCGGGGGCACTCCGACGCTCAAGTCAGTAGTGAAGACGAGCTGTAAATAATAGAAGAGCAAGGCTTGACGTACCTTGACTTCTGTTGACTACCGTGAGGGCAGTGGATCGGAGGTTCTGAGAGCTCTGGAGAGAATATGACTAAGCTGAAAGTTGTTAGAAGTTGAATATGATCGAGCTATGGATTGTCCAGCCCTCTTTCTCATAGACTTTCTTCTCTTATATACACACTCTCGGAAAACGTGTGTATTTATTACCTTTAATTACTCGTTCGTTGGATGTTGGAAACTGTCGAGTTATGTGAGATATTTATGAGTCTGGACGTTTCTTGATTTGGTATCTACTGCGCCTGTTGGCCCTCTTGATGACAATGAACTTGGGCCCGTGAGGCTTCTTGGTCTGATATTGGTCGGTCTCAAGGTAAAATGTCGATTTTACCCTTGGGCCCAAATTTGGCCCGTACAGTTTGTCCCATACTCTCTAAGTCAATGAGTCATTGACTTGGAGAGTACTTGACGCGTGTGTCGCTTGAGGCCATAGTATGTAGGTGTACTCGAGCGTTGATGCTGCCAAACGAATATCAAGTTATGAGCTTGACTCTTCAAGAGCCATTGGGGAAGTATCCAGTCGACCGAACCAGATGATGGTCGGGATAATGAACTTGACTCTACCAGAGCCATTGGGGAAGTACCCAATCGATTGAACCAGATGAAGGTCAGGATATAAGTCGTACGACATGTGTATGTCTACAACTTGACTCGATATGAATCCGTGGGGGATGTCCCCCGTCGACTGAACCATATGAGGTTTCAGGAGTTATTTCATTCGACAAGTCTATGAACAGAAAGAAGTCCATGTCTTCATTTGACTCGACAAGAGTCATCTAGGAATGTCCCCGGTCGACTGTACCAGATGAGGTTCAGGATATAAGTCATACGACATGTGTATGTCTACAAATTGACTCTACATGAGTCCATGGGGGATGTCCCCGGTCGACTGAACCATATGAGGGTTCAGAAGTTTATTTGACTCGACACGAGTCCATGGGGGATGTCCCCGGTCGACTGAACCAGATGAGGTTCATGATATAAGTCATACGACATATGTATGTCTACAACTTGACTCTATATGAGTCCATGGGGGATGTCCCCGGTCGACTGAACCAGATGAGGTTTCAGGAGTTATTTCATTCGACAAGTCTATGAACAGAAGGAAGACCATGTCTTCATTTGACTCGACAAGAGTCATCTGGGAATGTCCCCGGTCGACTGAACCAGATGAGGTTCAGGATATAAGTCATACGACATGTATATGTCTACAACTCGACTCTACATGAGTCCATGGGGGATGTCCCCGGTCGACTGAACCAGACGAGGTTCAGGATATAAGTCATACGACATGTGTATGTCTACAACTTGACTCTACATGAGTCCGTGGGGGATGTCCCCAGTCGACTGAACCAGATGAAGGTAAGGATAATCCCCATACTACGGGTCAAATGACCAGGGGAGTCTTCAATGTCGTTTGGACCAAATGAAGGTCTATGAAAGTCTTCACTCTACAGACCTGACGACGGTCAAAGAGTCTTTCCTTATTATACTACTAGACCCGATGAAGGTCTATGAAGGTTATCACCAATTCTCCTGATGAGGGTCCATGTGACTACGGTCGTATGGACCTGTCGAATGGACTTGATAAAAGTCCAAGAAGTTCATCATTTTTCACTATACTAGACCTGATGAAGGTCCATGAGGGTTCTCATTCCCCATTCTACAAGACCTGACAAAGGTCAATGAGGACATAATTCCTCATTCTACAGGACTTATAGTCTGAGACCATGTCGCCTGAAGACCATATGACTACGGTCGAATGAACCTGATGAAGGTCCATGAGGGTTCTCATTCCTCATTCTACAAGACCGTATAAGTAGTGTCGAATGAGATCCTTAACAAGTACCAAGCTTCACACGTGTAGTGTCGAATGAGATCCTTAACAAGTGCCAAGCTTCACACGTGTAGTGTCGAATGAGATCCTTAACAAGTGCCAAGCTTCACACGTGTAGTGTCGAATGAGATCCTTAACAAGTGCCAAGCTTCACACGTGTAGTGTCGAATGGGACATCTTTCTCATGGTGAGTCTTCATATATGTAGTGTCGAATGGGATATCCTAATACCAATTCTCCATACATGTAATGTCTAGTGGGATATCCTTACCAAGTCTGGTAATGTCGACTGGGATATTATCACCCCATACATGTAGTGTCGAATGAGATATCCTAATACCAATTCTCCATGCATGCAGTGTCGAGTGGGATATCCTAATACCAATTCTCCATGCATGTAGTGTCGAGTGGGATATCCTTACCAAGTCTGGTAATGTCGACTGGGATATTATCACCACATACATGTAGTGTCGAGTGGGATACTCAACAAGTGCCAAGCCACATATTGTATAGTCGACTGAGACACCAATAACAAGTCCCAGACTATAAATTATAATGTCAACTATAAAAAATGTAAGCCATACCTGGTAATGTCGACTGGGATGTCCACGCCAAGTATTTATTAGAGTATAGTCCATTTTGACATCCTCTTCACGCCTAGTCTCCAAACATGTATTGTCGACTAGGATATCCACGCAAAGTCTTCATTCAGGTATTGTCGACTGAGACATCTTCCTCATGCCAAGTGTATCTCTTCATCATATGGGGTGAATGGTAGGAAAAGTGGTTCCACTGAAGGGATGCGCCTTGTTCCTGATGAGGGTCCGTGAGACTATGGTCGAATGGAGTCTAGAGTCGATGGAAATCCATTCATGTAATGTGAAGAATATAATTATCTTCTCATGTCGCCTGAAAGATACGACTGTCTAACCATGTAGTATGGATTTGAAGGCAATCCATGCATGTCATATGGAGGAGATGAAAATCCTTTCAGTCGTCTGAATGTGGTGAGTCCTTCAATGTCGTATGGAAATGATAACAATTCTTCTATATAGCCAGATGGCCATCCACCTTATCGTATGGAAAATATGATAATCTTTCCATGTAGTTTGGAGTGGATGACATTACTAGAGAATACTTCTTAGTCGGTTGCGTATGCTGGAAGAATATGAAGATATTCTCATGTCGAATGGAATAAGTATATCGATTGGGTCTGATGATTTTTTATGTGGTCGATTGGAGCAAATGGGTTTCTCCCTAAGTTGTAGTTTTGTGAAGGTCATTTTCTTTTAAAGTTACCAATGAATACTTGTTTGAGAAGCTATGATGTCCCCAAGGCGATAATGGGTGGTCATCTAGCCCCTTTTTTTTATGGACTAATTACATCAAATATCACTTTATTGAAGTACATTGCTAGCATATCAGTTGTAGGGTCGCTTGGGCGGATTTGAGGTTCTCTCATTGTGATGGTTGATAGAATTCTCTTTTTTCTTGTTTCTCTTATCCTCCTCCCATCTGATCTCAATTTGAGCCTGGGCCATGGCATGATCCATAGTGTAGCATCGAAATTTAGTGAGCTTTTTGTAGAGTCCGCTTTCTGAAAGTAATCCATTTCTGAATGCTTCCACTGCAGTAGGCTGATAGAGATCTGGGATTGTTATTCTCTCTTTATTGAAACGAGCCACGTAGCTTCGCAATGACTCCCCTCTCCATTGCTGGATGGCATTGAGGTCATTGGTGGTCTTCTCAAGTTTGCAAGAACTTGCAAAATGCTCCACAAATTTATCTGCTAGCTGTTGGTAAGACTCGATGGATCTGTATGAGAGATTGATGAACCAGGTGAGGGCAGGACCAGCCAATGTTTCTCCAAATCCTTTGCACATTCTAGCTTCCCATTTGCTTGGTGACAAGCCGGTTGATATCATCTTGTATTTGTAACGGACAACATGGTCGTCTGGGTCAATTGATCCATCATACATCTTCATATCTGGAGGACTGAACTTCCTTGGTAGTTCGATGGAAGTGATGGTCTCCAAAAATGGAGTATCTGAGATCGTGTCGGCTCGGATTTTTCTCACTGGTAGTCTGGCACCAGGTAGGCTGGAGAGAATTTCATCTTTGAACTCCTGCATTTCCTTACGCATGGTGGAGGCAACTTGCCGTGCTTGGTCGATTGAGGAGATGTGTTGACTTTTTTCTTGATTTGGTGGATGGTTGTCTGATGGCGGATTGTCACTTGTCACATTGTTGAATGCCCCCAAGAGATTGGTGGGGATTGTGGGATTGCCGGGAAGGTCTGTAGTATCAGGTTGTCGGGAGGTTGAAGAGATTTGCTCCAGTTGCTTCTAGAGGGTTATATTGGAGATTCGCATGGCTGAATTTTCCTCCTCTAAGACTCGTAATCGTTCTTGTAGAGTGGCCAATTGAGAGGCCATAGGGTCAAATGTCTGATCGCTGCTAGAAGCCAAGTGTAGCTGTGTTGAATGGATCGTAGACTGAGAGATCTTCGTCTGCTATGAATCGCTAAGTCCCCACAGACGGCGCCAAATTGTGGACGCTGGATTTCTCCCGAGGTCCACAATCGAGAATTTGTAGTTGGGGGCGCTAGCGATCCTGCAAAACAAAGGTAGAGTGAGCGGGAGTAGACTACCCACCGGTGTGGTGGGTGCCGGGGGCACTCCGACGCTCAAGTCAGTAGTGAAGACGAGCTGTAAATAATAGAAGAGCAAGGCTTGACGTACCTTGACTTCTGTTGACTACCGTGAGGGCAGTGGGTCGGAGGTTCTGAGAGCTCTGGAGAGAATATGACTAAGCTGGAAGTTGTTAGAAGTTGAATATGATCGAGCTATGGATTGTCCAGCCCTCTTTCTCATAGACTTTCTTCTCTTATATACACACTCTCGGAAAACGTGTGTATTATTACCTTTAATTACTCGTTCGTTGGATGTTGGAAACTGTCGAGTTATGTGAGATATTTATGAGTCTGGACGTTTCTTGATTTGGTATCTACTGCGCCTGTTGGCCCTCTTGATGACAATGAACTTGGGCCCGTGAGGCTTCTTGGTCTGATATTGGTCGGTCTCGAGGTAAAATGTCGATTTTACCCTTGGGCCCAAATTTGGCCAGTACAACTGCAGTAGCAGTTTCTGTCCTCAAAGGTTTCGATTTTCATCATCAAAACAAGCTCCAAGCTTCGTCGTGGTGATTCCCGGCTCATGGGTAAGCTTCCCTATCACCTTCGCATTGATCCCGGAGTGTGCTATCACTCTTGTTTTGCCACAAAACGCATTTGCTTCCCTCCATTTCCTTTTTTTTAAATTCGGCAGTTCTCTGCCTCTTTTGAAAACAGAAAAATGGCGTGAGTAAGGGAGAAGAGGAAGAGGAGAGAGAGGAGGGAAAGTGTGTGTTACGGTTTATGTGTCTTTGTTGTGTATCTAATACACATGAAATGAATTTCCATTTCATTTCACACACATTTGGCTTTAATTGCCAACCACACACATCACTCATCACATCAAGTCAACTCAATCAAGTTGTCAAGTCACATCACTCAAAGTGACAAGTGATTTGACGCTTGATGTGACGCTAGATGCGACTAGCGATTTGACGAGCCGCGCTCGAATTCGAAATGCGAATGCGCTTGTAAATAATCTCGGGCTTGGTTTCGCTAATTACAAATTAACGAATTTTCCGTCGCGTCGTAATTAAATGATTACGCCTAGCGAAATCACTATTCACGTCGCTAACGAATTAATTCTAAATTAATTCGCTCGCCCGAATTAAAATCTAATTTTAATTCCGCGTCGAAATCCAATTTCGTTTAATATATCAAATATATTAATTAATCGATTAATTCCAAATTAATCATTCTCTCTCTTTAAATTGATATTTTATCCCAGATAAAATATCTCTGTAATTAATCCCAGATTAATTTTCTCTCTCATCTAATTAATCCCAGACTAATTAAAAGTGCGAGTCATACGTCATCGGTGAATCTTTGGGAAGCGACCCATGAGATCCCCGGATATGTTGGCAGTCAAATCGGTCGTCGGACTATCCGAACACGTAAGTACCTCGTACTACGTTTATACCGATTTACAAGACAAGGTTGGCATCTAGCAAAGCGCCATGTCTACCCAATTCTCCGGAAATATCCTTACAGGAATAAAGGATCTGTATCAGGCGTAGTATACCGTAGTATTGCGTATTTCTGTCCAGTATCGGATGATCACATGCAAGGCCTGGGGCTGGTACAGTGTCTGCCACGTACGAAGCATATATCGGATTACGAGCAACTAGTCTCTTTAATTTCGGATAATCATGACCAAGTCATATTATCCCGACGGTTGCAACCTTATATAGAGAGACAGTTCTGTATCCCTGCGCGATCATCAACTCCATATGACTGGAGTGACATTTCCGTCTCGACATCACACCCAACACACTACGATTCTCGATATACCCAGAATTGGCGTACACAGGAACCGGTTAAAGCCCTGGACGACCTCAACCAAAGTATATTGATTGTCGTATGCATTAGCGGTGCAAGTCTCTGGTTAAGACCAAATACACCTACCCTGATTTCAGACTTCCATAGACATGCAGTCATACTACCAATGGAATTCCGAGGGGTCTATCCAGAGCGAAGCTGTTTCCCGTACCATCGGTGAAACACAACCTCCTATTACACTTGCATGAGTATCCTATACCCAAATATATGAGAACTATGTCGTTGTGCTCTCACAAACGCGCACAAGTGTAATACTAGTCTTTTACGCATTTATCGATGTCCAATCTCGACAATGCTCTGACTAGGGATATTTAATGATTCTGCCTTCGTGGACTGATACTGTCTCATATCATTCTCAATCCAGGCACTAATCATAAGGACCTCTCATCATTTATATATCACGGTGATCTAATCACAAATGATAAGAGTGCAATCTCCTTTGTCACATAGTTAATTTGTACAACAACACCGTGATCTGTACAAATAGTGACACTATGGGTCATAATTGTCCAACAATCTCCCACTTGGCCTATAGCCAGTCACTCGAGTGTCTAACACCCGAACTATGTACGGTTCGCTCAAATTGATGAGAAAAGGTTTTCGTCAGCGGATTTTCATGATTATCGTCTGATACGATTTATACGGTCATCACATCGCCACGATGTATGATCCGAACGAATCAGATGATTACCGGAGTATTTATCTGGATCGGTGATGAGACCATTAATTCTTTAGCATCTGCTGAAGCCTAGCTCAGCTGCTAAGAGAACTATATCTAATCTAATTAGATTTTTATCGACCCAGAAGGCTTCTATTGCTGCCTCAGCTGCAGTAATAACCTGCATTTGTTGTTTATTCGGATACAGTATCTTGCAAGGAAGATTTCCAGCTCACTGTACCGTTATTCAAACTGTATAGTACCTTTTATCGATTAGGAAACTTGTATTAGTGATCCCAGTTACTTCAAGTTTTCCTTCTCCAGAATCCAATGACTGTCACTTGGATTGGCCTGTTTGTGACTATATATGCTCAAAGCATATTAGACACCAGGTCGCGTACATTTTTCAATGTACAAGTTTCTCGGAGAGTTTTCTCGAAAGCCAAGCTTTCGCCGATAGTTATTTTGGGAATATCATTTCCAAGAAATGACATATCTTCATTATTGTAAAGGACAGCCACTGTCAGTGCGCTCCCACTAACCCTCTTATATACACAAGAATCATTTCGTTTTGAATTAAATCATAAACCATTATGATTACATCAAAACGACAATTCTAAGAACCTATGCTTGCTTCAATCCAAACATGGATCGAATAACCTGCAAACCTTGTTTGCTAGTAAAGGTACGACAAAATCGCTAGGATGTTGTAAGCATCCTCCAACAGGTTTCCTTTTCAGGAAAGTGATTTTCCCGTTGAGCTGCCATATTTCATAAATGAAACATGCAGCATTAGCAAACATTATCCAAATGGATTTACCGTGGCAACAGGTAAAAGGTTGAATCGTAGTCAACACAATGTTGATAACGATACCTTTTCGTAAAAGCCTAGCTTTATACGTTGGTATGTTGCCATCCATGTATGTCTTCCTTGAAGACTTATACAGTACCAGTAGGCACAATGCCTTGGGTACATCAACTAGTATCCAAACATAGTTGATATACATGGAATCCATTTCGGACTCATGACACTTTGTCATTATCAGGGAGTCGATACCTTGTATCACTACCTCATACGTAGTCAGTTGGTATACCTCAAAAGATTGACATCTTTACGAGGTGAGATCAGAAACCCATACCCCAGGTTGTTTTCTGACTCTCTTCGACTATGCGGTTCTTGTGTATTGAAGATTAATGGTAATAGTTTCATCCTTGATGAACAATTTGTGTTCATTAGGAATCAATGCCTTGAATAGTATTACTCCGATTTTCATTGAGTTTTACTATCCTCCCACTTACCACTGCATATCGGTATTCCTTTTAGGATAACCGCATGGTGAGCAACAATCCAATTGTTCTCTTGTGAGTTGTATAAGTACAATACTTATGGTATCCCTAGGATAACTTATAATTGGCACTTATCCAATTTGGGTTTTAGTTTGGTATCATCCAAACATATGCCTAGCATCCCCAAATTATAAGGAATGTGAAACCCGGTTTCTTTCCCGTTCATATCTAATATGAAATCTGTCAAACAGATTATAATGGAACCTTATTCTAAATAAGTTCTGCACTGTTTATGCTTATCCTGTGAAGGAAATGGTAGCTCAGAGCGACTCATGATTAACCTTATCATGTCCAACAAAATTCGGTTTTTCCGTTCGGATACAACGTCAAATTGACGTGTTCCGGGAGGAGTCATCTTTTGAAAGAATACTTTACTCTTTCAAGTATAGTAGAAACTTATTGCTTAAGTATTTTCATTACGGTCTTACCGTGACGATTTACTACTGTAGCCGATCTGTTTGTCTATTTCGTGTCGAAACTATAAGAGTTTCCAACTTGCATTCTTCAAAAGAAACACATAACCATAACGCGATGCCACATCCGTATAGGTCACGAAATATTCATATCCACATCTAGCCTAGCTAGACATGGGCCCACTAACTTCACTATGAATTATGGCTAACAGATCGGTGGCATTTACACTTTTACCAAGTAAATATGTTATAGGCACTTTGCCTAATAAACTAGATTCGTAGACTTTATTTGATTGGAATCAAAATAGTCCGAGTACCCACTCTTCAAAAGTGTGGATATACAACTTCGCATTGATCCCGGAGTGTACTGGCACTCTTGTTTTGCCACAAAACGCATTTGCTTCCCTCCATTTCCTTTTTTTTAAATTCGGCAGTTCACTGCCTCTTTTGAAAACAGAAAAATGGCGTGAGTGAGGGAGAAGAAGAAGAGGAAAGAGAGGAGGGAAAGTGTGTGTTACGGTTTATGTGTCTTTGTTGTGTATCTAATACACATGAAATGAATTTCCATTTCATTTCACACACATTTGGCTTTAATTGCCAACCACACACATCACTCATCACATCAAGTCAACTCAATCAAGTTGTCAAGTCACATCACTCAAAGTGACAAGTGATTTGACGCTTGATGTGACGCTAGATGCGACTAGCGATTTGACGAGCCGCGCTCGAATTCGAAATGCGAATACGCTTGTAAATAATCTCGGGCTCGGTTTCGCTAATTCCAAATTAACGAATTTTCCGTCGCGTCGTAATTAAATGATTACGCCTAGCGAAATCACTATTCACGTCGCTAACGAATTAATTCTAAATTAATTCGCTCGCCCGAATTAAAATCTAATTTTAATTCCGCGTCGAAATCCAATTTCGTTTAATATATCAAATATATTAATTAATCGATTAATTCCAAATTAATCATTTTCTCTCTTTAAATTGATATTTTATCCCAGATAAAATATCTCTGTAATTAATCCAAGATTAATTTTATCTCTCATATAATTAATCCCAGACTAATTAAGAGTGCGATTCATACGTCATCGGTGAATCTTTGGGAAGCGACCCATGAGATCCCCAGATATGTTGGCAGTCAAATCGGTCGTCGGACTATCCGAACACGTAAGTACCTCGTATTACGTTTATACCGATTTACAAGACAAGGTTGGCCCCTAGCAAAGCGCCATGCCTACCCAATTCTCCGGAAATATCCTTACATGAATAAATGATCTGTATCAGGCGTAGTATACCGTAGTATTGCGTATTTCTGTCCAGTATCGGATGATCACTTGCGAGGCCTGGGCTGGTACAGTGTCTGCCCCGTACGAAGCATATATCGGATTACGAGCAACTAGTCTCTTTAATATCGGATAATCATGACCAAGTCATATTATCCCGACGGTTGCAACCTTATATAGAGAGCCAGTTCTGTATCCCTGCGCGATCATCAACTCCATATGACTGGAGTGACACTTCCGTCTCGACATCACACCCAACACACTACGATTCTCGATATACCCAGAATTGGCATACACAGGAACCGGTTAAAGCCCTGGACGACCTCAACCAAAGTATATTGATTGTCGTATGCATTAGCGGTGCAAGTCTCAGATTAAGACCAAATACACCTACCCTGATTTCGGACTTCCATAGACACGCAGTCATACTACCAATGGAATTCCGAGGGGTCTATCCAGAGCGAAGCTGTTTCCCATACCATCGGTGAAACACAACCTCCTATTACACTTGCATGAGTATCCTATACCCAAATATATGAGAACTATGCAGTTGTGCTCTCACAAACGCGCACAAATGCAATACTAGTCTTTTACGCATTTATCGATGTCCAATCTCGACAATGCTCTGACTAGGGATATTTAATGATTCTGCCTTCGTGGACTGATACTGTCTCATATCATTCTCAATCCAGGCACTAATCATAAGGACCTCTCATCATTTATATATCAAGGTGATCTAATCACAAATGATAAGAGTGCAATCTCCTTTGTCACATATTTAATTTGTACAACAACACCGTGATCTCTACAAATAGTGACGCTATGGGTCATAATTGTCCAACAAAAACACCATCAATATTTGTCCCCTAGTTCTCGGTAACAACGAGTTTGCGAGTTGATGCCGGGAACTAAAAAAAAATGGTGTGCCGATGAATCCGTCGGTGGTCACTCCAAGAACCGCAGAGAAAAATGCCTTGGCTGAAAATCTGGTCCTTCCTGCCACCTTCATGTGCTCAGTCAACGAGGATCCCGATATCTACCCGTGGAGAAAATGCTTTGCCCTTATGCTGATGACGATCGACTTGGTGGGACGTAACCCGACCCCGAGCTGAGAAGAACATTTGGCTCTGGGGGAATGTCACCTCCCCAGACCAATAGAGGGCCGACTATGGGGGAGATGCTCTAATCCCATGCCGATGATAAGTCTCTCAGTGGGACGTATCCCGAACCCGAGCTGAAGAAAGACTTGGCTCTGGGGGAATATTACATCCCCAGTCCAAAGAAGCCGTCTCGGAGACGTAACCCGACCCCGAGCTGAAATAAACATCGATCTCGGCGGTACAAGAGCAGACCCGAGCCGGAAAGAAACATCGGTCTCGGCAGTATAAGAGCAGACCTGAGCCGGAGAGAAACATCTGTCTCGGCGGTACAAGAGCAGACCCGAGCCGGAGAGAAACATCGGTCTCGGAGGTACAAGTACAGACCCGAGCCGGAAAGAAACAAGTGGCCATGGCGGAACGAATCCAGCCCCGAGCCGATTAACCAAATGGCCTCGGCGGAACGAATCCAGCCTTGAGCCGATTAACCAAGTGGCATCGGCGGGATGAATCCAGCCCCGAGCCGATTAACCAAGTGGCCTCGGCGGAACGAATCCAGCCCCGAGCCGATTAATCATTGGGACTTATTCAGAAGGGAAGTGAATCAATCTTTTGAAGCCCTACCGAATCTGGCACGGGCGTCCCCTTGTCAGACCAGCAAAAACCAAAAACAAAACTTTGGAAAATAAAATTAAAAGGCGGGGGTGACCTATCACTTATCCCAGAGAAAAACGTTTCGCAAGTATAAACAACAACACAGATGCCTCAAAACAGCGTCCTGTCTGAGGTCTCCAAAACACAATTCCGAATCTTTCAATTCAGAGTCCCGGCGAACCAGGATTTGGATCAAAGAGCGTTAAAATGGTAAGGGCACATCCTCTATACTTCAGGTCTCCATGGAGCCTGTGTACTTTTTGAGGGCTCCTCCTTACAACGCTGGAGCAAGCATACGCTACGAGGGCACAATCCCTTCCCGTGCTATACTTCTCTTGGATCCAAATGATCAAAGAAATAGGGATCAAATAGTGTCCGAGACATTAAGGGCATATTCCTCCTTATGTTCGGTAACACTGGAGCAAGCAATCGCCACGGGGGTATCATCCCTCCCCGTGCTATGCTTCCCACGGATCCGAATGATCAAGGAAATAGGGATCAAAGAGTGTCCGAGACATTAATGGTATTTTCCTCCTTATGTTCGGTAACACTGGAGCAAGCAATCGCAACGGGGGTATCATCCCTCCCCGTGCTATGCTTCCGACGGATCCGAATGATAAAGGAAATAAGGATCAAAGAGTGCCCGAAATATTAAGGGAATATTCCTCCTTAGCAGCAGCAAGCTCTCGCTGCATGGCCATTCGATCATCAACCAGCCTACGATTATCCCCCAAAAGTCTGTGAATTTCAGCATGCTGAATTTCAGGTTCTTCCTCCAATAAAGCAGGGTGGGGAGGTGGCCGTGGCATAGGAGGACCGCGAACGAAGGGTATTTCAGGGGGAAACCCATGTCGGTCATTGTAAACTTCACGAGGAATGCGATTTCTCCCTGCCATCTTCTATTACCTCTCTAATGTATCCATCATGGATTTTAACAAGGCTTGATTTTCCTCCCTATTTTTCCTCATGTTTTCTTCTATCTTCTCTACCCAGTCCGTAGTCGGACTTCCTGATGATCGACGATTTCCGTCTTCTGCCATTGTCTTACCCCGCGAGCTGCATTTTGGTTTGATCCCCACAGACGGCGCCAACTGTTGACGGCGGATTTTGGTCTTAGGGCAATATTGGAATATTACTCCTGAGACAATCCTCCCTCAATAGTGAATTTGTTCGGTTTATGGGGGAACCAAAAGCAAACTTAGCAAAAGACAGACAAATACACCAATCGATAAGGAGATTTAACGTGGTTCGGCGGATCAGATCCAACCTACATCCACGGGCACAGAACATGTGATACTTTTATTACTGAGATATGCTTCTCTGATATCTGTTTTTGTGTTTACAAGCTTGATCGTAGTGATCCTGTTCTTGATTCTGATATTGATTTTCATATTGATATTCATATTGATCTTCCTCCCCTTACTTACACTCTACCCTCCTATTTATAATAGTGTAGAAATCAGATTCCTTCTCCTACAAGAATTCTCTAGTTGAAACAATTTCCCTTTCCCATAAGGATTCCTAATTTAAAACTACCTTCACTTCACATATCCTATTAGGATACTGACTCATCAACCTTTCCCAATGAAAATAGGATAACTTATTATCTTGTCCGTAAAAATAGGATGCCTTATCTTCTGGAGCACGTCTCGCCATATGCTCAGTCTTCATGAGGTCGGTCATGATGGTCATTTGAGCTGAGAATGCTGCTATCGATCTGATAATGCTCGGTCATCCGAACCAAAGTGGTCGGTCACCTATCATCAAGTGTTCGGTCTCTACCTGTTGGCTTTATAACACTCATGTGCTCGGGTCAGCATTAATGATTTCGACCGAGAAGGGAATTACCTTTTTATCCCTGCCGTACTCCTTAAATAACATAGGTCCTGAAAACACCATCAACACCTTTCTATTAATGTTTTAACATAAGGGGAAAAAAATTATGGACCCAAGTAGTAAAAGTTTTTAAAAAAATATAAGGGACTTAAAGTGTTAAGTAATTAAAATGGGAGTGCAAGAGAGATTTCAATGCACAATAAAGAGTTGAGAAAAGCTATATACATAGGTGATAGTGGAGGATTAGAGACAGATAGTCGGTAAGTCTCTGAATTTTATCCAAAATTAGGATATTGATTTTTAGAATTTTTTTATGATTAATATATTTTTTTATCCTTGACTCCATTTTAAAAACTCGCCCAAAGCCTCATAAAATTCAAAACAACCCAGGGTCGACATTCGTAATAGATAAAGCAAAAATTGTGAACACGTCAAAAATTAATCTTTGTTAAATAATAAGTCTAAGAAGAAATTATAATAAATAAGAAAAATAACAATTTTTTTATTTTTTTTTTATTTTTATCAATCATGAGAATTCATTCTTTCATTTCATATTCATATATATAACCATCTTTCAAGTGTATAAGTGTTGAGACAAACCTTCATTTTACCGGCAAAATGAGACAAGTAAATAAATCATAATGTAAGACATAATGACCCTTAATTTAGGAAGATAAAAAATTACTTATAGGGAGATCAAATGTTAACTTGATAAATATCCACATTGATTTTATATTTTAGTAACACTTCCCCTTGGATGTTTATCATACATAAATTATGTTTCGTTAAAATCTTTTGTTGATGGTGTCTTCAGGCGCTATGATATTTAAAGCAGCACGACAAGGATAGAAGGGTAATTCCTTGCTTGGGTGAGATCATTAAAGTCAACCCGACCACTTCGCAATGAAAGAACAAGCACCTTACGGTTTCAAACCGACCACAACATATATAGACCGAGCACTTCTTTTTCAGATAACCGGGCACTATTAGGTCGACAGCAGCGTTCTCAGTACAAAGGACTATCATGACCGACCTCATGAAGACCGACCAGATGGCGAGATATGCTCAAGAAAATGACACCCTATTCTTGCGGATAAGATAAACAAGTTATCCTACTTTCACGAGGAAAAGTAATGAGTCAGATATAAAAAAGGAAATAAGAAAAGTGAAAGCGATATTAGACTAGGAATTCTTACAAGAGGAGAACACTGATTCGACCAGGAATTCTTAAACGAATAGGAGTCTGATTTCTGTACTATTATAAATAGGAGGGCATAGTATGTGTAATGGCATGAGAATCATCAAGCTCTAACTTGTAAAAAACAAAAAGAGATCTGAAAAGCGTGTTTGAGTAATAAAAGTATCATCCTGTTTGTGTCCGTGGACGTAGGTTGGATCCAAATCCACCGAACCACGTTAAATCCCCTTGTTGATTGGTGCATTTATCTGTCTTTTGCTAAGTTTTCTTTTGGTCCCCCATAACCAAACAAATTCACTATTGAGGGAGGATTGTCTCGGGAGTAATATTCCCATATTACCCTGAGACCAAAATCCGCTGTCAACAGTTCGCCGTCTGTGGGGAGGCTCAACAAAAAGCAACTCGCGTAGTGAGACAATGGCGGAAGGCGGAAACCACCAATCATCAGGGAGCTCGGCTGTAGATTGGATGGAGAAGATCGAAGAGAACCTAAGGAAAGAAAGGGAGGAAAATCAAACCCTGCTAAAGACCATAATAGACCGGTTGGAAGAGATAGAATGAGCACACAACGGGAAATTCGAGGCCGGGACTAGCCGACGAAGGAACGAAATAGCAGAGGGAAAAAGAATTGTTGATACAAGTGAGGTCGACAGACCCCGGAGGAGGGGCCCCTACAGGGTAAGATCTATGGTGGTTCAGAAAGATTCCCAAACTAAAGACATGTGGGAGGAAGAGGATGACAAATTGTCACCAGACTCCTCCTACGATGCCCTCACAACACCAGGAGAAGAGGGAAAGAATATGACGAAAGAGCGCGGGAAGATACCGGACCTGAGAAGCACCACGCCCAAGACAACAGAAAGAGAGGAAACCACAAGAGGCGGCATGGAACCAAAGACAGCAGCATGAAATCTTGGCTACGGGAGGAGCTAGCCAGATGTGGAGTATTCCCCAATACAAACATAGGAGATGCCCGAGACGGTAAAGATGAGTCCCCCCTCACAGAAGAAATAAGGTCAGAAAAATTCCCAAAAAGATTCAGCATGCCAACCATGGCGCCATACAAGGGCCATACCGATCCCAAAACCCACATCGAAGGCTTCGTCCTACTAATGGAGGTACAAGGGGTAACGGGGGACGCCATTTGCAAAGTGTTCCCCTTAACTCTAGCTGGACCGACCATCTTATGGTATAGAAGCCTAGCCCCAAGAAGCATCAGCAGCTTCACACAACTCAGAAAGTCATTCATACGGCACTTCAAGGGGGCTTGCGTCCCCAGAAAGACAATTGGAGAACTAAGACTTATGAAACAAGGAGACGATGAACCTTTGAAAATATTTATTGAAAGATACCACAATATGGTACTCGAAGTCGTAGGGTATGAATCCCCCGAGGCCCTAGAAAGCTTGAAGGGAGCCTTGAAAGTCGGGAGGCTATGTACCCACCTAAGGATCCAAGACACCCCGGACTACGCAACCGCCCTGGAGGTGGCTCGAAAGTTCGTTCTGTTAGAAAACGAGGAAAAAATATCCCGAAGAGGGAACACCATCAGAGAAAGGACCACAAGAGAGGGCGCCCCCCGCCGCGTAGAAAGAGAATCCAGAAGACCCCCCCCTAAAACACAAGGAGTTCAAACCACTGCACCGAGACAACCAAGAGAGAAGGGCGCCGACCCAAGTAAACCATGTGGTCGGGGAAGATGCATACATTCCCCTAAAGAAACCACTGGGACAAATTGTCATGGAGATTCAGGGGAAATGCCTCTTAGTAGAACCCGACCAAAGAAGATTTTCCCCGGACAAGAGGAACCAAAAGGCTTACTGCATACATCACAACTCCAGAGGACATGCAACGGATGGGTGTAAAGATCTGCGGGAACAGATGGAAGACCTAGCACGAAACGGATATCTGAACAAATACATTGACCACGAAGTTATGACGGCCAGACAAAGAGCACGTGGCCGCCAAATCAATATCATCGCATGAGGGAGAACACTGGCCGGAAACTCTAACCGGTCAAGGAAAGACTACAACAGAACCCGATGACCAGACGTCCCAGAAACAGAGCAGGCCACAGGGCTCCAGGGAAGCCGGTCGGTACCGATAATGTTTACCGATGAGGACACCCGAGGGGTAAGTTTCCCTCATGACGATGCATTAATAATCAAGGCAAGTAATTAGCGGGTCAGAGTAGACAGAATCCTAGTGGACCCCGGAAGCGCAGTTGACATAATTTCCAGAGAAGCACTGGACGACCTAGGGGCATAGTATGCAGCCCTAACCGACGATAGCAATCCCTTATACGGATTCGGAGGATCAGCCGTCATCCCACTGGGAAGGATACAGTTGGCAATAACAGTCGGGACATATCCCCGGACCCGGACGATCATGACAGACTTCACTGTAGTAGACTGCATGAGCAGCTATCAAGCCACCGTCGGACGACCTTTCATGATGAAAACAAAGGCCGCAATGTCCTGCTACCACCTAAAACTGAAATTCCCCACCCGGGAGGGGATCAGAATCGTATGCGGAAGCCAGAAAACAGCTCGCAGCTGCTTCGTACTCTCTCACGAGAGACTCTCTGCATCAAAGAAGATACCCGAAAACGACAAAGAAGCCTGGGTGAAGAAGAAGAAAACAGAAGCCCTGGGCCTCGGCCCCGACTCGCTGCAGCTGAGGAGACAGAAGAAATAGAACTTTACGGGCCAGGAAAAAGCATAAAGATAGGGGGAGGCCTGGACAAATCTCTACAACGAGATCTACTAGAATGCCTGAAAATATACCCGGACGTCTTTGCCTGGGGATACAATGACATGCCTGGGATCGACCCAAGATTCATAAATCACCGCCTAGCAGTAGACCCGTCACGCAAGCCGGTCAGCCAAAAGAGAAGGAACTTCAATCAAGAAAGGAGTAAAAAATAGCAGCCGAGGTCGAGAAGTTATTAAAGGCAGGTCTCATCAGGGAGGCAAGATACCCAAATTGGGTATCAAACGTAGTGTTGGTCAGAAAAAACAATGGCAAGTGGCGAATGTGTGTCGATTTCACCGACCTAAACAAGGCGTGCCCAAAGGACATCTTCCCTTTGCCGAACATAGACCAGCTAGTGGACGCCACAACTTGTCAGAGATTACTGAGCTTTATGGATGCTTTCTCCGGATACAACCAAGTCAAAATATGCCCTTAATGTTTCAATCGGCTCGGGGCTGGATTACGTTCCGCCGAGGCCTCTTCATTATTCGGCTCGGGGTCGGGTTACGTCCCACCGAGTCACGCTTATTGGCCGGGGACGGAACATTCCCCCAGCACCAAGTATCTCTCTTGGCTCAGGGTCCTCAGGGGCATACTCGATGCATAGGATCCGTGAGAAGCATAGCACAGGGAGGGATGATACCCCCGTGGTGATTGCTTACTCCAGTGTTACCAAACATAAGGAGGAACATGCCCTTAATGTGTCGAACACTCTTTTGATCCTCACCTACCCGATGTAATGGATCTGTGGGAAAGCATAGCACGGGAGATGATGACACCCCCGTGACGATTGCTAGCTCCAGTGATGCCAGACCTAAGGAGGAATATGCCCTTAGTATCCCGGACACTCTTAAATCCATTCATCATTTTGGATCCGAGAGAGGCGCAGCACGGGGATGCGTTGTGCCCCTGTAGCGTGTGCCTGCTCCAGCGTGGTAAGGAGGAGCCCCCATACAAATCCACAGGCTCCACAGTGACCCGACGTGTAGAGGATGTGCCCTCACCATTCAAACGCTCTACTGATCCAAATCCTGGTTCACCGGGACACTGAATTGAAAGATTCAGAATTGTATTTTGGAGACCTCGGATAGGACGCTGTCTTGAGGCATCCATGTTGTTGTTTATACTTACAAAAAAATTTTTGGGATAAGTGCTAAGTCACTCCCACCTTTTAATCTTATTTTCCAAAGTTTTGTTTTTGTTTTTCACCGGACTGGCAAAGAGACGCCCATGCCGGATTTGGTAGGGCTTCAAAAGGTTGATTCACTTCCCTTAAGTCCCTAAAGATTACCCGTCTCAGGGCTGAATTTTCGTTCCGCCGAGACCATTAGACTGATCGGCTTGGGGCTGGATTTCGTTACGCCGAGATCATTAGACTGATCAGCTCGGGATAGGATTACGTCCCACCGAGTCGGTTTTCTTTGGACTGGGGAGGTAACATTCCCCCAGAGCCAAGTGTTTTCCTCAACTTGGGGTCGGGTTACGTCCTACCGAGTCGGTCTTCTTTGGACTGGGGAGGTAACATTCCCCCAGAGCCAAGTGTTTTCCTCAACTCGGGGTCGGGTTACGTCCCACCGAGTCGGTCTTCTTTGGACTGGGGAGGTAACATTCCCCCAGAGCCTAGTGTCTCCCTCAGCTCGGGATCGGATTACATCCCTCCAGCTCATGTTGTCCCCCACGGAGGGGTCTCAAGTGCTCGGATAACAGGAAACATGAAGAAAAGCCAAAAGAGAAAGAGATAAGAAAGACATAAAGATATATATATATATATATATGTCAAGATACAGCTTGAAATGTTATTACAAAAAAAGCTAAGTATACACAGGGCCCCGTCCGGGTTACCCCTTCTCAATCAACCCGAACAAGGGCGAGACATTCTTCCTCGGTTGGTTCAGACGTCGGTTGGGTAGGCTCGGCCTCGGAAGGGGGAACAACAGTTTCAACCACGTCAACCTGGGAAACCCCTACTGCAGGGACAAGAGCAGGAACCCCAGGGCGGACTTCTTGGGGAACATGAGGGACCGGAGCAACCGAAATTGGGTCGGGATCCATCGCCTCCTCGGAAGAAGGGGGGAGCCACTTCTGAAACTCCTCCTCGGACATCTCCCCTTTGCAAAAACGGATAGCTGCATGGATTGGCCCCATATCCAGGTTGGGCAGAACCACTGGTATAATTTCTGCACAATCACCAATCCCCTCAAGACGGATTGCATCCCTCTCGGCCTCCAACTCAGCTTCCCTCCTCGTAAGCTCATCACGGACCCGAGCCAATTCCTCATCCTTAACCCGCAGCTTGTACTCCGCACTGCCTATTTCCACCTTGAGGATCCCGATCTCAGTCCGGGCATCCACCAGTCTCACTTTAGCTTCATCGGCATTCTTCCGCTCTAAAGTGGCGGCGGCTTTAAGAGCTTTATTTTTCTTAAGAGACTCGACCGCAGCCAGCTCATAATCCCTATTCTTTTCCTCCGCACTCGCAAGTTTAGTCTCCACTTCAGAAAGACGATTCTGAAGCCTCTGAGCCTGGCCGCCTTCGGACAAAAGGCTTATAAACAGGTCTTGTTTTTGCCGCCAAATAATTTGCCTGCCGAAGAAAGAAGTTAGGAAAATAAAACAAAGTATGAAAGACACCACGGTTATAGAAGAGAAGTAATTGAAGTAACCTGGGCCAGCTGGGAGCACAGCTTTGCAACCACTTCCTCGGGCGAGAGGTCCTCGAACCTCGGAATCTTCTCAGGAGGAACGGCCTCGGCTAGCTCATTAAAAGCCGGCACCAAATGGGAAGTAGCTTCCCTAATGTCCTTCCCAAGGTCATCAACTCCAAGAATCACAGAGCCTTTCAATTTCTTGGAAGGACCCTCCTGCCGGACCGGAACTCCTCTGCTCGGAGCCTCCTCCTCCTCCAATTCCCGGCGTACCTGAGTATCCACAGCCCCAAATAAACGTTTTCTTCTCCGAGAAGGTCTCGGAGGACTAGCAGGACGGGTGACACCCAGTAGGGGCACCCCGGATGATGAAGACAAATCTTGAGAGCTCGGCCGCTCCGCCCCCACGGTCACCTTTCTAGACTCAGAAGATTCAGGCCGCTTTCGAGAGGTACCGACCCCGGCGGGGCTAGTTTTTTTTGAAGCACCGGTCAACTTAGCAAGATATTATGGCCTCTTCGACATGCCTATAAGAACAAAAGGAAAAAGGGCACGATCAGTACGAAACTTTGGCAAGAGCATAAGCGATATTTCCTTCCAAAAAAAAAAAAAGTAACAGATCTACCTATCCGACCTGAGACTTTTGGAGGAGCAACCCGAATCAGGCCGGACTCAGCAAAAGCTATATCATTTACCAACATCGAGCCCAGATACCCGCTTCCGGACCTGGTGGGAAACCTTAGGAGCATCCATCCAACAGGCTAGGAAGAATAAAAAAAAAGGGGGGGGGGGGGTAAGAATCCAAACATAAAAGCTAAGGGAGAAAAACTAAAGTCAATCTCCTAACCTCCCGCTCTAAAGATATCCGGTACCAAGATCTCCCCGTCGTCCGACCTCAGGGTCCCTCCCCAATCTCCAGTGGCCCAGAACCAGAGGTTTTTGAAATTCTTATTGGAATTAGGGAGCTTTTTGACGGCGTTTGACGAACTGTCGTAAGCAGAGAGGTAGTACCAACCGTGGTGAGTCTTTGGGTTGGCCTTCAACCGATACAACCTCTTCACCTCTTCAAAAGAAGGTTCGCCAAGCCCCGCTTGATGCCAAGCTACATACGACCCGACCAAAATCCTCCAACTGTTTAAACTCAGCTGACAGGGGGCGATCTCCATCTCGGCCAACATCCAAGCGAAATAAGGTTGAATCGGCAGCCGTAGTCCACACTCAAAGAAAACAGGAAGAAGTGCCACTGAGCCCTCATCAGGTTGACTAGCACGATCCATCGGGCTAGGAACTTCGAGGGCAATATCTATTGGAATATCGTATCGCTGCCGCAGCAGCGCTAGGTCGTCCTCGGTTATCTTGGAAGGCCGATTCATATCCAGAGCCGAGCTATCAAGTTCACTGGGCTCTGGATCCCTCCGAGGGACCCTCTGGTGATAAGTATCTTGCTCAACTTCAGAATGGGTAGGGGTGATGTCAAGGTCTTTCACACTGAGTGCCCCCGAGCCCGAGGAGAACTCTTCAGCAGGGGGAGTTGAAGGTTTAACAAGTTCTCAGGGGAAGAACTGTTGTAGACATCCCTGACATCCGAAAAACAAAAAAGGAAGGGGAAGTCAGGCTATAGCTAAAAAACTACTCAAGGTTTCCGTCTTAGCTAAGCAGGTGGGTTCTAAAATGCCCTAACCAAAAACCGACAAGCCATAAATCTTTCCCTAGCAACATTCAAAGATAACAACAGATCCACAACACACAAAAGGGAAGAGGCCGTTCAGAAGACTTACTTGTTCTTTTCGGAAAGGCTAAAGGTTGTACAGTGCGGTTTGCCCGACCATTATATTCACAGGTCACAGAGGAGAGAGAGAAAGAGAACTCGCGGTTGAGAGAAACTCCAAGAGCACTGAGTTGAACGAGTCACGGTTGGAGCAAGGAAAATTTTACAGGTAGAAAGGAGAATTTGCCAAAAAGAGTGCACAGTGGAAGCCTCGTCTTCTTATAGTTATAATCAGGACGCTCGTGGCCGTTGATCGAAATAAAGAAACCCGGATGAACGCCAAATGTCAACTGCAAAGGAGGTCTGCCAAAATTAAACAGACGGTTGAGATCAGCGCACTGTTAAGACGCCTCTACACGGTCGATTTGCTTCTTCTTGGCGGGAACCCGACGGATGTTTGACAAGTGTCGAACTTAGAAGAAACCCTAAAGATGATTTGATGGGCATTTAAACAGACATGACTGTTGCGCTCTCTCAAGAAAAGGCGCTTGAAAAGAGGCAACAGAACACTTTAAAACCGGGTCAACCTCCAACAGAGTAAATCGGCACACCATCTTTATATAGTTCCCGGCACCAACTTGTACACTCATTGGAACCGATAACTAGGGGACTGATGTTGATGGTGTCTTCAGGCGCTATGATATTTAAAGCAGCATGACAAGGATAGAAGGGTAATTCCTTGCTTGGGTGAGATCATTAAAGTCAACCCGACCACTTCGTAATGAAAGAACAAGCACCTTACGGTTTCAAACCGACCACAACATATATAGACCGAGCACTTCTTTTTCAGATAACCGGACACTATCAGGTCGACAGCAGCGTTCTCAGTACAAAGGACTATCATGACCGACCTCATGAAGACCGACCAGATGGCGAGATATGCTCAAGAAAATGACACCCTATTCTTGCGGATAAGATAAACAAGTTATCATACTTTCACGAGGAAAAATAATGAGTCAGAATCCAAAAAGGAAATAAGAAAAGTGAAAGCGATATTAGACTAGAAATCCTTACAAGAGGAGAACACTGATTCGACCAGGAATTCTTAAACGAATAGGAGTCTGATTTCTGTACTATTATAAATAGGAGGGCAGAGTATGTGTAATGGCATGAGAATCATCAAGCTCTGACTTGTAAAAAATAAAAAGAGATCTAAAAAGCGTGTTTGAGTAATAAAAGTATCATCCTGTTTGTGTCCGTGGACGTAGGTCGGATCCAAATCCACCGAACCATGTTAAATCCCCTTGTTGATTGGTGCATTTATCTGTCTTTTGCTAAGTTTGCTTTTGGTCCCCCATAACCAAACAAATTCACTATTGAGGGAGGATTGTCTCGGGTGTAATATTCCCATATTACCCTGAGACCAAAATCCGCCGTCAACATCTTTGATAGTAAAAACACAATGAGAAAAAGAAAAGCGAAGGAAAAGAGTACACATACATTATAACTTGAGGAGATGCAATATTACCTCGTTAAAATCTTACTAAGAAAAATTTAATGGATGTGACAAAAACTTAACAAAGGAAAAAGAGTACAATACATTAGATTTCTTCAAATAGTTCTCATCTTTAATAAGTATGCTTCACATCAATGAATGCTTCTCCTCGATGTGACATTATTTTTCATTGATCAATCATTTAATTGATAATGTGTTGGGTGAAATAATCTACTAGATCGTTTGAATAAATAAAATTTTTGCTTGTGACTACCGCTATGTACATATCTTGTAAATTATGTTGATATTCTAGAACAAAAATTTATAATTTGTTGTATAAAGATATATGTTTTGCACATCATTTTCATGTGAAATATTTTATTTGCAAGAATATAAATGTCAATGTGCAATTGAGGTTCTAGGTGAATTTTGAATTCCAAATTTTTTTTTTTAATTCAATAATTAATTAGAAATATTAAGTAAAATTAATATCAACAAATAAAAGTTAGATAAATATTACAATTCAATTATAATAAGAATGTAAGTAGTGAATCATAGAGGTACAAATTCATAGATGCATTATTACCAATTATCAAAATGTGTAAACAAATATAAATACGACTTTAGACAAATTCAGGATAGTTTAATTCATACTTTAAGAGAAAGATGAAATGAGAGAAAAATTTATCATACTTTCCAAGAAGATATATGATGATGAAAACTTTCCTAGTAACTATTGGAATTTTTCTAAATATTATGATTTTTGAAATTCACACCGAATTATTCGAATGAGTACCTTCGTAGGATTCGAACGAGCCATCTAGATATCTCCCGAGGCTTGTTTATTTTAATGGACATTCGCATCATTTGAATAAAAAAATCAGATCTGCTCGTCCGATGCTCGTTCGAATGAAAATCGAATTCCAAAATTCAGTTTTGAACTGAAATGTTGTTCAAGTGAATTGCACATCTTTAAATGTGTTGACGTCAGTGTGCATACAGCTCATGCATACAACTCATGCATACAATGCATGAAAACTGCAAGTTGGCCAGAGTGTTGCAAGCTGGAAAACAGTGAATGAGGAAGATAGCTGTGAAAACGTGTGAAGCTGGAAAGCAAGCAAAACAGTGCACACGTTTTCTAGCACTATAAATTGGAGCCTTAAGGACTATTGTTCATCATCCCAGAAATCTCATAAGTGTGAGAATATAGAGTAAAGTGGTGTGAGAGTTTTTTGTAAAGTATTAGTGTTTGCTTTGTAATTCTTTTATTGTGAGTAATATAAAGAAGAGTTTTCTCTCAATTCATCTCTATTAGTGTGTGTTTTATCACAACAAGTGGTATCAGGAGCTTAGGTTCCACGGTGGGATCCCGAATTTCAGAAACAAAGGTTCGGTTCAGAAAATCGATTCCTGACGAAAGTTGTCAAAAATCGATTTTGAGCATACCATCGGACTTTTCACGGTGAGACGAGCACGGTGGTATTTTTTGGCGATCGATCGGAGGTCAGACGGAGGCGCACGCGCTTTCCAGTAGCTGCCCCACGCGCTTCACGCGCACCACGCGCCAGCCGAAGGTTGAAGACGCTGAGTCAGCGCCACATCAGCGTCCAGTCAGCACAACGTCAGCCTGTCATGCACAGTCAGCAGCCCAGCCAGCCTGACACGTCAGCAACCCAGTCAGTAGCCGCGTGTCATCCAGTCAGCAGCCACATCAGCGACACGTCAGCAGTGCCACGTCAGTAAAAATATGGTAATTTTCAGAAAGGTTCCTATACTTTTCCAAAATTATATTTTAGCCCCTGAACTTTTCTGAAATTATATTTTGGCCCCTGAACTTTCGGAAATTGCACTTTGACCACTTTAATTTCTGAAATTTTCAATTTGGTCCGTGTGTCGGATTTTGACAAACGAAGTGTCATTTCCACCATTTTCGACCATTCCGGACGCAACAGTGAGGTCCGTTTTTTGAAATTATGCTTAGAATTTTTATAATGGATGAGAGTGTCGGAAAAATGATTTTGTTGACTAGTACCAATTATTTCACATGGAGAGGAAGGATGAAAAACCTTCTATATGTGAAGGATTATGATGGGTCGGTATTTCTGGAGGAGAAACCGATAAGAAACTAAATGCATCAGAACAGACAACAGTGAAGAATACAGAAGTCCGTTTGATCAGTACTGCAAGATGTAAGGAATCCAACATCAAACGACACCTCCCAAGACACCTTAGCTGAATGGCCTAGCTGAGAGGATGAACAGAACCTTGTGCGAAAGGGTCAGAAGCTTGCTCTCACAAGCCAAGCTACCGAAGACATTCTGGGGGGAGGCGCTGAACACAACAAAACATGTTTTGAACATATCCCCAGCAGTCACACTGAAAGGTAATGTTCCTAACCAAGTTTGGACATATAAATAAGTGTCATACGAACACTTGCATGTCTTTGGGTGTAAAGCATTTGTACACATCCCAAAGGACGAGAGATCCAAACTTGATGCAAAGATGCGACAATGTGTCTTTATTGGCTATGGTCAGGTTGATTTCAGCTACAGACTGTATGATCCTGTGGAGAAGAAGATTTTCAGAAGCCGAGATGTTGTCTTCGTTGAAGATCAGACCATAGAAGATATCCGGAAGGAATTGAAGACAATGCCTCATCAATACAGAGATGTGAATCCAGAACCTCATACACCGGTGCCAATACAAGTTGAAGATGAGGTTCCCAGACATGAAGGTACATGTGATGAAGCTCCCAGAGATGATGATCATGATCAACCACCAGTACCAGAAGCTACACAAACAGTTCCACAGAGAAGGTCTGACAGAGAGAGGCGACCTTCAACTAGATACTTTGCATATGAGTATGTGCTACTTACTGACGGGGGAGAACCCGAGAGCTACCAGGAGGCTGTGGAAACAAAAGATAAAGAAAAATGGGAGGAAGCCATGCAAGATGAGATGAAATCTTTGCATGACAATCACACTTTTGAGTTGGTGAAATTGCCAAGAGGCAAAAGGGCTTTGAAGAATAAATGGGTGTACAGGTTCCATACACCTCAGCAGTGGGAAGTCTTATGTATGTCATGGTGTGCACAAGGCCAGACTTAGCACAAGCAGTTGGATTGGTCAGCCGGTTTATGTCAAACCCAGGACGAGAACACTGGAATGCTATCAAATGGATCATGCGGTATCTTCGAGGCATATCCAAAATGTGGTTATGTTTTGGAAGTAACAAACCAGTGTTGATGGGCTACACCGATTCAGATATGGCAGGAGATGTGGATACCCGTAAATCTACTTCGGGGTATCTAATTACTCTCTCGGGGAAAGCTGTGACATGGCAGTCAAGAGATGTGGATACCCGTAAATCTACTTCGGGGTATCTAATTACTCTCTCAGGGAAAGCTGTGACATGGCAGTCAAGGTTGCAGAGATGCGTTGCACTTTCTACAACAGAGGCAGAATTCATTGCAATTACAGAAGCTTGCAAGGAATTGCTGTGGATGAAGATATTTGTCCAGGAATTAGGTTTCAAGTAGGAGAAGTACACTTTGTACTGTGATAGCCATAATGCTATCTACCTTGGTAAAAATTCCACACTTCACTCGAGGTCAAAACATATCGATGTGATGTATCACTGGATACGTGACGTTCTGAGCTCAAAGCTGTTAGAGCTCAGGAAAATTCACACTGATGACAACGGTGCCGATATGTTCACCAAGGTTTTGCTGATGGAGAAGCTTGAAATCTGTCGTGCCATAGTAGAGATGACAAAACTCTCCACATAGTTAGAGTGGGGAGAGACATAGAACTACGATTGGCTTGATCCCAAATTCAGGGTACGTAGGCAGTCATACAGATGTAGCCAGGGGAGGATATGTTTTGGATGATTAATGGTCGGCTCAGATTTTAGGGCAAATCTTCACCGAGGGGGAAATTTATTGACGTCAGTGTGCATACAGCTCATGCATACAATGCATGAAAACTGCAAGTTGGCCAGAGTGTTGCAAGCTGGAAAACGGTGCATGAGGAAGATAGCTGTGAAAACGTGTGAAGCTGGCAAGCAAGCAAAACAGTGCACACATTTTCTAGCACTATAAATTGGAGCCTTAAGGACCATTGTTCATCATCCCAGAAATTCCAGAAGTGTGAGAATATAGAGTAAAGTGGCGTGAGAGTTTTTGTAAAGCATTAGTGTTTGCTTTGTAATTCTTTTATTGTGAGTAATATAAATAAAAGTTTTCTCTCAATTCATCTCTATTAGTGTGTGTTTTATCACAACAAAATGATAATGCACTCTTAGATAATGTCCATTGGTTTTTGAGAGATGACTCTTCAAAGCCACTCCTCATTTATATAAATTAATACCCCAAGTGTTTTAAAGTTTGATGATCTAATTCCAAGCAATTTTATTTTCTCTTCGTCACACCATTCTACAAGAGTATTTTTGATTGTTTTGATTCAATCACAAATCAACAATAACAACTTCATTGTATTTTAAGAGAAAATTTTCATACCAATCATGTAATTTCGTGACTTATAAGATGGTGGAAATATTTCTTGAAAGAAACGATCACATGTCTTGAAGATTCACTTATTGTCCAGTCTTAATTTCATTTGTTCTTAACAATAGTATTTAGAGTTTCGTACTGATAACGTGTTAAATAATAAGACAAAGAAGAAATTATAATAAACACAAGATATAATAAATCTTTTTCAATTATGAGAATTAATTCTCTCATTTGATATTCATATATGTAGTCATCTTTTAAGTGTACAAGTGTTAAGACAAATCTTCATTTTATAGGTAAAAAGAGACAAGTAAATAAATCATAATGTAAGACATAATAATCCTTAATTTATGAAGATAATGATAGTTATGGAAGATAAAAAATTACTTATGGGAAGATCAAAGGTTAACTTTATAAACATCCACATTGATCTTATTTATTCATAACATATCTAATCTTACTTGAGTTTTATTTATTTTGAATGGGAGTGTGTATGTCTATATATCTATAGAAATGGGTGATCAAAAATAATTTTTTTAATTACTTACTTTTTTTTTTAGAATTTAAATTTGGGTGTCCAGCTAATACAAGCTATCTGAAAATCACATCATCAAGCTCCAAGGGTAAAAGTGTCTATGAACTTTGTTGTAAGAAAAATAAAGCGAAGTGATGATATAATTTAGTGATAATAATATTAGCAAAAAAATGCTTCATTCTGGACTTGGTTTGTAAGATAAGATGTAACTAAGCTTTGCTTGCTTAATAATTTCTGGGATGCATTCAGCAGAAGCTGAATTTATTAGCACGCGAAAACATTTTAACATTGTTTTTCTAAGAAAACTCTAATCTAATTACTATTTGGTTGAATTTTTTATTAAAAATTTTATATGCCACCGCAAGAGGTTCTTAAAACCCAAACCTAATAAGCCCCCACCATAGGGTTTGTAACTGCTAAAAGAATCATGCGTTGTACGTGTAAGGTTCAAATCTTTTGAAATAAAATCTTAAAAAGGGGTGAATAATTTTATTGAGGAATGCCTACAAGGAGCACAAACACACGATCCTAATTGATTAATCTAAATAAAAGGAAAAACTACATTTGCTCATATAAGTCTTTTGATTTATGTCAGTCTTTCTTCAGATTTGTCTTTGAATTTTTATTGTGCTACGCCTACGGGTAACCACTTGGTAACTGCTTGGGCGGTTGAACTCCCATGATTTGCGAATCTTTTCTTCTTGTCTTGCCAGTAGTGACAACTGCTCCAATCGTGCACCTGGCTTCTAGTAACTGCTCGCGTCGTGTGGCACATTTCTGTAACTTCTTGTTTCATTTTCTACCAATTGTGGTAACTGTCATGGTAGTGATTGGTGTTGGGGATATGTCCTAGAACCAATTATATTGTACGGTTCATGGGTATTATCCTTATGTGAATATAATATTCTAATTAGTCGTAAATCAATTTATGATTAATATAAGGTAAGCTTATAGCATTTTTGTAACATCCCGAATTTTCGAAACAATATCGAAAGATTTTTCGGATTGAAGTTTAGGTCTCGGAATGAGACAATGTCAGAAAATAAGAGTTTAAGCATTGGAAAACGTGTTAAAAAATCTTATAGATAAATCTCATTGCATTGGAAATCGTGAAATTCGAAAGAATTGACTACGCGACTTTTAGATTCGGAGGAAGTTTTGATATTTCGACTATAAAAATAGTAAAAAGACTCCGATTGAGCTGATTTTTGATCTGTTGGAAATTTTTTTCGAAGACAATCAATTTTTATGTTTCAAAATTTTCGAAATTTATAGCAGAAAGGCTTTAACAATGTGAATTTCTGAAAGAGTCCAATGATAGGGGCTTGTTTGAAATTTTCGGAGCTATCTTTTAATTTCATAAAATTATTTATAAAAACCCAGACTTTTTTATTAATCACAAAGAACCAAAATTCAGAAACCCCTTACACTCGACCCATTCCCCTCCAAATTTGACATTTCAGTTTGGTGGCTCGTCGATCGGCCGACGACCTAAGGGGTGCACCCAGTCACCACTTGTCTGAAGGTGGCCGACGACGGCTCCCAAAACATCACCGACGACGAGAAAGAGAAGGATTTGAGATAAAGTTGGGTTTTTCGATCCCGGCTCATCGATTCATTTCACGAATCGATCCACCCATCAAATCAAAGCCCTCGAAGGATACTACAAGATGGTGATGATGATTTCTACGATCCGTGCTCGGTTGCATGTTAAATAAGGCAAAAAGATTCGAATGAATAGTGATAGATTTTCTTAGGAGCTTGATTCAAATTCTGTCAATTTCTACACGTTCGTAGGGGCGTAGGGAGTCTACCGGCACCCTCAGAATTTTGATAATACATCCAGGTAAAAAGTTGACTTTTTCAAATTTCTCGTTTTGTATTTGGATGCTTCCAGTAATGTCGTAGAGTAATATTTTGACATGTATTGAATTGGATAAGCTTGAATGCATCGAATTTGTATTATTGTTAGAATTCGGGTGAATTCGGAATAAACTGGATCGATCTGTTAGGATTTGCGAGTTTTCGTTAAAATCGAATCTCACGCGTGTCTATACTTTGATAAACGTAATGATAGATGTGAGTCAAATATGATGATATGATGATGTTTAGATGGTTCCAAATAGTTTCGAAGGGTTTGAAATCCTTCCGTGAAGTTATTAGAAGTTTTTGTGGAAGATTTTTCGAAAACATGTATTTCGATAATTTAAGTTATCTGATAGTCATGAAATGATATGTTATGATGTAATAAATGTATTCGTCTAGTTTTGGAGGAATATGATAGACCCAAAAGGTTCCGGATCTGTTTATAATGATTTTGGACTTTTCAAAGGGTTTTCGAGTTTTAGTTCGGAAAGTGAATTTAACGCTATGGATTTGTAGTATAATATTTTTTGAGAGTAATAAAACTGAAAATCGTTGAAATCAGACTTAATTTGGTTTTCCCAATTTTAATCGTTGAGACTTCTGCATAACACCAGTTTTAATTATTTTTGCTGTTTATTTTGACAGATTTGACTAGTACCAGAAGTGATCGAGAGATGACGTAAATATTCCATGCAATGAGTACTTGATACATTGATTGTGTTCTAGATAGTTATAGTAATGATTATGTGTGTATTCATGTATATAGATGTGTATTTGCATATGTATATGTTTGTATGGGTAGTTAAAGTGTGGATTTGAGACGATGATTGAGATGAATCAGTTTTGACTTGGTTGAGAAGTATGATGTATGAGGAAATTGAGAATATATATGTGTGTATTTTGTAAATATCCATGAAGTAATAAATACAGTTTAAGTTGACCAAACCACCACAGATTTGGGTTGGTTATAATCACAGGTTTGGGTGGTTTGGATCAACCGTGCATAATTTTATATTATGGATATAAATTTATATATATGTATATTAAGTTAAAAGTATTCCATTGAAATGTATGTGATATGGTGATATGTAATCCGATGTACGAGTCTTTTGACAATGCTCGGTGACTATGAATGTGTTGTATGATGTGTCGTCCATGTGGGCTTCTTATCAAACGATGATGGATAAATATGTGTTTTGTGATGTAACAGACATGTGAATGCATGCCCTTGAATGTGTGTCTTTAGTTATAAGTGATCTACATGTGATTTTTGAAAAGTTTTTCCCAAACAAGTAAAAATATTTTGATTCTACCTTTGATATGAAATAATTTCGCCATATTATGCATTCTCTGTTTTATGTGGCTCTTCCCATGTGATTATGACCATTCTGTTACCCTCTATCGACATGGTCCTGGTTTTCCTTTCACCCAACGAGTTGGTTCCTGGACGCCCGTTACGATTTTATAAAACAAGGATTTTGAAACTTGATTTCTATCATAGAGATCAGCTTTATGATATGTTATGGAAACTTCAATTTTCGCTATTCATGGTATTTTGATTTAAATTTTGATTTTACGATACTTATGATTTATGTGTTTTATGATACTTTCCATTTATATTTTAAATGATACTTTTGGTTTATTATGTTTCTGAATGATTCTGAGAAACGATTTCAGATAATTTCTTTTATACATTATGGTTGGATGTTATACGATACGATTTCCGCCACAGTGCTTGTATGTAGACCCGACCGGTGGTTCGGTTCTGGTTCGGAACCGAACCGAACCGGCCGGTTTCCGGTTCCACAAGTGTGGAACCGGAACCTTGAACCGAACCGGAATCGACCGGTTCGATTCCGAACCTTTTTTTTTTAAAAATTTTGAAAATAAATTAAAATAAATGAGATTAATTTTATAAATAAACAAAATTATTACATTGAAGAGCTTGAGCTTAAATTTTTAAAAATTAAGTTGCCTACGTATCCTCTAAGGGTGAGAGGAATCAAAGCTCACGTAGTTCCATTACAATTTTAAGTCATATCCCCTTTGTAAATTTATAATTTTACAATTATCAATCATCATTATCAGTTGATCCTTCGGCTCCGGTTCCGCTTGCACTTGTTGTTGCACTTGCAGATGCATTATCGAACAAATCTTCAAAATCAGCATGGGCATCTTCTTGTTGTCTCAGATCAGCTCGAGTCCAATCATCCACACAAGCTGTTGCTTCTAGAGTGCTTGGATGTAATGAAGATCGCCTAGCTTCCAATATATTGCCTCCCAACCTGAAGGCTTGCTCAACCGCAACGGTGGAAATATGTGCTGCCAATATCTCTTTAGCAATAATTGATAAAACATGATATATATTTTGATGTCGGTTCTACCATTCAAGGATTTTAAAATTTTTACTAACTTAACTTTCAGTAGAAAACTTGAAATTTGTAGATAAATAATTATCTAATTCAGGGTTATTAGTTGTCGTATCCCTAGCTTTTTTATTTCATTGCAATAACCAACGATCCCCTGTGCTAAGACTTGTTTTAATTACCGGTTCACTACTACTAGATTCTCATAATGTTCCTAAGTTATATCGTACAATATAATCATTAAATAAATCAATTAAATCATTTCTTAATTTTGTCATTATTCTTGTAATATCAATTTCATCTAATATTCCTAAATAACCATAGTAAGCTTGTAAAGCACCATTCAAACCTTCTAATTTAAATCTAGGATAAAACAGAAGCAATAAGATAAAGCAAAGGAATTTCTCTAAAATAATGCAACCATTTTACCTTTATAACAGTAATGGCTTCGAACAAAACATGATCATTAGGATCGCTACTTTAAACATGTTCATCCAAAGTACCAACAATATTCAAACTTTCAAGAAGAAATAAATGTGCTGTAGGATAATAAACACCGCTAAAAATTAAAGTAGCATCTTTAAAAACTTTTAAAATATCTAAAATCTTTTCACAAATATCCCATTGACTGGGATAAAGTGTGATATTTTGAACATGTTGAGAAAAAAAACTACATAATGCATCTTTGTATTGAAATTATTGACATAAAAGAAAATAAGTTGAATTCCAACGTGTTGGAACATCTCTTGAAAATTTAATCGGTTTAATACCATTTATTTTACAAAACTTCGTCCATTCTCTCCTAACTTGAGAATATGACCAAATACAGTTAAGTGCCGTTTTAATTGGATCAAGGAAAGGTGATAATAATTTTAGACTGTCTTGAACACATAAGTTAAAGACATGACATGTACAACGAATATGAAAAAATCGACCCCCTAAATTTCGTTGACATAAGGATTTTAAATCATTGATGGATGCAATATTTGCAGATGCATTATCAAATCCAATTGTTAACATTTTGTGCAGTAAACCATATTCATCAAAAATTACCTTCATCATTCTATAAATATTATGTGCAATATGTTGGTCATCAAAAACTCTAAATGCAATAAGTCATTTTTGCATGGTAAATGATGCATCAATCCAATGACAAGTCACACCCATGTATGAGTGTGTTTGCCAATGATCACTCCAAATATCAGAACATATAGAAATACGACCTTTCATCTTTTTAAATATTTCATTTAAAATAATTTTTCCATCTTTATATAATTTAAAAATATGACGTTTTAGTGTGTTTCGAGTCATTCTACATGCAGAAGGGTTTAAAGCATTATGCACGTAATTAGTAAAATGAAGTTTTTCACCAAAGCTTAAAGAAAGATGTGTCATACAAGTTAATTTCGCAAATTCTTCTCTATTTTTTGCATCTGAATATTTAAATAAACACACACGTATAACGCAAGCGCACGTATCGTTCAAGTAGTATAAATATCGATCCCACGAGGACTTAATTCCTACCATTGTTATTAATTATTGATACTATTTATTTACAAATATCTAATTGAGGGAGAAGGGAATTGATTGCTTGAATGATTTGATTTGTAGATTTGCTAAATAAATAAAAAGATAAAAAGACAAAAGAAAATACTAAGGAAAATAAAAGACTCAAAGATCTAGGGTTGTGAATCATTCTAATATCTTTAAAAAGATGAAGTGATTAATTTAAGTTTGTGTAATAAATCAGTTTACTAACCTGGAACATGAATTTATGTGAAAGCATCTGTCGATGGTCAGACACAAATACCTAGTTTAAACCAATTGAACCATATGTCTATGTCAACCAAATTATCTGGATTCATTAAGTTTAAGTTCTAATTATGGCTACCCCCGCCCGACAGGTATATCTCTATCCTGTAAGGAAATCTATTAAAGGGTTATCTATCCTCAAAGAATATCGTGGGCTATTAAGTCTAAGGTTGAAACCTAAAATCCCTATGTCTAGTTCATTTTAGATTTACCACATCAATCTTATTGGTGATCAGACAACAAGAAACATTTAAGACTTAATAAGTAAACCTTTAAATTACTCAAATTATAAAATAACCTCTTATAAACCGGTGATATTAGATTTCATCACAACCTAGAAAACTAACTTAGTTATAACATATAGTTAAAGCTGATATAAACTTAAAAGACATAAAATGAAATTACTGAAAAGTAATAAAAAGAAATGCTACGGTAAAAGGAATTAACTTCTACTATTCACTATTTAGATATCTCCCATAAAATAATATATAATCTTGTGATATTTTAAATCAACCATCCGGAATGGCGGTATCCTGATTAAGTCAAATTCAAATATACCAGCCATAAGGCGGAACAGAAATATAAACTTAAACCAACCGTCCAGTATGGCGGTATCCTCATTAAGTCAGGTTTAACCAATTTAAATTGAATAACCAACCGTCCGGAATGGCGATATCCTTTATTAATTCAAGTTTTAAATATGTTATATATTATATTTTAAGGGAGATTAATCTAAATAGCAAAAGTAAAAGTATTACCTTGTTACCTCAGCATGGAGAAGTTACCCCTTCATGGATGAATAAAAACTAATATTTATAGAAGAGAATTACTACTACAAACGTAAATAAAACTGAATAAAAGAAACTAAAGAAGAGAACTCTCAATTTATTTATAAGGATTTCAGAGGATGAGATACATTGAAACTAAGAAATTCAAAATCTATTTATAGGCAAAAAAAAATCCAATTTATTATTATTATTTTTTCTGATTTTTTTATTTTATTTTATTATTTTTTTATTATTTTTTGGATCGCTGAATTTTCGACACATGGCATGGTGGCAAAAAAAAACGGCTCGTTGAATTTTTGACACGTGGCATGCGGTGCACGTTAGCAGATTGCTTGTGATGATGACACGTGGCATGGTGCACCTTAGCAAAGTCAAACTTGACAACTTTGACTTGTTGACCTGGCGCATATTAGCAGTCTCCGGTGCATGTTAGAGGTCGGGACGCCCAAAATTACCAAAATACCCTTTGTGTCTGGACGCCCAAAATTACCAAAATACCCTTTTTGCCAAATTTCACAGTTTTGCTCCAAATCACCTCCAGAATGTCCTGAAACTTTATTTATCTACAAAATAACACAAAACACATCAAAATATTCACAAAACTCAAGAAACTATACAAAATATTAAGTTAAATGAGTGGGAAATAGTGATAGTTTTACCACTCATCACACCCCCAAACCTAACATTTTGCTAGTCCTCGAGCAAAATAAAATAACATAATAAAAATTTAACTAAGCCACTTTCGTAGGGATCACGATTGCATTTAGCATATGCAATAAGCCTTTAAACCCCTAGGTGTCCCTAGTGGACGAGTTATAGTCTCGTGAGGGTTTACAGCAATGATACCCACAAACACTTTATAAAAGGTAAAAAGGAAGTGAAAATAATGCACACAAAAGCAAAAAGACAAGAGAAAATAGAATAAAGAAGTTAGTGACTAATTAGGTGAAACTTCTACTCCAAGTTTACTAGTTGTTTTGTTTCTTTCTAAATTACTGAATAAGTAAATTCTCCGATTATATTTACCATTCTCCATATACACAACCAACAAAATATTAAACAACTCATTTTTGCCCACAACAGTCATAAGTGCAGCTGATAAGAGAGTAATATTTTTGTCCTAAAGTTTTATCAGATTTCACACCTTTTTACAGCAATGGAATAATTTTTCCGATTTTTCTGATTTTTTTCTTTGATTTTTTCTCTATTTTTTATTTATATACAATATCTTCCATCTATGTAGCGAGCTTTGGGTCGGTGGCTCCCGAACCAGATGGCTTTAGGGCACTAGGTGTTAAGACACCCCTACGGACTTAATTACTCAGACTTCAGATATATATATATATATATATTTTCATCATTTTTGATCCATGTAGCGAGCTTTGGGCCAATGACTCCCAAACCAGTTGGTTTTAGGACACTAGGTGTTAAAACACCCTTACAGACTTAATAACTTGGATCTCAGATGTAAATTTTTTTTTTTTATTCCATCACTTTTTGAGATGCTTCTCAAATTAAACTGTAGTACTGAATATTACAATCTTTTCAATTTTATCTCATGTCCGTATGTTACTATGTATGTTGATAATACCTGCCAACTGAGCATATGGAGATCTATTTTAGTCAGTTTTATGGAGAATTTACAAATTAAATAATTCAAAATGAATTAAACAAAAATTAACTTGTTTCGAAAAAATGGGTTTGAAATTCGTATCAGGAATGAGAATTCCTTACACAGCTATCTCTTACCAATTTCACCTTTTTAGTCAACATAAAAACCATAAACATAAAGAAAAAACTTCTACTGGTCATGGTGTGTGACTAACTGTCGAATGAAATTCCCGTTGTAGATTCCCCAGAGGGAGGGTGGAGCGAGGCTCACTTAAGTACCCAAGCCTCTTAGGCTCTTATCGCTTGGTGACAGGAATAAACAACGAGTCCTCCAAACTAGTCTATCACAATAAGCTACTGGTGAATGATTATCTAGGTGCCTTCACAGCTTTTCCTTATAGAGAGGTAGTGAGTGAAGGAAGACACCAAACCATCACCTACTCCCTAAACAATAGAAGAAGAGCTTAGAAGATAATACCTGGTTAGCTGAAATTCTACAGGAAAATTAAAGGTTAAGATCCAGATTTATTCGACGCTTCTTACCACGATCATCTTCAGACCATTTTATCTTTGAAAGGACAGGGTCAATTTGTGGTTCATAGGATATGAGTTGGTCTATTAGATCCGGAGCAGTTTTGGTAGTAAAAAGTAGTTCTTTCAAAGGTTTTGACATGAACCCATTTCTCCGGGCATCATCAAGAAACACACAAAGAAAATCATAAAATCCATCAACGTTAAACAGCCCAATTGGTTTCTGGTGTATGTTCAGGTTCGCCCAAGATAGTACAATAAAAATTTCCTCCAATGTACCCAAGCCACCTGGTAAAGCAATAAAAGCATCAGCACGGTTAATCATTTCTACCAGTCGTTCAGACATACCTGGCACGATCAGTTCCTCTCCGTTTGATGGTTCAATAAGATTTGCTTCTGCCAAGGGTTTTGGGATGATTCCCAAAACGTGACTGCCTCCTTCTTGTACAACCTTTGAAATGATTCCCATAAGTCCAAGATTTCCTCCGCCATATATTAAGTGCATATTCCTTGCAGCTAAGACTCGACCCAATTCATGTGCTGTTTCTACGTATTGTGGCTTAGTACCAACACTACTATCGCAAAACACACAGATGTTTTCAACTCGTCTTCTTGAAGTGGCTTCCATTTTTTATGTATTTCTTTCTTAAATCTGGATGCCTTCAAAAGTGCAATGACGGGCTGAATTTATAGTACTTGAAAAAATGTGAGTAATAATAGCACTAGTATCTTCCAAAGGAAGCTTGTTAGCTAAACAAAACAAAAGAAATCGTGAAAGGTCAAAAAATCTGGATCCTGTCTATGAAAATAAAGATAATTACAACAGAAAAGCGAATCAAAGCAATAATTAAAGCAACAAAATTGTGTACGCAATACGCCACTCGCTCAATATAAATTCATTAGGATGTCTCTCAAGAATTAATTCTTTACTCAGCCATCGCTAATGAATTGGTTCTCATCTTTATGATTGCCAAACACCATTCCTTCTGTCTTAAAATGCTCCGTTTGTGATTTTCCCTACAAAACAACACACAAAATTAAAAACTCTACAACATGTATACACAAAATATGAAAACAAAAATCACAACAAATTGCATGGGTTGCCTTCCTGCTAGCGCTAAATTTTTCATCTTCAGCCAGACGTGACTGAAATCCATCTGTCAAGGAGGTTTCAATGTCGTTTTGGATGTCCTATTAAAGACAATCCCGTGAGCGTTGCTTTTGAATGGTCTCTTCCAACAGTAAGGTGGTAAAAAGAATTTTGACTCATTTAGTGCTTGTGCCACCTTTTTAATCTTTGTTGCTCCATTGGTTCCTGAAAAGAAAGAAAGAAAATCAGGAGGTCTCGTATGATGCTTGACTTGGAATGGAAGTTCCATTCTGTCAATCTTCTGGGCGATATCTTTGATTTGTACACCCCGATACAGTGATGTTTCGCCTGAATGCTCTGGATTTTCAATTTGGTCAGACATTTGCTCCTCCATTTGCTCTGCTTCTTGCTCCACATTTTCTTCACAGATGTATTTTAAAATTTCTGTATTAAGCTCTTCGTCTGTCATCTGTGAAATACATGCTTCAAAATTGTCAACCTGAGGATGTAAAGAAATGTCAAATTTTAGGTCTTCATCCTCTGATCTGGGTGAAATGATTGGCTCAGGTAGATCTTCTTCAAACATTTGTGCAATGGAATCTCCAAGATCTGCATTCTGAGGATGGAAAGTTTCATCCTTCCTTGTTGGTGCAGTTAGTACAAGAAACTCAGCTTCTTCATCCTCGTCAGAGTCAGAATAATAAAAATCAAATTGAGACTTTGTTGGTGCAGGTTTCTGAACTGATACCTCTGATTCTTGATACTGCTCAGCCTCGTCCTCTGTTATGATGTCATGATGAATCTCAGGATATTCGAAGGCTTCTTAGTATTATTTGAATTTGCTCCGTGAGATATGTGATTCATGTTATCTGTTAATTGTCTAACTTGATCTGTCATTCTTTGTATAGACGCTGCTTGACTCTGAATTTGTACATAAAATTGAGCTTCTCGTTTCTTGAGCCAATCTTTTAGCATGTCATTTAACTGATCTTCCTCTGATGGATCTGGTTCTTGATGAAGATCGTAGATGGATGGTGGATAAGATGGAAAATGTGATGATTCTTCGTACCTTGAATGATTCCAATAATTCTGCCACTCTGAAAGGTATATACATTGATCGCTCGGATGGTTACTATCACAAATTACACATCTCCCCATTTCATTCTGATGAGAAAATGTAGTATTGCTTGGTTCTGACATCCAGTGATAGTCATTGGGCTGGACAGCAAGCCTCAAAAAACTAGACTGTTGCTTCCGGATTTGGGGTGTATCTATTTCTAGTAAAGCTCGTAATTTTTCAAAATGTTCCATTTTTTAATCACCTGAAAACAAAAAGAAGAAATAAAAATTACAGATAAAAATAAAGAAAATTAAATACAAGTAAATTAGATAGCTTCAAAATTAATAACTCAAGAAAAAAGTCCCCGGCAACGGCGCCAAAAACTTGACCGGCGTAAACACACACGTATAACGCAAGCGCACGTATCGTTCAAGTAGTATAAAAATATCGATCCCACGAGGACTTAATTCCTACTATTGTTATTAATTGTTGATACTATTTATTTACAAATATCTAATTGAGGGAGAAGGGAATTGATTGCTTGAATGATTTGATTTGTAGATTTGCTAAATAAATAAAAAGATAAAAAGACAAAAGAAAATACTAAGGAAAATAAAAGACTCAAAGATCTAGGGTTGTGAATCATTCTAATATCTTTAAAAAGATGAAGTGATTATTTTAAGTTTGTGTAATAAATCAGTTTACTAACCTGGAACATGAATTTATGTGAAAGCATCTGTCGATGGTCAGACACAAATACCTAGTTTAATTCAATTGAACCATATGTCTATGTCAACCAAATTATCTGGATTCATTAAGTTTAAGTTCTAATTATGGCTACCCCCGCCCGACAGGTATATGTCTATCCTGTAAGGAAATCTATTAAAGGGTTATCTATCCTCAAAGAAGATCGTGGGCTATTAAGTCTAAGGTTGAAACCTAAAATCCCTATGTCTAGTTCATTTTAGATTTACCACATCAATCTTATTGGTGATCAGACAACAAGAAGCATTTAAGACTTAATAAGTAAACCTTTAAATTACTCAAATTATAAAATAACCTCTTATAAACCGGTGATATTAGATTTCATCACAACCTAGAAAACTAACTTAGTTATAACACATAGTTAAAGCTGATATAAACTTAAAAGACATAAAATGAAATTACTGAAAAGTAATAAAAAGAAATGCTAAGGTAAAAGGAATTAACTTCTACTATTCACTATTTAGATATCTCCCATAAAATAATATATCTAATCTTGTGATATTTTAAATCAACCGTCCAGAATGACGGTATCCTGATTAAGTCAAATTCAAATATACCAGCCATAAGACGGAACATAAATATAAACTTAAACCAACCGTCCAGTATGGCGGTATCCTCATTAAGTCAGGTTTAACCAATTTAAATTGAATAACCAACCGTCCGGAATGGCGGTATCCTTTATTAATTCAGGTTTTAAATAGTTTATATATTATATTTTAAGAGAGATTAATCTAAATAGCAAAAGTAAAAGTATTACCTTGTTACCTCAGCATGAAGAAGTTACCCCCTCATGGATGAATAAAAACTACTATTTATAGAAGAGAATTACTACTACAAACGTAAATAAAACTGAATAAAAGAAACTAAAGAAGAGAACTCTCAATTTATTTATAAGGATTTCAGAGGATGAGGTACATTGAAACTAAGAAATTCAAAATCTATTTATAGGCAAAAAAAAATCCAATTTTTTATTATTATTTTTCTGATTTTTTTATTTTATTTTATTTTATTATTATTTTTTTGGATCGCTGAATTTTCGACACGTGGCATGCGGTGCACGTTAGCAGATTGCTTGTGATGATGGCACGTGGCATGATGCACGTTAGCAAAGTCAAACTTGGCAACTTTGACTTGTTGACCTGGCGCATATTAGCAGTCTCCGGTGCATGTTAGAGGTCGGGACGCCCAAAATTACCAAAATACCCTTTGTGTCTGGACGCTCAAAATTACCAAAATACCATTTTTGCCAAATTTCACAGTTTTGCTCCAAATCACCTCCAAAATGTCCTGAAACTTTATTTATCTACAAAATAACACAAAACACATCAAAATATTCACAAAACTCAAGAAACTATACAAAATATTAAGTTAAATGAGTGGGAAATAGTGATAGTTTTACCACTCATCACACATCGCATGATTGTCATTTTTTTGATGCTGTCATAGATTAGTACTTGATTATGCTATTTGGGTGACAACTCTCATGGCACAAGAGCATGAACAATAGTAACGTATTTGGGAAACATATTACTGAATGTGACCATTCGTGACTAACCACATGAGTGATTATCCACAGTCAATGATTCATCGCACAGTTATAGTAGTGTACCACTAGTCCTTTCACCTAAGATGTCACGACTGTCGTTTGCATTGAGACGCATCATTCACTTGTTTATATAGCACTAGGTTAGTCACCCCTGGTGAAAGAAGCTTGTTGGCAATGCGTTCTTAATGTATGAGGACATGTGATGATCAAGAAGGAATCTGTTGGCTCATATACTGAAGATTGAGATCCTAGGTGAAATATCATATACGGGGATCAAATCTTCTGCCAGAGTACACGTCTTTTGAAAATGTATTTTACGAATACATGGATCCCTTATATAACTAATTTCTTCATCGTATGATCGGGTTAGGGGCTTGACGACTTTATGTTCCGCACTCGATCGAAAGTCGACAACATATGGACATTACTACACATAAATACGACTATATAGGTTTATCCAATATTTCATTCTTCGTGTTTGAGGATCATGACAACTTGCTAAAGGTCACTCATTATCATTGAAAATTACGGTTACAATACGTTGTGTCGAAATGATACGAATGTGTTCATATCGACTCATGTCTAACTCACGGAGAACTTAGGGGTCACACATATTAGCAAAATGACCGATGAATTAATTAAATTACTTCAATATTCGATCGCAAGGCAATTTATGTATTTTATCGGTAAAATGTAAAATATTTCCCGATGTTGAAGCGCTAGCACTTGCTTATTCAGGAAATATTCCAGTAATTTTAGATTTACCGTAAATATGATTTGCGGATAATTGGGAGACTGTTAAAGATGTTTAAGTGATAAAGAAATATTTGTGATTATAATATTTTAATATTATAATATAAAATCTAGAAATTTAATTACTTTACACATGTCAAATTTAGATTTGGACAAGTATCGAATTTTTATCTTTACACATGACATCATGTGATTTTACGAAGCGTTAATATAACATTAAATATAAAATATTTGATTTTATATTTAAAATTAAATATTTATTTATTAGTAAATAAATAGGATATCTAGATATTTATTTTACTTTATTTTGGCAAATTTTGATCTCGCCATTTTTTAAAGTATTAAGGTGACACTTGGCACCATAACTTGTTGACAAGTGTCAAGATCTTATTAAATCCACCAAATTAGATATTTGATGAATAATGTGGATTTAATTTGAAATACGTTTGAAACCCCGCCGCCAAACCACCCCTTCCGGGCTTAAGCGGAGTAGGTAAAACCCCCGGATGTCCCAGGCTCTTAAAAGAAACGCACTCCCTGGATTCGAACCCATGACCTCAAGGTGAGATCCTAATGTTGGACAATTATGACCCATAATATCACTATTTGTACAGAACATGGTGTTGTTGTATAAATTAACTATGTGACAAAGGAAATTGCTCTTTTATCATTTGTAAGTGGATTACCGGGATATATAAATGATAAAAGTCCAAATGATTAGTTCCGGATTAATAATATATGAGACAATATTAATCCACTAAGGTTTAATCATTAAAACATCCCTAGTCGGAGTATTATCGAGATTGGACATCGATAATGCAGAATAGAGTAGTATTACCTAGTCGGAGTATTATCGAGATTGTGCGTGTTATGGGAGCATAACGGCATAGTTCTCATATATTTAAGTATTGGATACTCATGCAAATGTAATATGAGGTTATGTTTACCGATGGTACGGAAACAGCTTCGCTCTGGATAGACCCCTCAGAATTCCATTGGTAGTATGACTATGTGTCTATGGAAGTCCGAATCAAGGTAGGTGTATTTGGTCTTAACCTGAGACTTGCACCGCTAATACTTGCGACAATCAATATACTTTGGTTTTGGTCGTCCAGGGCTTTAACAGGTTATGTGTACGCCTCTTCTGGGTATATTGAGAATCGTAGTGTATTGGGTGTGATGTCAAGATGGAAGTATCACTTCAGTCATATGAAGATGATGGTCACATAGGATACGAAACTGGTGCTCTTATATGCTGCAACTATCGGGATAATATGACTAGATCATGTTTATCCGATTATAGAGACCAGTTACCAGAGATCCGATATGTGCTTCGTACGAGGCAGACACAATTCCAGCCCCAGGCCTAGCACGTGACATCCGATACTGGATCGCAATACGCAATACTACGTATACAACGCCTGATATAGATTACATATTCCTTTAAGAATATTTCTGGAGAATTGGATAGGCACGGTGCTTTTCTAGAAGCCAACCATGTCTTTTAAATCGGTAAAAATGTAGTACTAGGTACGTACGTATTCGGATAGTCCGACGAACGGATTTACTGCCAACATATCCAGGGATCTCATGGGTCGCTTCCCGAAGATTCACCGATGACGTATGACTCGCACATAATTAATCTAGGATTAATTATAAGATTGAAAATTAATCTAGGATTAATTACGGAGAGATTTTATCTGGGATAAAATACTATTTGAAGAGAGAGAACGATTAATTTGGAATTAATCGATAAAATAATATATTCGATATATTATACGAAATTAGATTTCGACGCGGAATTAAAATTGGATTTTAATTCGGGCGAACGAGTTAATTTAGAATTAATTCTTTAGCGACGTGAATAGTAATTTTACTAGGCATAATTATTTAATTAAATTTGATTTAATTACGTCGCAATAGAAAATTCGTTAATTCGGAATTAGCGAACCCGAGCCCGGGAGTGTTTGCGGGCCCACTCACATTTCGAATCAAGTGGGGCCCACAAGCCACATCACACGTCAAATCATTAGTCATTCTTGTGATGGAAGTCACATCAACTTTGAGTGATGTGATGCAAGTCACTTTTGATTGATATGAGTTGATTGAAAGGCTTTAATTACCTTGTACATTTTTTGGAAAATGTAATATGTATTTGATTTTTGAAATCAAACACAACACACACAACTCATCTCTTCTCTCTCCCTCTTCCTCACTCACGGCCTTGGAACCATTTTTCTCTCAAAGTTCTTGGCTTGGCCGAGAACAAGAAGAAGCAAAATGGGAAGATTTGTGTCAATTTTTTCCAAGATGCTAGCACATCCAAGGGGTCTTACAAAGGTGATAGGGAAACCCATTCATGAGCATGGAATCCATTTACAAAGCTTGGAGCTTGAAGATCTACAAATGGAGGGTTGACCGAAACACAAGGAGCACACCAAGGGACCTTGGCCGAGAGCTTCAAGGAAATATTTTTGTGTTCATCGCATCGCAAAGCCGATCAAAGTGAGTATTTCCGCAACTTTACTTTGATGTATTCGCACCTTTCATCGCTTAATTGATCTTGGTTTGACCTAGAAACTCCAACAATGGTATCAGAGCCTTGATTAAGCATGAAATTGAATTTGGGTAAAATTTGGGTAAAATTGATTTGAGCATGATTTGATAAAATTGATTGATTGAGTATGCTTGAATGATGATAACTTGGAGTTATATGTGATCAATTTAATGAAAATTGAATTGGATCATTTTTCCCCAAAATGTTTGGCCGAATGTGGAAGATGCCCTAAAGTCATGGTAATTTTGTTTTTTGATTATTGGATGAGTTGAAAGACTTGTGATAAATTGATTTGAGATTTAATTGGATTGAAATCGAAATCGATTTTGAAAAACCCTAAAATACCGTGAGCTATAAAGTATGAATGAGATTGATTTTTTGATTCAATAATGTTGGACATGTGTTGATGATGATAAGCATGATTACTTAGTGTAATTGGTCTTTTGGAAATGTTAATTTGACTAATTAATTATGGCTATACACTTTAGTTAATTAAATTGTGAAATTTGGAAATTTGGAAATTAATTATTTGGGCTAAATTTGGAATTGGGCTAATAAGTTGTATTGGGCTTAATGGGCTTGGTTGGGCCAAGTTTGGTTTAGGTTAATTGGTTGGATCCATTGGGCCTAAAACCATTTCCATAAAGTCCAAATATAATAAAATGGGCCTTTAAAATTTTAATTGGGCCTAAATTGATTTTGGCAAAATGGTGATTCCTTATTGGGCTTTGGTTGCCAAATTCCATGCCTTATAAATTAATTGAAAGCCAATTGGACTTTAAATTTAATTGACATTGGATGTTAATTGGGCTTGGAGACCCGTTAAGGTTAGATTTAGAATCTAAGCCGCAAAGGCTCATTAATAAAGTGTAATTATTTAATTTGGAATTAAATAAAAAATTAGTATTGAATGCAAATTAAATTGGATTTAATATTGTAGTTTGATATAATTAGAGAATTCGTACTTTGAGTACTTATTCTTAAAATGAGTTGGACTCGCGCAAATCAAATCGTTGTTTGAACATTGGATGGTCATTAATTTCAGATTAATTAATTGGATTATATTGATTGATAACATGCTTTGTGTGAATACATGGATGTGATGTATGAATAATGTATATCGGATGGATATTAGATAGGTGAGGGCAATTTTGGAAATTGTTGTAATAAATTTAGAATTTATTAAATTAGACCTGCGTGTCCAGCCTATTACCTCTTGATTCTTTGTATTTCTCTTCTCACCTATTCCCCTCAATGTAAATTAAGTTTATTTAGAAGTGTTATGTAATTGGGTAGAAGTAAGATTTGTGCTAGCGGGAGAGAGGAAATGGAGAGATTTGTTCTAGGAACAAGTTGTTTTAATTATCCATCCGCATATCATTATTAATTTATTTTCGCGCCTTATTATGCTTTTAGAATGCATGTTTAAGGGTGTATAATGAGACCTAATCAAAGATAATTAATTGGTTGCCAATTACGTGAAAAACCCTCAACATATATTAAGCGTTTTTCCTTCCATTGAATGATTCATTCTCAAGATCCAAGATTGGCACTGGTTTGTTGGCCAAAGTCAAGACCTTTGTCCATCACGGATGTGTTTGAATCATGAAGGCTTTGTTCCATATCGCATGTCTTGTCCAAGTTGTGATTTGTTGGCCAAAGTCAAGATCACTTCTTGTCCATCGACATCAATTACGAAGCTTTCCAAGGTCAATGGGTCCCGCTTAACTGGAATCATTAAGTTTGTTGTGCCAAAGCCAAGGCTTAATTGATTCAGAGGAAAAAGGTTAGGGAATATATCGGATATATTGGCATATATTAGATATATGTTTTAGACTTGGATGTCCACATAGTGGATCTAGGAATTGGATGAGATCCAATTGATCTTAGAGATCTACCTAGTTAAATATCATACAGCTTGTTGGCCAAAGTCAAGGTTGCGTGTTATTTAACGGGATCCTAGCCCACTAGAAAACAAGGTTTCCCGAGTACTCAACAGAGGGTTAGAGGCTCACCGAAAAATAGTGGGAGGCAAGTATTAAATTTGCAATTTCGTTTAGATACTTGCCAATACTCGCTCATTTCAATTTTTCATCAATTAATAAATATATATTAGTTGGACTAATATTTAATCGTTGTTTTCATTAAACAGTTGGACTGTATTCAAACTACTTCAATTATAGTTGATTATATAATTGGATTATATTAATCAATATATTTGAATTTAACACAAACAAATTATAAGTTGATTATATAGTTAGACTATAGTAATCATTATAATCATCAGTACCTGAAATCGTTGATTGGATAGTTGGACTATAGCAATCGAGATAACTGAAAGATTAGCGTTTAAAACATAAACTTGGGTAAAAATGTCTTTAAACAGCTTTAATTTTCAGATTTGGAATATAACCTCAGGATAGTCCTGGGAACTAAGAAATTACTCTATTTGATAGAGAAACCTCTTGGGCCTAAGCCCGGAGTTGAGCAAATAGTAGAACATGATCTTTGGAAGATTCATATGATGATAACGTTAGTGCTCAATCCATTATGCATTATTGCAATGACACTTTAATTCCTTCGTCAGAATTAAGGATTAGATCCTTGTACCATGATGATGAAATTAAAGATCTTCATAGATTCATTCTTAAATCTTAGAAGTATAAATTGCAAAAGAAGCTCTTTCGCTCACGTATGTCAGAGGGTACATCTGTCGAGCACTAGGTGTCGCAGATGATTGCTGACATCGATCAGCTAGGTTAGCTAGGCATTACCTACGTGGCTGAGACTACCAAAGATTTGATCCTATAGTCCCTACCCGAAAGCTTGGGCAGGTTCATTGTGAACCAAGAGTAAACTCTTGAAGAGTTGATGGCTATGCTCTAGGAGGCAGAGCCAGAGTTTCTAAAAGGGGCAAAGGCAAAATCATCACAGTCTTATGGGAAGCTGCCTAAACTGTGGCAAACAGGGTCACTGGAAGCGTGACTATCATATGGACAAGGCAAACATGAAGGAAGTGAAGAGGGGCAAGGCTCCGGCTTCAAGTATGTTTGTCATAAACATGTTCACTATTAGTTTCAAAATTGGATTTTGATACTAGATGTGTTACATAGATATGTACTGTTGTGCAGAATCTGCTGATTAGCAGGATACTGACTTCAGTTGAGATCAACCTGCGAGTTGGAAACGGGACGAGAGTCGCTGTTTTAACCGTAGAAACCTAAGTTTAGGAACTACCTTAGGGTATGTACTTAAATTAGGAAACTGTTATAATTTAACTAGTTTGACTAGAAACATTATCTCTATATCAGAGTATAACTCGTTGCGGGTATACCTTTATATTCTAGAACACTAAAGTGTTTTATTTTATAAAGATGATATTGAGATAAACACATTAGATGTGAATAACAGTATTTATATTTTGAATATAAATGAATCTCAAACATATAATATGACAAACAAATAGCTCAAACTGATTTGAACAGATGAGACTTATTTGTGGCATTGTTGTCTGGGACACATTAAACAAGACTCATATATCCACACTTTTGAAGAGTGTATACTAGGACGGATTTGATCCTATTCAAATGATGTCTACGAATCTAGTTTATTAGGCAAAGTGCCTAAAACGCCTTTTACTTGGTAAAAGTACAAGTGCCACCGATCTGGTAGCCCTCGTTCATAGTGACTTAAGTGGGCCCATATCTAGCTAGGCTAGAGGTGGAAATGAATACTTCGTAACCTTTACGGATGTGGCATCGCGTTATGGTTATGTGTTTCTTGTGAAACATAAATCGAAAACTTTTGATAAAATCAAAGAGTTTCGACACGAAGTATAAAAACACATCGGCAAGAGTATTAAAACTATCACGGTTAGACCGTGATAGAAAATACTTAAGCAATAAGTTTCTCGATTACTTGAAAGAGTATAGTATTCTTTCACAGTGGACTCCTCCCGGAACACCTCAATTTGACGGTGTGTCCGAACAGAGAAACCAAATTTTGTTGGACATGATAAGGTTAATTATGAGTCGCTCTGAGCTACCATTTTCCTTCTAAGGATACACATTTAACAGTGCAAAACTTATTTTGAATAAGATTTCATGAAAATCTATTAGACAGATTTCATATTAGATATGAATAGGAAAAAAACTAGGTTTTCTCATTCCTGAAGATTTGGGAATGCTGGGCATATGTTTGGATAATACCAAACTAAAACCCAAATCAGATAAGTGCCTAATTTGTAGGTTATCCTAGGGTAACCAAAGTATAGTACTTATACAACTCACAAGAGAACAATGTAATTGTTGCTCGCCATGCGATTTTCCTAAGAGGAATACCTATATGCAATGGTAAGTGGGAGGAAAGTAAAACTCGATGAAAATTGGAGTAATACTGTTCCTGGCACCGAGTCTTTAATGGAACACAAATAGTTCATCAGGGTTGAAACTATACCAATAATCTTCGAATACACAAGAACTGCGTAAGTGGGAGAGAGTCAGAAAACAACCTGGGAGATATGGGTTTCTGATCTCACCTCATGAAGATGTCAATCTTATTGAGGAATCCGAACCGACTACGTATGAGGAAGTGATACAAGGTATCGCTCCCAATTATGGCAAAGTGCCATGATGTCCGAAATGGATTCCATGTATACCAACCAAGTTTGGACACTGGTTGATGTACATGAAGGCATTGTGCCTATTGGTACTATATAAGTCTTCAAGGAAGACATACATGGATGACAACATACAAACGTACAAAGCTAGGCTTGTAGGAAAAAGGTATCATTATCAACATTGTGTTGATTATGATGAAACCTTTTACTCGTTGCCATGGTTAAATCTATTTGGATAATGCTTGCTGATGCTGCATGTTTCATTTATGAAATATGGCAGCTGAATGTCAAAATCGTTTTACTTAAACGGAAACCTTTTGGAGGATGTTTACAATATCCTGACGGTTTTGTCGTACCAAAACAAGCAAACAAGGTTTGCAGGTTAATTCGATCCATTTATGGATTGAAGCAAGCATTGCGTTCTTGGAACTATCGTTTTGATGTAATCATAATGGTATATGATTCAATTCAAAACGAAAATGATTCTTATGTATATAAGGAGGTTAGTGGGAGTGCACTGACATTGATTGTCCTAAATAATGATGATATATCATTTCTTGGAAATGATATTCCCATAATACAATCGGTGAAAGCTTGGCTTTCATGAAAAATTCTCCATATAATACTTAGGAGAGACAACCTTTATTCTAGGAATAAAGATCTACTGGGATAGATCTAAAAGTTGTTGCCACTCTCTAAGAACTCGTACATTGAAATATATGTACGCGACCTGGTGTCTCATATACTTTGAGCATATGGAGTCACAATCAGGCCAATCCAAGTGATAGTCACTGGATTGATGTTAAGAACATCCTTAAGTATCTTAGATGAATTAAGGATGCTTTCTTAAGTTATGGAGAAGGAGAACTTGAAGTGACTAGGTTCACTGCTACAAGTTTCCTAACCGACAAAAAGGACTGTAAGTCGTAATAAAGGTACTATATAGTTTGAATAACGGAACAATGAGCTGGAAATCTTCCAAGCAAGACACTGTTACCGAATAAACAACAAAAGCGGAATATTGCTGCAGCTGAGGCAGCAATAGAAGCACTTTGGATCTACATAATCCTAATTGGATTAGGAGTAGTTCTGTTAGGAACTGAGCTACGCTACAACACAGGCTAAGGAATTAATGGTCTCATCAACGATCCAAGTATATACTTCAACTATTCATCTGATTCATTCGGATCATACATCGTGGCGATGTGATGATCGAATAAATCGCATCAGATGATAACTTTTCAAATCCGCTGACGAAAGCACTTTCTCAGTAGAAGTTTGAGCGAACCGTACATAGTTCAAGTGTAAGACACTTGAGTGATTGGCTATAGGCCAAGTGGGAGATTGTTGGACAATTATGACCCATAGCATCACTATTTGTACAGAACATGGTGTTGTTGTACAAATGAACTATGTGACAAATGAAATTGCTCTTTTATCATTTGTAATTGGATTACCGGGATATATAAATGATAAAAGTCCATATGATTAATTTCGGATTAATAAAATATGAGACAATATTAATCCACCAAGGTTTAATCATTAAAACATCCCTAGTCGGAGTATTATCGAGATTGGACATCATAATACGGAATAGACTAGTATTACACTTGTGCGTGTTATGAGAGCATAACAGCATAGTTCTCATATATTTGAGTATTGGATACTCATGCAAGTGTAATAGAAGGTTGTGTTTACCGATGGTACGGAAACAGCTTCGCTCTGGATAGACCCCTCAGAATTTCATTGTTAGTATGACTATGTGTCTATGGAAGTCCGAATCAGGGTAGGTGTATTTGGTCTTAACCTGAGACTTGCACCATTAATACTTGCGACAATCAATATACTTTGGTTTTGGTCGTCCACGGCTTTAATAGGTTCTGTGTACGCCTCTTCTTGGTATATTGAGAATCGTAGTGTATTGGGCGTGATGTCAAGATTGAAGTATCACTTCAGTCATATGGAGATGATGGTCACGTAGGATACGAAACTGGTGCTCTTATATGCTGCATCTATCGGGATAATATGACTAGGTCATGTTTATCTAACTATAGAGACTAGTTACCAGAGATCCGTTATGTGCTTCGTACGGGGCAGACACAATTCCAGCCCCAGGCCTAGCACGTGACATATGATACTGGATCGCAATACGCAATACGCAATACTATGTATACTACGCCTGATATAGATTACATATTCATTTAAGAATATTTCTGGAGAATTGGGTAGGCACGGTGCTTTGCTAGAAGCCAACCATTTCTTGTAAATCGGTTAAAACGTAGTACTAGGTACGTACGTATTCGGATAGTTCGACGACCGGATTTACTGCCAACATATCCCGGGATCTCATGGGTCGCTTCCTGAAGATTCACCGATGACGTATGACTCGCATATAATTAATCTAGGATTAATTATAAGAGAGAGAAAATTAATCTAGGATTAATTACGGAGAGATTTTATCTGGGATAAAATACTATTTGAAGTGAGAGAACGATTAATTTGGAATTAATCGATAAAATAATATATTCGATATATTATACGAAATTAGATTTCGACGCGGAATTAAAATTGGATTTTAATTCGGGCGAACAAGTTAATTTAGAATTAATTCGTTAGCGACATGAATATTAATTTTGCTACGATTAATTATTTAATTAAATTTGATTTAATCACGTCGCAACGAAAAATTCATTAATTCGGAATTAGCGAACCCGAGCCCGGGAGTATTTGCGGGCCCACTCGTATTTCGAATCAAGTGGGGCCCACAAGTCACATCACGCGTCAAATCATTTGTCATTCTTGTGATGGAAGTCACATCAACTTTGAGTGATGTGATGCAAGTCACTTTTGACTGATGTGAGTTGATTGAAAGGCTTTAATTGCCTTGTACATTTTTTGGAAAATGTAATATGTATTTGATTTTTGAAATCAAACACAACACACACAACTCATCTCTTCTCTCTCCCTCTTCCTCACTCACGGCCTTGGAGCCATTTTTCTCTCAAAGTTATTGGCTTGGCCGAGAACAAGAAGAAGCAAAATGGGAAGATTTGTGGCAAATTTTTCCAAGATGCTAGCACATCCAAGGGGTCTTACAAAGGTGATAGGGAAACCCATTCATGAGCATGGAATCCATTTACAAAGCTTGGAGCTTGAAGATCTACAAATGGAGGGTTGACCGAAACACAAGGAGCACACCAAGGAACCTTGGCCGAGAGCTTCAAGGAAATTTTTTTATGTTCATCGCATCGCAAAGCCGATCAAAGTGAGTATTTCCGCAACTTTACTTTGATGTATTCGCACTTTTCATCGTTTAATTGATCTTGGTTTGATCTAGAAACTCCAACACCTAAATCCTATACCACCAAGCCATGCCCCTTGGAGACGTTAAAAATATCTTATTTTGCTTTAGGTTAAATGAAAGGCAAATTAACCTTGTTACTTGTGATAATAGGTGGAAATCACAAAATTACTTGGTTAAATATTTTATGTATTTAATACACAAAAAAAAATCAAAACATCTATGGTAATATTAAGGGGCAATTCGGCCATGCCTAAAATGGTGGAGAGAAAAATTGTTTTCTTTGATTTTCCTAAGTATTAGAGATTGAATTAGAATATGAAAAAGAGAAGGAACTCGATTCCTTTGTGTTTCTTCTTCGAGGTTCAACCTAAATCAATTTCCTATGGTAAATCAATTTTCTAAACCATAGGAAATTGATTTAAGTTAAGAAAAGCGTTATAGAAAACATTTTCATAAGCTTTGATTAATCTCTCAACTATCAATAAATCGAAAAGTTCATAAAGCCGATTTGGTGAGTGGATACAGTTAGAGGAAACCAAGACTGTTGGCTTTTCAGATGTACTCTTCTTATATATATGTTTCTTCTAATTATGTTAAAAGAAAAAATTTTAAAACCCATTGCAATCGATCGTGATCCTCCTTAATTTTTTCCGCACGGTTCGTTTGACGACCGTAGCCACGGGTAGAGAAAACCATTTCCCCACTTTCAGTGGTATCAGAGCCATGACAATCTCTATGTTATATATATATATATATATATATATGTTATAATTGTTGATTTATGTTAATTAATTAATTTTGGAGAGTTGTTTATTATTTGACTTTGGAAAAATTGTTATTTGTATTTATTATGCTCAAATAATATTATGTGACAATATTTTAGAAAATATCATGTAAATTGAATTTGTGATATTTTATGCATGATTATGTCAATACATGATCTCATAGTTGATAATAATAGTTATTAGATGTGTATACATTTTTCAAATGTTGAAAATGAATGAGAATGAAAAATGATGCATGTTTATATATAAAAATATGTAAATTCTTGTTTAAAATTTTTATTTTATTTTATGTTTTTGGGTTATTTTTATGCAACACGCTAGCACGTGCTCTTCACGCGCGCTAGCCTGCTAGTGGGTGCGCACATGAAGCGTGCTGCCATACACATGTGTAGCGCACACCATGCACGCACTTTGGGGCAGCGCGCCTGATGCCTGCTCTGCGTGCCGTTTTTCCGCTACTCGCGCGTTTTACGTTACACCTACGTGTTGGACAATTATGACTCATAGCGTGACTATTTGTACAGATCATGGTGTTGTTGTACAAATTAACTATGTGACAAGGAGATTGCACTATTATCATTTGTGATTAGATCACCTAGATGTATAAATGATAGGAGGTCCTTATGATTAGTTCCTGGATTGAGATGATATGAGACAATATCAGTCCACGAAGGATTAATCATTAAATATCCATAGTCGTAGTATTATCGAGACTGGACATCGATAATGCGGAATAGACTAGTATTACACTTGTGCGTGTTATGTGAGATCATAACGGCATAGTTCTCATATATTTGGGTATAGGATACTCATGAAAGTGTAATAGGAGGTTGTGTTTTACCGATGGTACGGAAAAAGCTTCGCTCTGGATAGACCCCTCGGAATTCCATTGGTGGTATGACTATGTGTCTATGGAAGTCCGAAATCAGGGTAGATGTGTTTGGTCTTAACCTGAGACTTGCACCGCTAATGCTTGCGACAATCGATATGCTTTAGTTTTGGTCGTCCAGGGCTTTAACCGGTTCTGTGTACGCCTCTGCTGGGTATATTGAGAATCGTAGTGTATGGGTGTGATGTCAAGACGGAAGTATCACTCCAGTCATAGTGGAGATGATGTCACGTAGGATACGGTACTAGTGCTATTAAGTACTGCAGTCATCGGAATGTTATGACTAGGTCATATATATCCGATTATAGAGACTAGTTACCAGACATCCGACATGTGCTTCGTATGGGGCAGACACAGTTCCAGCCCCAGGCCTAGCACGTGACAATCCGATACTAGATCGCAATACGCAATACTACGTATACTACACCTGACATAGATTATATATTCCAGTAAGAATAATTCTGGAGAATTGGGTAGGCACGGTGCTTTGCTAGAAGCCAACCATATCTTGTAAATCGGTAAGCACGTGGTACAAGGTACGCACGTATTCGGATAATCCGATGACCGTATTTACTGCCAACATATCCAGGGATCTCTTGGGTCGCTTCCCAAAGATTCACCGATGACAATTGATTTAAATTAGAATTAATCTGGGATTAATTAAGAGAGAGAATTAATCTGGGATTAATAAGATGGAGAGAAAATTAATCTGGGATTAATTGAGCTATTATTTAATCTGGGATTAAATGTGTTCGGAAGAGAGAGAACGCGATTAATTTGGAATTAATTGGTAAAATAAATTTAATGTTAAATTTGATTTTTCTATTTAATTTATTTGTATGGGCTAAAATTAATATATCGGATATATTAATATGAATTGGATTTCGTTACGAAATTAAAGTCGGACTTTAATACGAACGAACGAATTAATTTAGAATTAATTCATAAACGACGTTCGTAATATATTTGCGAGCATCGTCATTTAATTAAATTAGATTTAATATTTAGCGACGAAAGTTCATTTAATCGGATTAAACGGAACCGCGCGCGCGGCAAATGTTCGTAGAGACATTTTGAGTTTTGAATTCAAAATAGTGGGGCCCACTTCACACATGTCACACATGTGAAGTGGTGGTTGGAAAGTGGTTGGCATTTATTTCAAAACCACTTACTTTCCAACCACTTGGTTTAGGTGAAACCAAATTACCCCAACTACATGGTTTTGGTGAAAAGGGTAAAAACCCTTAAACAAAACCCAAGCCCTATCTCTTCACACTTGTGTAATACAACACTTGGAACAAAATGGAAACCCTAATACAAAAAATGGGCGTGCGCTTCATCAAGCAAATGGGCGTGAACTATGGCCTCCCTCTCTTTGATTTTGTGGCAAAATCAACAAAGCTAGCACTTGGAGAAATCAACTAAGGTGATAGGGAAACTACTTCAAGAGTTGGAATCATCACTTAAAGCTTGGATCTTGGAGATCTCTTCTCAAAATTTTAAAGCTCAAATCCGTTCATTGTAAGTATATTCCGCAACTTTTTTGAATTTATGAACACCTTTACATGCTTATTAGATCCTTGGAATGTTCTAGGAACACTAACAATGGTATCAGAGCCAATTTTAAGCCTGAAAATTTTAGGGTTCATGAGAGTAAAATTTGGGGCTTTTATGTTTTGAGCATGATTCTTTCAAATTGATGCTTTGAGCATGCTTAGAATATGTTAACTTAGAGTTGTGCATGATTAGATTTGAGAAAAATTGATTGGATCAAAATTTTTATAATTCCTTAAGGTGGCCGAATATATAGTGCAGTCCACTGCAGATTTTTTGATTTTTGTAACATGAAATAATGTGTTTAAATGCTAGTTTAAATGTTGATTGTTGGTTTGATTAGATTAGAATCAAAGTCAATAATGTTTATGTTAAAATCAAAGAGCATGTTGAGCATGAAATGATAAATTTAGGATTCAATTTGTGTTGAGCATGAAATGATGTATTTTGGCTTCAATTTGTGTTGAGCATGAATTGATGGATTAAGCATGATTAATTAAGTTAATTGGTATTTTGGAAATATTGAGTTTAATTAATTAATCATGGCTAATACACTTTAATTAAAATAATTGTGATATTTAGAATATTATAATTATGTTAATAAGCCTTTAATTATGTAATGGGCTAAAAATGTGTATTTGGGCTTAATGGGCTTGTTTTGACTAAGTTTGGTTTTGGACTTTTGGATTGGATCCAATTGGGCCCAAAACCAATTCCATAAGGTCCAAATACATCACTTGGCCCTTTAAAGAATTTAATTGGGCGTAAATTGATTTGTTGGCAATAAGGTGATTCCTATTGGGCCTTGGCATTTTGGGTTTGATCCATTATGGCCAAAGCCCATGCCTTAAGAATCAATTAAAAGCCCATTGGACTTTAATTGAAATGACATTGGATGTTATTGGGCATTTGAGACCCATTAAGATTGGATTGGAATCCAAGTCTTTAAGGCTTATAAGTAAGTGTAAATATTTAATTTGGAATTAATTTGGAATTAGTATTGAATACAAATAAATTGGATTTAAAGTTGTAGTTTGATATAATTCAAGAATACGTACTTTAAGTATTTATTCTTAAACGAGTTGGACTCGTGCAAATCAAATCGTTGTTTGAACATTGGATGATCATTAATTCAAAGATTAATTAATTGGATTAGATTGATTGAATAACATGATTTGTATGATTACATGAATGTGTTGTATGAATAATGTATATCGGATGGATATTAGAAGGGCAAGGGCAGTTTTGGAAATTGTTGTAATAAGTTTAGAATTTATTAAATTGGACCTACGTGTCCAACCTTTTATCTCCTCTCTCATTGTATTTCTCTTCTCACCTATTCCCCTCAATGTAAATGAGGTTTCTTTATTGTATTTTGTAATAGGGTAGAAGTTAGAATAGTTCTAGCCGGGGAGAGGAAAGTGAGTGATTTTTTCTAGGAACAATTTATGACATATCCATCCGTATATCATTATTAATTTATTTATTTATACGCGCTTTATTATGTATTTAGAATGCATGTTTAAGGGTGTATGATGATGAGACCTTAACAAAGATAATAAATTGGTTGCCAATTTGCACGCGAAAAACCCTAAAAACATATTAAACGTTTTTCCTTCCTTGAGTGATTCTTACTCAAGATCCAAAGTTGGCATTTGTTTGTTGGCCAAAGTCAAGAACTTTGTCAATTGCGGATGTGTTTGAATCATGAGAGTTTTGTTCCATATCGGTGTCTTGTCTAAGTCGTGATTTGTTGGCCAAAGTCAAGATCACTTCTTGTCCATCGACATTGATTACGAAGCTTTCCATGTCAATGGGTTCCGCTTAACTGGGATCATTAAGTTTGTTGTGCCAAAGCCAAGGTTTAGTTGATTCAGAGGAAAACAGTTAGGTAATATATTTGATATATTGGCATAAATAAGATATATGTTTCGGACTTGGATGTCCACCTACTGGATCTAGGAATTGGATGGGATCCAATTGATCTTAGAGATCTACCTAGTTAAGTATCATACAATTTGTTGGCCAAAGTCAAGATTGTGTGTTATTTAACGGGATCCTAGCCCACTAGGAAACAAGGTTTCCCGAGTACTCAACAGAGGGTTAGAGGCTCGCCGAAAAATAGTGGGAGACAAGTATTAGATTTGCAATATTCGTTTAGTTACTTGCCACACGCGCTCAATCAAATATCATTCGTCATATAAATTATATATTAGTTGGACAAATATTTATTGTTGTTTTAATTTAACAGTTGGACTGTATTCAAAATACTTCATTTATAATTGATTATATAATTAGATTATAGTAATCAATATATTTGGATTTTACCGATCATTTATAATGATTATATTTATATTTGATTTTAACCAATAAAATTATAATAAGTTGTATAGTTAGACTATAGCAATCATTACATTAGATTGTACCTGAAATCGTTGATTAAATAGTTGGACTATTAGAATCAAGATTAAATTGAAAGATTAATGTTTAAAACATTATCATAGGGAAAATGTGTTTAAACAACTTTAATTTTCAAATTGGGAATAAAATTTCAGGATGGTCCTGGAAACTAATAAGTTACTTTATTTGATAAAATAACATATTAGGCCTAAGCCCAGAGTTAAGCAAATAGTAGAGCATGATCTTTGGAAGATTCATGTGATGATAACTTTAATGCTTAATCCATTATGCATGCCATAATGACTCCTTAATTTCTTAATCAGAAGAAATGATTAGATCCTTAAAGTATGATAATGAAATTAAAGGATCTTCATAGATCTATTCTTAGATCTTAGAAGTATTGAATTGAAATAAACAACTCTTGGAGAGTTAATGACTATTCTCAAGGAGACCAAAGTCAAAGTTTGCAATAAGGCAAGAAGCGCAAGGCGCACCCTACTTCGATATTCTAGAAGGCCAAGGCTTGGCCAAAGACTTCTGGAATATGAAAAGGGCAAAGGCAAAATCATTATAATCTTCTAGGAAGATAAATGACATATCCCAAGATGTCTTCCTAACTTGTGGCAAACGGGGTCATTGAAGCATGACTGCCGTATGGACAAAGCAGACATGAAGGAATAGAAGACAGGACAAGGTTCTGACTTCAAATATGTTTGTCATAAATATGTTCACTACTAGTGTTAAAATTGGATTTTAGATACTTAGTGTGATACATAAATATGCATTGATGTGCAGAATCTGCTGTGAGCAGGATACTGACTTCAATTGAGATTAATCTGCGAATCGGAAACGGAACGAAAGTCGCTGTTTTATCGTAGATACCTAAGTTTAGGAACTACCCTTCGGGTGTGTACTTAAATTTGGAAACTGTTATAATGTAACTAGTTCGACTAGAAACATTATCTCCATATCAGGATTTAACCCGTTGCGGGTATACCTTTATATTCTAGAACACTAAAGTGTTTTATTTTATAAAGATGATATTGAGATAAACACATTAGATGTGAGTGACAGTATTTATATTTTGAATATAAATAAATCTCAAACATATAATATGACGAACAAATAGCTCAAACTGATTTGATCAGATAAGACTTATTTGTGGCAGTGTTGTCTGGAACACATTAAACAAGACTCGTATATCCACAATTTTGAAGAGTGGATACTAGGACGAATTTGATTCCATTCAAATGATGTCTACGAATCTAGTTTATTTGGTAAAGTACCTAAAACACCTTTACTTGGTAAAAGTGTAAGTTCCACCGATCTATTAGCCCTTGTTCATAGTGATGTAAGTGGGCCCATGTCTAGCTAGGCTAGAGGTGGATATGAATATTTCGTGACCTTTACGGATGTGGCATCGCGTTATGGTTGTGTTTCTTTTGAAGAACACAAATCGGAAACTTTTGGAGTTTCGACACGAAATAGACGAACAGATCGGATAAAGTATTAAAACATCACAGTTTGACCATGATGAAAATACTTAAGCAATAAGTTTCTCAAATACTTGAAAGAGTATAGTATTCTTTCAATAAGGACTCCTCCCGGAACACGTCAATTTGACAGTATGTCCGAACGGAGAAACCAATTTTGTTGGACATGATAAGGTTAATCATGAGTCGCTCTGAGCTACCATTTTCCTTCAAATGATAAGCATTTTACAGCGCAATACTTATTTTGAATAAGGTTCCATGAAAATCTGTTTGACATATTTCATATTAGATAAGAACAGGAAAGAAACTAGGCTTTCTCACTCCTGATAAGTTAGGAATGCTAGGCATACGTTTGGATGATACCAAACTAGAACCCAAATTGGATAAGTGCCTAATGTAATTGGTTATCCTAAGGAAACCAAAGTATAGTACTTATACAACTCACTAGAGAACAATGTAATTATTGCTCACCATGCGATTTTCCTGAGAGGAATACCGATATGCAGTGGTAAGTGGGAGGATAGTAAAACTCGATGAAAAATCAGAGTTATACTGTTCAAGGCACCAAGTCCTTAATGGAACACAAAAAGTTCATCAAGGATGAAACTGTACCAGTAATCTTCGAATACACAAGAACCGTGTTAGTCGGAAAGAGTCAGAAAACAACCTAGGAGGTATGGGTTTCTGATCTCACCTCATAAAGATGTCAATCTTATTGAGGAAGATGAACTGACTACATATGAGGAAGTGATACAAGGTATCGACTCCCCATTATGGCAGAGTGCCATGAAGTCCGAAATGGATTCCATGTATACCAACTATGTTTAGAGACTAGTTGATGTACCAGAAGGCATTGTGCCTATTGGTACTATATAAGTCTTCAAGGAAGACATACATGGAAGGCAACATACCAACGTACTAAGCTAGGCTTGTAGCAGAAAGGTATCATTATCAACATTGTGTTGATTACAACGAAATCTTTTACCTGTTGCCACGTTAAATCCATTGGGATAATACTTGCTGATGTTGCATGTTTCATTCATGAAATATGGCAGCTGAACGTCAAAATCACTTTCCTTAAACGGAAACCTCTTTGGAGGATGTTTATAACATCCTGACGATTTTGTCGTACCAAAACTAGCAAACAAGGTTTGCAGGTTATTCGATCCATGTTTGGATTGAAGCAAACATTAGGATATTGGAACTATCATTTTGATGTAATCATAATGGTGTATGATTTGATTCAAAACGCATGTGATTCTTGTGTATATAAGGAGGTTAGTGGGAGCGCACTGACAATGATGTCCTAAATAATGATGATATGTCATTTCTTGGAAATGATATTCCCATATTATAATTGGTGAAAGCTTGGATTTCATGAAAATTCTTCGTAGAATTCTTGGAAGAAACAACCTTTATTCTAGGAATAAAGATCTATTGGGATAGATTTAAAGTTGTTAAGACTCTCCGAGAACTAGTACATTGGAAAATGTACGTGACCTGGTGTCTCATACGCTTTGAGCATATGGAGTCACAAACAGGCCAATCCTAGTGATGGTCTCTGGATTGATGTTGAGAACATACTTAGTATCTTAGAGAACTAAGCATGATGTCTTAAAAATATGGAGAAGGAGAACTTGAAGTGATTGGGATCACTGATGCAAGTTTCCTAACCGATAAAAATAACGGTACTATACAGTTTGAATAACGGAACAGTGAGCTGGAAATCTTCCAAGCAAGATACTGTTACCGAATAAACAACAAATTCGGGTTATTGCTGCAGCTGAGGCAGTAATAGAAGCCATCTGGGTTATTAACAAATCTGATTAGATTAGATATAGTTCTGTTAGCAGCTGAGCTAGGCTACAGTGCAGATTAAAAAATTAATGGTCTCATCAACGATCCAGATATATACTTTGACTATTCATCTAATTCGTTCGGATCATACATCGTGGTGATGTGATGATCGAATAAATTGCATCAGACGATAATCATACAAATCCACTGACGAAAGCCTTTCCTCAGCAGTTTGAGCGAACCGTACATAGTTCGGGTGTAAGACACTCGAGTGACTGGCTATAGGCCAAGTGGGAGATTGTTGGACAATTATGACCCATAGCGTCACTATTGTATAGATCATGGTGTGTTGTACAAATTAACTATGTGACAAGGAGATTGCACTCTTATCATTTGTGATTAGATCACCTAGATGTATAAATGATAGGAGGTCCTTATGATTAGTTCCTGGATTGAGATGATATGAGACAATATCAGTCCACGAAAGATTAATCATTAAATATACCTAGTCGTAGTATTATCGAGACTGGACATCGATAATGCGGAATAGACTAGTATTACACTTGTGCGTGTTATGTGAGATCATAACGACATAGTTTTCATATATTTGGGTATAGGATACTCATGCAAGTGTAATAGGAGGTTGTGTTTTACCGATGGTACGGAAAATAGCTTCGCTCTGGATAGACCCCTCGGAATTCTATTGGTGGTATGACTATGTGTCTATGGAAGTCCGAAATCAGGGTAGGTGTATTTGGTCTTAACCTGAGACTTGCACCGCTAATGCTTGCGACAATCGATATGCTTTAGTTTTGGTCGTCCAGGGCTTTAAACCGGTTCTGTGTACGCCTCTGCTGGGTATATTGAGAATCGTAGTGTATTGGGTGTGATGTCAAGACGGAAGTATCACTCCAGTCATAGTGGAGATGATGTCACGTAGGATACGGTACTAGTGCTCTTAAGTACTGCAGTCATCGGGATGTTATGACTAGGTCATGTATATCCGATTATAGAGACTAGTTACCAGACATCCGACATGTGCTTCATACGGGGCAGACACAATTCCAGCCCCAGGCCTAGCACGTGACAATCCGATACTGGATCGCAATACTCAATACTACGTATACTACGCCTGACATAGATTATATATTCCAGTAAGAATATTTCTGGAGAATTGGGTAGGCACGGTGCTTTGCTAGAAGCCAACCATGTCTTGTAAATCGATAAGCACGTGGTACGAGGTACGAACGTATTCGGATAATCTGATGACCGTATTTACTGCCAACATATCCAGGGATCTCTTGGGTCGCTTCCCAAAAATTCACCGATGATAGTTGATTTAAATTAGAATTAATCTAGGATTAATTAAGAGAGAGAATTAATCTGGGATTAATTAAGATGGAGAAAATTAATCTGGGATTAATTGAGCTATTATTGAATCTGGGATTAAATGTGTTCCGAAGAGAGAGAACGCGATTAATTTGGAATTAATTGGTAAAATACATTTAATAGTTAAATTTGATTTTTCTATTTAATTTATTTGTATGGGCTAAAATTAATATATCGGATATATTAATATGAATTGAATTTCGTTACGAAATTAAAGTCGGACTTTAATACGGACGAACGAATTAATTTAGAATTAATTCATAAACGACGTTCGTAATATATTTGCGAGGCATCATCATTTAATTAAATTAGATTTAATTATTTAGCGACGAAAGTTCGTTTAATCGGATTAAACGGAACCGCGCCACGGAAAATGTTCGTAGAGACATTTTGAGTTTTGAATTCAAAATGGTGGGGCCCACTTCACATATGTCACACATGTGAAGTGGTGGTTGGAAAGTGGTTGGCATTTATGCCAAAACCACTTACTTTCCAACCACTTGGTTTAGGTGAAACCAAATTACCCCAACTACATGGTTTTGGTGAAAAGGGTAAAAACCCTTAAACAAAACCCAAGCCCTCTCTCTTCACACTTGTGTAATACAACACTTGGAACAAAATGGAAACCCTAATACACAAAATGGGCGTGAGCTTCATCAAGCAAATGGGCGTGAACTATGGCCTCCCTCTCTTTGATTTTGTGGCAAAATCAACAAAGCTAGCACTTGGAGAAATCAACTAAGGTGATAGGGAAACTACTTCAAGAGTTGGAATCATCACTTAAAGCTTGGATCTTGGAGATCTCTTCTCAAAATTTTAAAGCTCAAATCCGTTCATTGTAAGTATATTCCGCAACTTATTTTGAATTTATGAACACCTTTACATGCTTATTAGATCCTTAGCATGTTCTAGGAACACTAACACTACGTGTTCCGACTCGATTTTTGAAATTCGGGTTCTATGTTTAACTATTTTTCTCGTAGATGTCAAAAATACAAAAACAACAACCAATATCGGTCCTCATCATGGGTATTTTTATAATTTCCCATATAAGGACAAAAATGTAAATTTTAGAAAATTGCAAAATTCACAAATCCCATTAAATAATTATTTTGATTATTTTAAGTTTCCGAAAATGTGAATTTATTGAAAATAATATTTTCGGATTTTGACCTGTTCTGATCGAAATTAAATAAATTGCTATGTGTTAATTAAATTAAAGAATAAGATTCTAAATAATTTGATTAATCCAGAATTACCAAAATTCTAGTGGGAGTGATTATATGAATATAATCAACAAAAAATTATTTTGAATCAATAAAGTTGCCTCTTTAATAAATTAAATTTGTTAATTTATTAACATTGATATTGATCAAAGTAGTAATGGTTTTAAAAAGTACATCGTTAAATTGATGTAAGAATTTAAATCCCATCACTAATTATAATTATACATTCTGATGTATTATTAATTAGACCTAAAATATTAAATCTCCCGTAAATAATGTTCGCCTTCAACCTTCCAATATAGTTAATGGATTATCGACATTTCTATATGGGCAACCGAACAATTATCAGATGAGAGACCTTTATGGGGTATCGTGATCTATTTGACCCGTTTCTATAAAAGATTATTTTTGGCTTCCAACAACTGTTAGGTGAGAGGTTTGATTATATTCCTGTATAAGAAAAAGTATTGGGTCTAGCCCAAATAGATTGAAGCACCAACAGCTGTTACGTGAGGTGTCTAAATCTATAGGTTGATTGATCAAGCCTTATAATTAGTTACAAATAAGAATGTGTTTCTAACTTGTTGGGCTTATGGGCCAACAATTGTCAGGCGAGGTTCCATAAGTTTATTAAGAAATTGATCACCCGCGAAATATGTAATGAGATTATATATTATCCTATCTCGGGAGTATAGGATTTGAATAAAGTAGTGGGATCACTGTTCATTTTGAAGTCACAAATTAAATGGTGTAATATTTACAACAATGCATATTGATGTATTCTTTTTTCCTGAAAAATACATAAACAACAGAAACTCACAAGTGATACATCTACTGTGAAAGAAATCTCTAACCCTCTTCAGAAAATAATTGACATCCATTATCCAATGGACCTATTTAGTAGGACTAGTATATAAATAGTCTGATGCTTTTCACTCACTACTAATTTATATGAGAAAAGCTAAGCATTCAAATTATTTCAGAATAGTCATGAACTATCAGATAATTACATGAGTCCTTGATGGGCCTACACCCATAATCCATTCTGAACATATTTTCCTTAAAAGTTTTGAAACAGTCCTCGACCATTTTAGTTGGACTAAAACATGAATGAACCTTTTTTGGATTGTTAAAGGATATAGTATCATTCTACAATAGAACTTACGAAGAAAAGAAATGAGATAGTTCTTACCATGCAGTCTTCTATTATGACAACAAAAGCAAGAAATCCTCTGGGTTTTGACCTTAATGAGGTATCTCTTAGAGAATTTGGAAGGAAAAAGACCAAATCCATAACAGGGTGTCAAATATCATACAAAAGATGAATATCATACGAGGAACTGTCATCTATACCTTGAGAGCTTGAGATCAAAGAAACCATAATATACGATTTCATATCATGTTACAGAACTAAATTAAAAGTTATATCAGATTCTAATTTGTGAATTATAGATTCAAAAGTCGTTTCATAGATTAGGTCACATTGGATAAAACAAATTATAAAGATGGGTACGGATGGACTTTAAGTCCATTGGGTTATGAACCTTACCCAACTTGAGAATCCTATCTTCGATGTAAGATGGCCAAATTTCCATTTGCTTGTCAAAGGTTAGAAGCCAATGAAATCATTGAACTGATCCATATAGAAATAAATGGGTTATTCGATGAAACGATTGCATAAATGTTCTCATACTTCATAATCTATACCGATGTTGGATCACTATAAGGTTATTTGTACTTATTGAAGTACAAAACTGAACACATGAAATTTTCAAATGATTCAGAGCAAAAGTAGAGAAACAAATAGTAAAGAATATTAAAACATTACGATTTGATAGTTGTATATTATATTTGAGTACTGAATTTCTAGATTTCTTTATGATTAATATTATTTTTTCTTTAATTCATTATTTCTTGTACATGTTAAAGTAATGATGTATCGAAAAGAAGAAATTATACCTGACTTGATATGATATGATTTATAATGAGTTTCGCGAACTTACTCACATATTCTCAATGCTACAATAAATATCTTGAATATGGTTTCATCAAAATAATTCCCATAACTTCATATTAGGTACAAAGTGATAGATGTCCAAAACTTCAATAAGTTGAAGTCTTGGTAATATCCAGCTTTTGTTAAAATTATTTAACTTGATGAGCTGGATGTAAATATGGAAATTTTTATATTGATAAAATGTCCGATTGATGAGCTTATTGATATGGATGAATTTGTTCATACAAATCAACTTGGTTGATCTGATATTCAGCCTTTTGTAGACCAAACCTTTCGTAGATCCTTTAGGATAAAACACCTTCCGCATAAATAATTCTTTCTATATAAGCAATGATTTTGAATCATTTATGATAAAAGAAGAGATGCATAAGGTTGATCTTATAACCTGGGATGAGACGATATTAGATATTAATTCTGGAAGATGGTTTGGAACCATGAAACCCAAAATAGAGTAATTAGGTATGGTCACTAATTGATCCACATATGAGAGTTGTCCTTATTGGCCTATTTGGATAGTACTTGCCATATCAGCTTATTATGACTGTTAGATGTGGAAAATGGATCTGTAGACATCCATCTTCAATGTTTCATTGAGGAGACCATATATATGAAATAACTTATAAGGCTTGTTTAAGATAATCGAACAGATAGTAAACTGCATAGATCCATATTTGGAATAAAACAAGTTTCCAGAAAACGGAGCATATGATTCATTGATGCAGTCAAATTGTTTGACTTCATCATGAATATTGATAAACCATGGGTCTACGAGAAGGAAATTAACAATTCCATTCAATTCATTGTGAAGTATATATATGATATACTTAAGATGGGAATTAAAGTGAACGTGTTTAACTAAGGCAAAATTACGGTTGTCTAATATGATCTCCATATAAATTATCTGAGAGTAGTAACCTATATTAAGGTTTTTATCTCTATATGGATAGAGAGAAACAAATATTAGGTCTTTCCCAGAAATTTGTACATAAAAATAGTACTGAAAAAGTTTCAGTATAGATGACATTAGAAAAGTGTCTTTACTTGCAGTCAAGGCGTTCATCTCTCCAAAAGAGATGAGATCCAAGAATGAATTCAATCATGTGCACATGTAGAAGATTACTTATGCTTTAGCCATAAGGAGTCTCATGCACGTGATTCTATGAACGAGATTTGATATTACAAATGTTGTAAGAGTTACGAGCAAATGTTAAACATATCCTGGAAAATGACATTTGACTATAGTCAAAAGGAATCCTGACGTACTTAAGAAGAACTAAGGATTTGGCTTTGACTTATGAGAGAGGTAAAATAAGGGTTACATTGATTCTAAATTTGAGTTAGACATGGATGAAATAATTACGCGTTAAATTAATGGTCATATTAATGGTTGAATTTGAAAATTTGTTGTATTTAATTGGGATTGAATCAAAGACGAAGATTTTGATATAATGTTCCTCTATATGTCTAGTTTATGTTGGATTTTACGGATCTTAGTTTTAATTCCTAGAACTAAAGTTATAATCCATTCTTTGCACCATGTTATACAAAATAAAACCAGTAATTTTACTACAGTGCGACCAAGTTTGAAAATTTACTACGATTTCGTCTTAAGTCAAAAAATTCCAATTTTTAGATATGTTGAAACTTAATGTGTCTTGTTTGCTTAAAATTTTACTGTTTGACGATCAGACATCTAAAACACAAGTTATAAGTGACTAAACATAGCTTTTTCGGAACATGACATAAACTGACTTTACTGCATAGTTAATGAATTTCGTTGCCCTTCCGATATTATTCAATTCAGCCACAAACCTTATATTGTCTACATCCGTATTTATTTTCTTCTGAAGCGGTTATTTGGAAGAGTTTCACATAGATTACTATAACTGTCTCTATTACAGAAGCCGAATATATTGCTACTTCTGAAGTTGTGAAATAGGCTTTCTAGCTCTGTATGTTAGTAATTGACCACATAATGGTTTCTTCCAATGTCATTACAATATCTTAATACTGAGATAACAATGGAGCTATATAAACCAGGGTCTCACCAGATGTCTAATGAATATTCTACTTAAGTATCACTAGATTAGTTAGTTTATAATAGATAAACAATTAATTGTGTTTGAAAACTCTACAGCGAAAATATTATGGACCCATTAACTAAGCCTATGACCCAACAAAAAATGAATCACCATCTCTGGAAGATGGGTATCTAATACTGATGTGATTGGCTCAAGTGCAAGTGAGAGTTCTGTAACAGCCCTAATCCGGGAGATACTGCTGGTAGGGAATAGGCCATACTATTCCCCTGAGCCTCAGACTCTCTAACCATGAACAATACTAATACTATTTTCTCTATTTAAATATCTTATGTATGGGACCGTAGCCCAAATTTAATAACATAACACACAAACTCGACATTAATAACCGTGTACTCAATAAAACTTACTTTTACAATGACTATCACATAACCAAAGACTAATACTTTCTGAAAGTCTCTTACGAAATTGCTGTTAATAAAAACTTTACTTTATAGAAATCTTTTCTCTGAAAACTGAATCTGAAACTACTTCTGAAAACTGAGCTCTGTATATCTACTGAAAACATGACGCGTGGGGGCATTACGTATCATCGTCCCCCATACTCCTAACTAGAGCCAGAAGTGCAAACCCATGACATTGGGGCATTACGTATTGCCGTCCCCCAAAGCATGCCACTACCTGTCCCTGAACTAGAGTCAGGAGTTCGGATCTATGCTATTATCTGACCCTGAAATTAGGATATAGAGGCATCTGTCATAACTAGTCTTGAACTAGGATCTAGGGGCATTGCGTATCACTGTTCTCCCAATCCTCTACATGTGCACATGTTTATCTGTCAATTCCATAAGTCAGAGCTGAGGTGAGTTTTTCCCCCATGCCTCCAAAAACCTCAAAACTCATGCTTTTAAACTCAATCTTTCTAAAACATTTCTTAAGATATGATATGTCATGAAATAACTGTAATAAGATTGGCTAACGCCCTAGGTGCGTAAAAATAAGTCTTTTTTTAAAACAATGTATAAAAAAATTAACTTAGAAAAAAAGTGTCCACTCACAGATTGGAATCTGGCTGGTGCTATACTACTTCATCGAAGGAAATTACAATTCCTGCAATGATCTATAAGCGGTAACTTGGTTAGACTATAAACCATGAGATAAGTTTCGAAACTAGGCTAAACTTCTCAATTCAAGTATGTGATATCGTCACTTGGTATATCATGCTTGTAATAAGATGTAATGTATGTATGCGAACTGATATGAGACCCTAAGGGTGGTCTCTAACACGCTAGGGTGGAACTGGGATGGTTTAAAACTGATTTAGGGAAATTCTGGTCTTCGCATCGTGACGCGCTTAATTCCAGAAATGAATTGCCTGAAATTTCCAGTGCGCTTCGCGACGCAAGCCCTTGCGCGTCCTGACACGTTCAAACCAGAAGCAATTTTGCACATATTTCCCAGTACGCATCCCGACGCGAAGTGCTTAGCGTCGCGACGCGAGGCCAAAATTCATGGCTTATCTCAACTTCTCCATATCTAATTGCTCAATACACTTCCAGCATTTTCACCCATCATATAACATTATCAAAGCAACCCTTAAATCTCTTAAATCTCAATTTATTAAAAATCTAAGTTTTCCATACAATTTAACACTTTCTTAATACAATTAGTTTCTTAGTTTATTGTTTACTTAAATGCAACCCTTATCATACCAAAAACACTAACATTGTGTTAGTTAATCAAAATCCCACAATCCATAATTTGGGTCAAGGGTTCTTACCTCATTTCCTTGATTTCCACTACTCTCCAAAGCCTTTAATGGTTTACCAAGCCCCTTTTTCTCCTTTGTTTCTTTTTCACTCTTCTTCTTCTTTTTCTTCTTCTTGTTTATTGTTTACTTCTTCTTATTCTTCTTCCATTCCGGACAGCCCGTGGTTATGCTCCAAATACCACGGGCTGTCCGGAATGGAACATCATAGAATTTCGTATCAGAATTTTGAAGAATTTATTGATTGTCCCCAAAGTCGTTCCATGAGTGTATTTGTGTCCCAACATAATTTATATTATGTTACCTTCGTCCCATAATGTAACAGTACTACAATGTAACAATAGTAGTGACTACCGGTCGTTACAAGTTCTTTGTTAGGGATATGGCCTATCACCAATCGTGTCATACGATTCATGAGTATTATTCTTATGTGAATATAATATTCTAATTAGTCGTAAATGATGGAGTTGGTGCTTAGAGTGCCAATCCGAATTGTATATTTTATTATTTATTAATAAAATAACTATATTTATCATGTCATACCTCATTAATGGTATTGTCATTACGCGTATTAGATTGATGTATAGATATGCTAAAAATGAAATCCACCTTAGAATAGTCTTGACACTAGGTGTAAACGATTCTTAAAGTAAATATTCCTAATCGTTGGTTTTGGAATACGGTCGAATTCCTATAACCTAGAAGACTAACACATGTCGTATATTGGAATAGGAGTTCCAATGGTTTAACCTGATGTACCATGAGTTTTGGAAACTCGTATAGACATGTGGGTATTCGTTGAAGCGAATACTGAATGGCTCACAAGTGATTCCTAATAGTTGGAAGTACACACCATCGTAAATAGGAATCTCCTCGAGTCGAGTAGCATATGTAATCCTTTGAATATAAGATATCATTGATTTTGTGTGAGATCCTCCACACTTTGATGCCATGTATTTCAGAAATATTTCATGGTGTGGCCTCTAGATGTTCATTGGGTGTGGACCGATGCACTCAGTAATCAAGTGCGAAGTAAGACAAGATCCATCGGCCCGTATGTGTACCATAAATGGGTTTAGGTATCCATGTTAGTAAAGTCACGATTATTAAATCTTTGGCCAAAGTCGATCACCTAGGGTGGATCACATCAGTTATGAAGAATCGTGGACATATCGACATGAGATGTACGTCTCGGAAACTTGACGGTATATTCTATGTTTCCTAAGCACAACTCGGATAGCCTACGACAGAGGGATGGTTAAACATATGTGATGACCTCGAATTGTATAGTTCAGAAAGGTAGTTCATGTTCTTCGCGAATTCGGAGGTGGCCGAATTACGTACATATTAGCTAGGCTTATATGACGAACATGTCTGAACTTAGAGAGTCCCAATATGAAGTGTACGTGTTGAGCACTTGGGTAGCCGATTATTTTTGATAAAAGATAATATTCAATATTATAATTATCAATTAAGATAATCAAGTGTTATTGGATAATATTGATTATTTACTTTGACCTAATTGGATTAATTGGATTAATTCAATAATTACACACGGGCTTAATTGTAAAATCATAATTATCTCTACCATTTGAGGATATTATGGTAATTGTAAGTATGTAATAATAAGTGGTTTTGACTTGATTTAATTGGATTAAATCAAAGTGGAAAACATTGAACTAATCCATTTCCTAATCATTGGCTTGATTTAATTGGATTAAATTAAAGTGGGAGACAATGGATATTAGTCACACCTAATTATACACATTTGTACAAATTATATTAAGCCCACTTAAAAATTGATTACAACTTTTATTAATTAAAAATTACCTAATTTTTGCTATAAATAGCAAGCTTTAGGAAGGTTTTAATTACAAGTACAAATACAAGCAAATTCTTAGAGAGATTAGCCTAAGTTAGAGAAGTGTTTAGAGAAGCTTGTGAGGTCTCTATAACATTTCATCTAGGAGAAACCAAGATTGGATCTTGAAGTGAAGCTTACTAGCATTGGAAATCAAGCTTGCATACCTTGCAGGTTCTCCAACCATTTCAACAAAGGAGAAGTAGATTGGATCTTGCATCAAGCTTACTAAGGTAATGTTTGATATTCTCCTAAGTTATGTTCTTTTATGTATTAGATGCATGATCACATACCTTAATGTTGAAATAAGGCTAATAAATTGTGTTAGGATTCTTTGGAAGTATAAACACAATATGCTTGTAATTGGGTCAAATTATTTATGTTAGACATAAACATAAAATTAGAGTTTGGAATTCTAGATTAAAACTTAAAGTTATGGCTACTATTCTAGAATCACTTGAGCAACTTTTGGTGACCTAGAATTATTCACGAGACATTTCTTATCGGGATTCTAATTTGGTTTGTGTATTGGATTCAAAATTTACGCAAATACGTATTTAGAATAATTTTTTTTTGTAAAAATATTTGATATTTTGAAAAACTTGATTTTTATTCTATAACATGTGTTGATGCTAGTTTTGAAGTTAAAAATTAATTTTGAGTGTTTTTTAAGTGTTAAGGGAAGATCAGAAGAAATTAGGGTAAAAAACCGTAACTGCCCCAACAGTAAATCAATTTATGATTAATATAATGGAAATCTTATAAAATCTTGCATAGGTTCAATTGATATCATAAGATTATGTAAAATATGATCCCATGATGTTGTTGGAGTTTGTGCATGGAGCGTCAATCCGAATAATATATAGAATATTATATTTTATTATTTATGAAGAAAATAACTATATTTTCATTTCAAACTTTATTAATGGTAATGTCATTATGCATATTAGATGGTGATATATGTTGAGAATGACATCGACCTTAGAATAGTCATGTAATAATACTGGACACTGGATGGTCCGACATTGTGATAGTATTACTATTATAAATTATTCTTAAAGTAAATATTCCTAATGGAAGGTTTTGGAATACGGTCGAATTCCAATAACTGAGAAGATAAGCACATGTCGTATATTAGAATTGGAGTTCCAATGGTTTAACCCAATGTACCATGAGCATGGGAAGCTCATATAGACATGTGGGTATTCGTTGCAGCGAATACGGAATGAATCATAGGTGATTCATAATAGTTGGAAGTACACACCACTATCAATAGGAATCTCCTCGACTCAAGTAGCATATGTGATACTTTGACTATAGGCTATTATTAGTTTTGTGTGAGATCTTCCATACTTTGATGCCATGTATGTCAGACGCATTTCATGGTCTGGCCTCTAGATGTTTGTTGGGTGTGGACCGATACACTCGTTAATCAAGTGCATATCAAGATAGGCTCTATCGGCTCATATATGTACCATAAGAGGTTTAGGTATCCATGTGAGTAAGTCACGATTCTTAAGACTTTGGCGCCAAAGCCGATCACCTATGGTGGATCGCTTTTATCAGAAATGGTTTCTGATTAAGTTGTAAAAAATCATGGACATGCCGACATGAGATGTGCGCATTGGAAACTTGATGGTGTATTCTATATTTCCTAAGCACAACTCGGATAGCCTACAACGGTTGGATTGTTAAACATATGTGATGACCTCGATTTGTAAAGTTCAGAAATGTCGTTCGTGTTCTTCGCGAATTTGGAGGTGGCCGAATTACGTACATTTTAGCTAAGCTTATATGACGAACGTATCTGGACTTAGAGAGTCCCACAATATGAAGTGTACTCGTCGAGCACTTCGATAGCCGATAATTTTTGATAATAAATAATATTCAATATTATAATTATCAACTAACATAATTAAGTGTTAATGGATAAGATTGATTATTTACTTTGACATAAATGGATTAATTGGATTAATCCAAAATCACACAAGGGCTTTATCGTAATTTCATAAATATCTCTACCATTTGAGGATATGTTACTAATTTCAAATATGTAATTATATGTGTTTTTGGCTTGATTTAATTGGATTAAATCAAAGTGGTAGATAAAGGTAATTAGTCACACCTAATTATATATATTTGGACAAATTGGATTAAGCCCACCTAAAAGTTGATTAAAACTTTTATTAATTAAAAATTGCCTTAGTTTTGCTATAAATAACCAGCTTGAGGAATGTTTTAATTAAGTTAAATAAGCATGATAAGCTTGTGAAAGCTATGTACAAGTATTTCTTGGAGAAATTAGCCTAAGTTCGAGAAGTGTTTAGAGAAGCTTTGGAAGTACTCTATAACATTTCATCTAGGAGAAATCAAGATTGGATTTTGTAGTGAAGCTTGCTAGCATTGGAATCAAGATTGGATCTTGGAGTCAAGCTTGCAAACCTTGGAAGTTCTCCAACCATTTCAACAAAGGAGAAGGAGATTGGATCTTTGTATCAAGCTTACTAGGTAATGTTTGATATTCTCCTAAGCTATGTTCTTTATTAGTGAAACATATAGTGATGAATTATATATTGGATACATAATTACATAGCTTAAAGTTGAAATTAGGCTATTGAATTATGTTAGGATGCTTTGGAAGTATAAACACAATATGTTTGTAATTGGGTCAAAGATTTTCATGTTGGTCATGGAATAATTAATAAGAGTTTGGAACTGTAGATTAAAGCTTAGAGCTATAACTACCATTCTAGAATCACTTGACCACCTTTGAGTGACATAGAATTTTTCATCAGTCATTTCATTGTGGGATTCTAAATTGGTTTGTGTTTTTATTCAAACAAATGCACATATATTTTTAGAATACATGTTTGTTTGTTGTATAACATGTTTTGATGGTGGTAGGTGTATTGAAGTATTAGGAGAAAAGTAGAAGTATTTAGTATTAGTTTCAGTTGAAATTGCTCACTGCCTAGGGCAGCGTCGCGACTCTGACCTTCCAACATCGCGACATCGAGCATCAATCCTAGGAGCATTGTGACACCCACCCTCCCACGTCACGATGCCGAGACGTTCAGCTCCCGCAGTTGCTCTCGTACTTTGGAGCGTCTCGACGCCCAAGCTTTCGCATCGTGACGAACAGAGCTGATGAATTTTGAAACTTCATTTTCTTCGTTTCGAAATTTCTTGACTCCGTTTTGGTCCCCATTTTCCCACAGACTCGAAACAGAATGTAGTTTTACATAAAATATTTTAAAATACACCCATGCTAGATATCTACTGTAATGTCCCTCCTAATGTCAGGATGCTACCAGCAGGAGACTGGAAAATCCATCTCCATAAGCCTCTGATATTACTAAAATTTCAGCATGACCTCTACTAAAAATCATGAAACCTGGATCAAAGTCCAGCACCTTGAGGTGTCCTGATATTAAATCTAAAAGAAATCATCTCAACTCATGCAAATAGGCCTCCGGCCTGACAAATCTCAACTCATATGTAAATAGGCATCCGGCCTAATATTAGACAAATAACTACAAATAACTACGTGATCGATATGATTTAAAATTATACATACGATACAGATAAACAAAACTAAGATTATGGGAGCCCAATTACACCTCCCAGAATCATACAACGACTCAAGACCCACTTGATTGCATCGGGGTGATCCACTATCTGCAAGACGTCAAAGGAAATCTTCTATCTCTTTAAGTCCAATGTGAACCTGCAAAACTAACAAACAGTCGGGGTGTGAGTTATAAAGCTCAGTCAGTAACTCACGTCTTATGTAAATATATCAAGTAACAATAAAAACTTAAATAGAAATCAGATATATGTAAATATACAAACTTATAAATCTCATCTTTACCCGTTGGCCGTTTACTTATATTATACCTGGATAATTTACTCACTGTACTGAATGCAACAATGTATTGAACCTATCTTCTCGATTCCACAATATCTTTCACATCTACGGAATTCTAGCATCTCTCATACACCAATCTAGAAGTATTCATCCACATACATACATACTCTTTTTCAGTACTGTAGCTATACTTTATATACTAACAACATCAAATTTCTCCTAATCAGAAATAACTTATTGTCTACCAAACCACCCAAACCTACGGCTAAGGCCATCCCAAACCCGTGGTGGTTTAGTCAGCTTAAACTATGGCTGGTTACTTCATATGAATTACTTGAGCTAAAACACAAACATTAGCTAACTATGAGTTGTAAAATTTTTACTGAAACCTCAGACCTCTATACAATGTAAGATATCGATGCTTGATTCCATCCATTGGAATCCTCACAAACTGCATTCTAAATATTGTAAACAGCCAACACTCGACCCTTACATTAATATTACAAAATCGACCATGTATCTCAACATGCAATTTATACTAGGTACATACTTATAGAATACTACGATATTACCCATCAAATCAGAATTAAGTATGCCTGAACTTCCATAACAAAGAAAATATCTCTACCAAATAAGAGAACCAACTGTGCCTGGCCCCGTAGGGCAAGCTATATGCAAAAACTAGAATTTATATATATGAAAATTGTAAGCTTTAGTACAAACTCTGAAAACCGTATAGATTTGTAAAACAAGAAATCTCATATATTGGAAAATATCAAGACAACTGGGAGTAAAACTGAATTCAAAATCTGTGATGGTATACAAGATCAAGTAGTATCAAAATCCTCTACATGAAATCCAATTTGGTAATCCGTTGGAAATCAATTCTTTTATAAAGTAAACAGTTATGTACAAGGATTATCATGAAAATCTCCATAGTTCTAAAGCTGAAATCGTCTTAAGAAAGCTATATTTTCTGAAATCTTTTTTTTTTAAAAAAAACATGCATTTTTTCTGTAAAACTTTTTCAGAAACTCTGTTATGTCTGTAAAACTCTGATTTTTTTCTGCAAAAGTTTATTCTCGTGAAAACGCTTTTATAAAATTTACCACTTCTGAAAATCATATCTCTGGAAATCAGTTTTTGAAAACTCTATCTCCGAAATCTGTGGAGAAATCTGACGCATAGGGGCATTACGTCTCGATGTCCCCCCATACGCAAAATCTGGCGCTTTGGGGCATCCCCCATATGTAAATATCTGGCGGTCATGAGGCGTTATGTCTTGCAGTCCCCAAGCAAAAAATCTAGAGTCAGGGGTACGGATATATGCTACCCTTCTGACTCTGAATCTTGGATCTAGGGGCATCTATCCTCCATAGTCCTGAACTGCGTGTGCACAAGATATCTATATCCGTCAATTCCATATCTGAGTCAAGTTACATACTGAGGTGAGTTTTCCCCCATGCCTCCAAAAACATAAAATTCAAGCTTTTAAATCAATCTTTTAAAAAGACATTTTCAATCGTAAGAATCTGTAAATAAATTTGGCTAACACCCTAAAATATTTAAAAGTAAGTCTCAAGTCAAACTGATGAATAAATCTCAATTTGAAAAGGAAAAATGGTCCACTCACTGTAACTAGGATCCAAAGGCGTTATACATCGCCGTCCCCCTGGTCCTAGAATTGTATCTTTCAATGTACTCTATGTCTCCCTCTGGGTATGAAAAATGCATATGCATCATCATAACAACCATATGATCATGTAAGTCATGCGATGAAATGTAATGCAATGCAATGCCATTACCCATATACACAACAAAAAAGTCAACCATAGTCAATTTCGAGCTGGTGACATCTCACTCATCCAATAGATACAAAAGGGCCCGTACCCCATTTCAACAAACACATCCATATGAAAAATGCCCGCACGTGTCATCAAACATATCAACACATTTCATACACTGGTTCCACACTCAGACCAAAACTAAACTGGAGTCTGGAAACTTCGTTAAAACTATTTACAAAACTTTTACATCTCACATACTGAAAACGTGTTCTACTAGGAGATCTGCTTAACTATAAAAATGTAACGACAACTTGTCTAAACTTTTCATGTTGATATTAGCTTGCTATCTAGAAACCCGACACTATGCATACTTTCAGAAAATCTTTTCTATACGTGCTATTTTTTGAATCTCATTGACAGTACCTCTAAAAGCTCTCATATCCTGCTTCCAAAGACTTCATAACTAATGTTACATATTTCTATGAGTCTGTAATCTAAACACATATCTACATACATATATAAACATACAATCAACTATCATACCTTGTCTACCTAAGGCAAGATCACAATGAGGTACTTACCTGGGGTCCATGCTATCATTTCTCTGTCCCTATATGTAATATAAAATATGGATGATTATGGTCGTTAATCATTAAAAATTTTACCGATAGCATAAACTCCGCAAATTTCCGAGAAAACCCAAATTAAATCCGTTTTCAGTGATTTAGGTTTCATTACTCATAATACATTATTCTATATCCATCCAGTAGCTCAATATGCAAAGTACGCGTTTCCAGAAAATCCTCCGAAATATTTTCGAAAAAATGCTGCGGAAGGATCCTAATCCCTCCGAACCTCTCCGGATTTAAGTAAACATATTCGTAATATTATAAATAACTCATAACTATTATAAAAACCAAAAAACATATTTATACGTAAAAACCCACTTTTACCGAAAACTTACATATTCTATCGGATCGATCAAACTCGTTATGTTTTCACTCAGATTCTACCGAATGCTCATACTCAATATACTAATACTCAAATAATTCAATTTATATCAATATTATACTCTACGAAGCTATTGAATACATCCGAAAATTTAACTATAAACTTGAAATCTGCGGATTTTTACCGAGAGGTCATACTGAGATTTCGAGGGCATAAACGAACTCCAAATGATCCTATGAACGTGCTTGAATCGACAGAATTCTGATCTGAGCTACTGTTCATTCGAAGTTACAGTTCATCGCCGTTTGTCTCTTCATTATGCGTGCAACCGAACAAGAATCGGTAAAATTGTCATTGCCAACTTGTAGTACTATCCGAGAGCTTCGATTTGGTGGGTGGCTCGGGTTGTGAAATGAAACGAGGAGCCAGGATCGAAAAACTCATTTTCGTGCCTTTCTCCCATTTTTTCTCGCCGTTCCGGCCGTCAAATAGGGAATCGTCGCCCACCACGTGGCCGGCCTGCTTTGGACGAAGCCGGCTGTGCCGGTGCGCACCGCTAGGTGTGGTCGGTCGGCCATGCACCGACCACGACTTCTCTCTCTCTCTTCTCACACTCTCTCTCATTTTTGTATATATGTTTTGAGGGGTGATTTGCAATAATAAAAAACCTTTGGCTTTTAATAATATAAGTTTTCAAAAATTGCAATATGGTTCTCGGATTATTACACTCTGACCCCTAACATAGCGCTGAAAATGAAATCAGCTAAATCGATGGCCCTTTTGCTCGAAATTTGGAAAGTGTTCAACACGAAAGTTGTTCGTCTTGGAAAAACGAGTCCTATAGTTCAAGAATTAGCTCAATTGGAGTTCATTTGCTATCTCAAAAACCAAACCAACAAACATTATCCATATAAAATAATATACATAAATCACGTAAGCGGTTCTTTAATGTCACACGATTTCCAATGCATCAAATATCTATTTTAAATGATGAGTTAACGCAGTCACCCAATACAATCATTATTGTGAGGGTGTACATACGAAGCTCATTAGTGCATATTGACAAGTATACACCTGGAACACGTCTTAATCCGAGATCGTCATTAGTGTGAGGATAAGAAACTGTTCAAGACCAAACTATGAGTCACATGAAGTGATTGACCTTGGAGGTCTACCTAATGAATTTATAAAGGCCAAGATCGTCAATAGTGTGAGGCTAGAGTAAATGTCATGGGATCCACTTCCCGCTTTGAAATTTTGATAGTCAAATTTCTATTTTTCTGTTAAGGGAGATTACAAAATTATGTAAAGTAGTGGGATTACACTAATAGATTAAAAATTCCATAATCATTTAGTATTTTTCATATTAAAATGAACAATGTACTGCTAGTGTTTAAATGTTGTCTTGTAGATGGCTGCCGCAAAACCATTAGCGTAATTTTTGGATTCTAATAAACTGAAAGAAGCCTTGAACTACTTAGAGTACGAGATGAACATTCGCCTTGACTTGGAGTTAGAACGATTGAGGTATGTTACGCTTAATCCAATATCTGTCGAATTTGTTGATAATTTGCTTAGACAGTACATAAATGTACCAAATGCTTGGAACGTTATTAGAGCACTCAAGAGGTCTAAGGAATTATTCCATGCTATGCTCAAGGATAAATGAGTAGTTAGCATTCAATTTTTGAACATGATTGACCAGATCCGATATATGGAACGACATGACATTTTGATATATGAAAGACTAGGCCAATATATGATTTTGTCTTCTTTACCTGATACATATGTTGGTTTTGTGATGCATTCGATGCAAGCCATAAATGAAGAGCTTCATAATATGTTACGCTCAAAGATTTCTAAAAAGTCTAAGAAGATTACAATGGGATATTAGAAGAAAGATTCCAAGAAACAAACTGTAAGACCGCTTGTAGCTCATGTGCATGTCTACACTGCAACAAGTCTGGACATATGAAGAAATATTGTCCAGAGATGAAAGGAAAAGCAGGAACCCCAGGTATGCCTTGTATTTTTTCTTAATATTGACATCTCATTAGCCTTAGATGCAAATAGTGGTCGGGTGTTAGACACCAGTAGTCATACTCACATTTGCAACTCCATAAGAGTTAGAAGATGGCAAAACAAAGGAGAGATTCATCTTAGAGTTGGCAATGGCGAGACATTGGATGTCAAAGCCAGATGAGCAATTATTCTAGATCTCCATAATAAATATAAATTAGATTTATATGACTGTTATTATATACCCTCTCTTATCAGATATATGATATCTTTACCGATATTAGATAAAGAAGGATATAAAATAAACATTAAAAATGGTGCTTTATGTTTATATGATAAATACAATGTTCTTTATCTAACGGTCACTATATTTTGAAAACATATAGAGATGCCTTTATTGTAGAGGAAAATACAAGTGATAAATCTGAATTAAATACTGCTGAAATAATACATATGAGATTGGGCCACATAGGTGTTAGACATCTATGAAAATTAGTTAAGGATGGTTTGATTGAAGATCTTACATTCGATCCTTATGTGATTTGTGAGTCATGTTTCCAAGGGAAAATGACAAAGGACCCATTTCTTAGTGTTGTACACCGTGTTGAAGATTTATTGGAACTTATACACAGCGATATGTGTGGTCCATTAAATCATACTGCTCATGATGTTTCTACATACTTCGTGACTTTCACGGATGATAAGTCAATATATGAATATGTTTACAAATAAGAAATATTTGACAAGTTCAAAATTTTCTGAAACGAAGTAGAAAAACAAAACAGTAAATTCATCAAGTGCATTCTGATAAACACTAAAAATTATACATTTATTAAAAGGAAAATTAATCATTTTACACTTGTAGTTTCATTAATCTCCTTAATTTAGCACAATTATGAAATAATAATTAAATTTATGTTTTATATATTTTTATTGTGATTTTTATTTCTTATGTAGGTAAAATAATACTTTGGATGCTTAACTAGAAAAATGGACTTAACATTTGAATTTTGGAGACCAGAAACTTGAAAGGGAGTTCTAAGAGTGTACAATTTCAGAAATTCTAATTTTGCGCAATTTTCGTATTTTGGCCATACATGTTGACTCCAATATCGAAGTAAGGTGATTTCAAATCCAGATGAAAGAAGACTCAAAGATCTACAACTTTTAAGTTCACAAGAGTTTCTAATTCTGAGGTTTTCAAGGCCGAAAATGATGAAAACTCTAAAGTGTGTTATGTGTAATTATTAAAGTCATTATTAAAAAACAAAAAATAAAAAAATGGAAAATGATAATTTAAAATTTTTAAAATTCTTGCATGTTTGGTGGAGAAAATGATGGAGAAGGCTTGCAAAATTTCAATAAATAGAGCTGCTATGCACCTCATATTTTTCAATCAGATTTCCTTAGTTTTCTCTTAAATTTTGTGGATTTCTAGCTCTTGTGTGTTATTTTTTTAAAAGCTTTCTTGTAATTTCTTTTTCTTTCGGGAATAAAATTATGCTTGTTTTATTCAAATTATGAGTAACTAATTTCTTTTTGCTGGGGTAAAGGGTGAAGTTTTTAATATGAAAATATAGATTAATCTCACTTATATTATAATATATAAATTATAATATAATGATTAATACTTAATTTAAATATGGATTAATTATTGACTAACTCGATAAAAGTTATGGCTGGTTTTAGATACTTAATTTAGATACCGCCTATATGGCTGGTTTTATTTATTTGGCATAATTGAGTACCTAACTGGACTTGTTATTGACAAAAGTTATCACCGTATTTATGATCAGTTTTATTTGTTTTGGCATAATTAATTCCTGAAATAAATTAATTGGGTAATAATGACAATTTATATATTATAACAAGTGAGATTTCTAAATTTAATATTAAAAGTGGATCTCATAACCCCCAATATTTTATTTTATTGATGCAATCTAATTTAACATTTACCAATCACTTCAAAAAAAATCCAGTTTTTTCATTTTCACTTAAATTTTTTTTTTATCATATTAAATATATTCCCTGTGGATCGATCCCGGACTTACCGGGTTATTTTATTACTTCGACACTCTTATACTTGGGAGTAAAGAACCACTTTTTGAGCGTGTCAAGTTTTTGGCGCAGTTGTCGGGGAGTAAATTTAGTAGATAGAATAATCTTTGTATATTTTTTTGTCAATTTTAATTTTAATTTTATTTTCCCTCTTTTTATTATTTTCTTTTTGTAAGTATTGTATTTGAATTTTTTTTTTAAAATTTTTAGCATATAGTTTGTATTTAGATTGTATGAAATATTGGTCTCGATCATTTAGCGGTAGATTAAATAGAGAGTCTTCATCACCTTCATCATCTGTCAAAATGGCCGATAACCAAAATGAAAATCCACCTGCCCGAGTTGAAAACCCAGTTGATCAGGAAGAAAATGAGTCTCAACATGGCGATCTTAATCATCCTAAGACACTTAAACAATTCATGAATCCCGCTAGGACAAGATCACCGTGTTGCATTGTTTTTCCCCTAAATACAGCAAGTTGCAATTTTAAGTTAGGTGTTATCCAACTTTTACCCACATTCCACGGTCTAGAATCAGAAAATTCTTATCACCACTTAAGGGAATTTGAAGAGGTATGTAACACATGCACATACCAAAGTTGCAGCAAGAATATAATTTGATTAAAGTTTTTTCCCATTTCTTTAAAGGATAAAGCTAAAATTTGGCTTCAAAGCCTTATGTCAGGGTCCATAAGAACATGAGATGATTTGCAAGAACAATTTCTGAAAAAATTCTTTCCCCCTCACAGGACAAAGTGCTTTAAGAGGAGAATCACAACTTTCACACAAAAGTCGGGGGAAACACTTTACCAATATTTGGAGATATTTAAAGAGATGTTGAATGTTTGTCCACATCATGGTTTTGAAATATCGAGGCTGGTTGCCTACTTCTATGAGGGTTTAACACCCTAAGGTAGACAAGTAGTTGAAATGATATGTAATGGTGAATTTAAGGACAAAAACCCCGAAGATGCACTAGATTACCTAAAACACATAGCAGATAATGCACAATAATGGTACACACTTGGCACTTATGAGTCGTCTGTAAAACCACAACCATCTGGTAGAAGTATGTTTAACCTTAGGGAAGACCATGACCTTTCTGTTAAGTATGCATCTCTAGCTAAAAAAGTTGAGGCATTAGAAATGAGGAGAGTGATCATGTCAAATCAGTTCAAGAAGTCACCGGTCAAATATGTAATTCAAATGAACATGTCAAACAAGTTTGCCCAACCTTACCAGCCCTACAAGAATGTCTCCATGACCAAGTCAGTTCCATAAACACTTTCAATAGACCAAATCCAAACTCGTACTCCCAAACCTACAATTCTGGTTGGAGAGACCATCCAAACTTCAATTGGAGGAATGATAACCAAGCATAACCATCGCAACAACCTCCCCTAGGTACATCAGGATTTCCGAATTTCCTATAATTATGCATTATATGTCCCACCACCTCGGAAAACCCCTGAGGGTACCTTTATGCATTCATTGAGAAACATGAATCCATCAATAACCAAAATGTTCAAACATTGATTGATTTGAAAGATACCTTCTCCAAAATCACATATGTACTGACCATTAATGAGAAAGGAAAGTTTTCTGCCCAACCATAGCCAAATCCCAAGAGTCATCAAAACCCTTACGAGGGTAGTTCTGGTACTCAACACATAGATCAACTCAAATCTGTTATTACTCTTCGCAGTGGTAAGGTCATCCACATACCTATTCTTGAACCTTGCGAAGATGAAAATAAATCAGATTCAGAGGGTAAGGAAATGATTGATGAACCATTACCCATCGTGGATGATAATAATTTTTCTCATGCACCTCCATTTCCCCAGAGATATATGAAATATTTAAACAGGTAAAGGTCAATATTCCCTTGTTAGATGTCATCCAACGTATACCATCTTATGCAAAATTTCTGAAAGACTTGAGCATCGTTAAAAAAAATATCAGGTAAGAAAGAAAGCTTTTCTAGCTGAACAGGTAAGTTCCATTCTCTCAACCAATAATGCATTAAAATACAAGGACCCTAGTTGTCTAACTATTTCATGTATAATTTGAAATCAAAAAATTGAACATGCTTTGCTTGATCTTGGAGCCAGTGTCAATTTTCTTCAATTTTCGGTTTATCAACAACTTAATATTGGCGAGTTAAAACCAACCCCAACTACTCTTTTACTTGCCAATAAATCAGTCAAGATACCGAAAGGAATCTTGGAAGACGTGTTATTACAAGTCGATAAATTCATATATCTCGTGGATTTTATTATCTTGAAAACACAACATATAGCAGGCAAATATAGGCTAAATCTTGTAAAACTTGGTCATCCATTTTTAGCAATAGTTAACGCTTTAATTAATTACAGGAATGAAATCATGAATTTGTCTTTTGACAATATGATGTTGGAGCTAAATATTTTTAATATGTGCAAACAACCATACGATGAAGACATTGAAGATGAGAGAATGGAACTAATTAAACCAATTATGTAGTAATATATTCAGAGGAGTTTATCTGATCCTACGAAAATTTGTACAGCTAATTTTCCTGAATCAAGTACACAATTAGATTCAGATAATCCTAATGATATTTTACTTGATTCTACACAGGTAGTGGAAGATGATGGAAATAATCAAAATTTTGAGGAACTGGGAACACCAGAAGAAGAAAAACATGAGGAAACATCCAATTTGGAATTGAAGACTTTGCTAGAAGGATTGAAGAATGCAATTCTTAGAGATGAACCAACTTATCCTGTGGAAATTTCTTCCTCTCTCACAAGCGATCAAGAAGGAAAAATACCTCCAGACTAGAGCCATCAAGGCATGGTAGAAACTCTCACAAAACTCCACAATCATTTCCCCTATTTCCTTCAAAATGCTTTGATGAAAATTTACAAATCACACACTGAAAGAATGAGGCTTCTTTTGATCCATGGTATTCTTAGTGATGTTTGTTGGGTAATTGAAGCAAGAGTTCGCTTGGCAGGTGAGTCATCTGACTCTTTCATTTCTAACATATCTTGTTTAGGGAAAAAAACCTATGCTAAGAAAAGAAGAACTAATCAATTAGGTGTTTGTTATAAATATGCACGTTAGACGTGCAACACTCATTGTCGTTCTTTATGAATGGTGTCTGAAAATCGCGAATATAAAATTTAATTCATTAGAGATGACTTAAGTAAGGAGTCTTTAAATGATATATCATTGACTTTTGAGACGCATCCTAGTGGAAATGTTCATCAATACACAATTTCAAAAAGAAAGACAACAATACAAACTCAGGAATCTGACTTTAAAAGACTCTGTTTGCCAATTTATAAGAAAATGGGATGAGAAGCCTATCCCCGAACCATAGAGTGTGTTCAAGCCGTTACTGGACGTAAAATCAAAGGAAGATGTGAGCCACAATCACAACTACCAATACATATTGTTTCAATTTATTACTTTGATTTACTTTCCTTTAAATTACTGTTTTGATTTACTTTAATTTACTGTTTTGATTTCTTTATTTTAATTTTTGCCGACAATTTCTAAATTTTTTGACTTTCATGATCGATTTTACTATTCATCTGAAAATTGTCATTTTACAGGAACTAATGCATTTATTACTCACCATTTTAAAGGATCTATAAATTCAATTAGTCATTTCTCTCTTCGTCACAACTTCAAGAAGCCGATTCACTAATATCTGTGTGTTTTGTGGAACTAGCTCTGGAACTAAACCAGAATTTATTGAGGCTGTAAAAGAAATGGGTAGAGGTATGACAGAAAGAAATATGCACTTAGTATATGGTGGTGGCAATCTTGGATTGATAGGGTGTGTTTCAAAGATCGTGCAAGAAGGTAGCAGTCAAGTTTTGGGGATCATTCCAAAACTTTTGACAAAGGAAAACCTCATCGGAAAATAAAATATAGAAGAATGCATTGTCTGAGGTATGTCTGAAAGAATTACTGAAATGATCAATCATGCTCATGCTTTTATTGCTTTACCAGGTGTGATGGGCACGTTGGAAGAAATATTCACAATTCCGTCATGGGCGAACTTGAACATTCAACAAAAACTCATTGGACTACTTAATGTTGATGGCTTTTTCGATTTTCTTTTTGTATTTCTTGAGGATGCCAAAAGAAATGGGTTTATTTCAAAACAGGCAAAATACATCTTCCTAACTGCAAGAAAATGTGATAATTTAATTGATCAACTCTTAGCTTATTAACCAAAAATCGACCTCATTTTTTCCAAGTTGAACTAGTTTGGTAAAGATCGTGGCAAGAAGCGTAGAGTGGATTTGAATCTTAATCTGTATTTTTTTTCTTTTAAATAGTTGTAGATTCAATTGTAAATTTCACACTAGATTCAATTATAAATTTCACACTAACCAGGTGATGTCTTCTAAACTCTACTTCTTCTTTTTTAGACATTTGGGACAATGTCTCAAATTGGTTGGGGGTATGGGATAGTTGATTAGATAATTTTTGTTTCTATATTTCATTGTTGTATTTTTTGTTCAAAAAAAATCATTTTTGTGTTGATCTTTTTTGTTCAAAAAAAGAGTTTTTTTTAATGTTATTTTTGCTTTGTTGTTATTTTGTGTGTAAAAAAAAATATTTTGTGTTGATTTCCTTTTGTGTTTTTTTTAAAAACAAATACACACAAAATAACAATAAATTTTTGACTAACCAAGTGGAATTGTTGTTCAGAGGTGGCTGTGTAATGAGTTTTCGCTACTGAGACGCATCTTAAAATAATTCGTAACAAGTTATTTTTGTTTATTTCTTTTTGAATCATTTAAATTTGTCAATTCTCCATAATATTGATCGAATTTGATCTTCATATGCTCATCTGACATGTATTATCAACATACACGGTAACATATAAACATGAGTTGTAAGTGAAAATTTTGTAATATTCAGTTCTCTAGTTTGTTGGAGGTAGCACCTAAAGGCAGTGCAATTAGTGTTTTTATTCAAAAAAAAAAAAAACCTAACCATGCTCTTACTTAGTAACCGGAAATCTTGCCTCTCTAAACAGTGATTGTTCGCATAAAACAATAGAGCTTGAGTTTGTAAAAAAAAGGTGTGTGAATAAGTTCGATTTTGTAGCCACTCTAACTCAAGCAATTAAGTGCGTAGGGGTGTTTTAACATTTTATGCCCTAAGACCAACTGGTCTGGGAGTCACTAGTCCAAAGCTCGTTACATGGGTTAAAGAGAAAGCTTAAGGAAATCTGACACTTCTACTTTTTAACATCTCAAATCTGAGCAATTAAGTTTATAGGGGTGTCTTAACACATGCAGCCCTAAAGCCAACTGGTTTGGGAGTCATTGGCCCAAAGCCCGCTACAATGATTAAAGATGTATTATTTATTTTTAAAAAAAATGTATTTATAAATAAATTTTCATTGCCAAAAAGGTGTGAAATATGATATAACTCTAGGAAAAAAAATACTCGCTTTTCAATAAGAACTGTGATTATTGTGGGCACCGTGAATTGATTGATACTTTCTCTTATGTGTGTATGGTAGAAGAGTAAAAATTATAAAAGAATTTGCTATTTGATTATTTAGAAAGAAAGAAAACAATTACTAACTTGGATAATAGTTTTTTTTTTAAGTTTTCGCTTAAATTACTAGGGACCACTAATAAGCTAGTTGGGGGGTGTGATGAACACTAAAAAATAACATTTATTAAAAGGAAAATTAATCATTTTACACTTGTAGATTCATTAATTCTCTTAATTTATAGGTAAAATAATACTTTGGATGCTTAACTAGAAAAATGGACTTAACATTTGGATTCTGGAGACCAGAAACTTGAAAGGGTGTTCTAATGTGGTACAATTTTGAAAATTCAACTTAGCGTAATTTTTGTATTTTGGCCATAACCTTTTACTCCAATATTGGAGTAAGGTGATTTCAGTTCCAGATGAAATAAGACCCAAAGATCTACGACTTTGAAGTTCACAAGATTTTCTAATTCTGAGATTTTCAAGGCCGAAATTGGTAAAAAATACAAAGTGTATTATTTGTAATTATTAAAGTCATTATAAAAAAAATAAAAAAATGGAAAATGACAATTTACAATTGTCAAACTTCCACCAAACATGCTTGCATGTATGGTGGAGAAAATGATGGAGGAAGTGGTGGAGAAAATAATGGAGAAAATGGTGGAAAAACTTGCAAAATTTCTATAAATAGAGGTGCTCTGCACCTCATTTTCCTCAGTCAGATTTCCATAGTTTTCTCTGAAAATTTCTGGATTTCTAGCTCTTCTGTGTTCTATTTTTTTAAAAGCTTTCGTATAATTTCTTTTTCTTTCAGTAATAAAATTATGTGTGTTTTCATTCAAATTATGAGTAGCTAATTTCTTTTTACTGGGTAAATGGTGAAGCTTTTAATATGAAAATATAGATTAATCTCACTTGTATTATAATATATAAATTATAATATAATGATTAATACATAATTTAAATCTGGATTAATTATTGATAAACTCGATACCGCCTATGTGACTGGTTTTATTTATTTGGCATAATTGGGTACCTAACTGGACTTGTTATAGACAAAAGTTATCACCGTCTTTATGGCTGATTTTATTTATTTTGGCATAATTAATTCCTGAAATAAATTAATAGGGTAATAATGATAATTTATATATTATAACAAGTGAGATTTCTAAATTTAATATTAAAAGTGGATCCCCTAACCCTAGTTTTTTATTTTATTGTTGCAATCCAATTTAAAATTTTCCAATCATTTCAAAAAATCCAGTCTTTTCATTTTCACTTAAATTATTTTTTATCCTATTAAATCTATTCCATGTGGATCGATCTCGGACTTACCGGGTTATTTTATTACTTCGACTCTCTTATACTTAGGAGTAAAGAACCACTTTTTAAGCGTGTCACATTCGATTAGATCAATGTGGAGGATTTATCAAAAACAAATTCATAAGTTATTTAAGGGAGAATTGAATTCTCGCCTGATATAGCCCACCAGGAACTCCTCAACACAATGGTGTCTAAGCGGAGAAATCGTACTTTATTGGATATGGTGTGATCTATGTGAGCTATATAGATCTTTCATACTACCTTTAGGGTTATACTTTACTTAACTGCTGCCATATACTTAATAGAGTTCAATCGAAAGCTGTTTCTACAACCTCACATTACATACGGTTCGGTAGAAATCCAAGTCTTAGATATTTAAAGATTTGGGGTTGTCCTGCATACATCAGAGTTGCGCAGCGGGATAAACTAGCACCTATGGGGTATAAATATAGGTTCGTTGGATATCCTGAAAATTCTTTGGGATATCAATTCTACGATTCTGAGCAACGAAATACATTTGTTGTTCCCTTTACCACTTTTCTTTAAAAGGAATTTTTGAGAGAAAATGAGAATTATAGAAAGATTGAACTTGATGAGTTTGATCCCAACAATAAGGAAATGAGATGGAACATGAGATCCAACTAGGTAGATGATCTACAACACATATTCTACATAAGTCAAATAGAACATAAAGGCCACTTGAGAGATTATTTTTAACATCTAGTGTGAGTTTTGATGTTATCCTCTTAGAGGAAACAAGATTCGACTACGTATAAATAGACGATATTGAATATCGATTCGAGAAAATGGCAGGAAGACATGAAGTCCGAGATGGATTCTATGCATAACAATCAAGTCTAAGACTTAGTTGAACTTCCCGAAGGAGTTAAATCTATTAGTTGTAAATAAGTTTACAAAAGGAAGCGATGGTCCGATAGAAAGGTGGAAACCTTTAAGGTCCGACTGGTAGCAAAATGTTACATTCAACGTCCTGGGATTGACTATGAGGATTCTTTTAGCCTTTGTTGCATAGCATGACTATGAGACATGTCAGATTGATGTGAAAACTGTTTTCCTAAATGGATTCCTCTAGGAGGATATCTATATGGAACAACCAAAAGGTTTCGTATCTAGTGAGAATTCAAACTAGGTTTGTAAGCTCCAGAAGTCTATTTATGGACTTAAACAGGCATCCCGAAGCTGGAATCGTCTTTCTGATGAGATAATTAGATTAATTGGATTCATCAAAAATGATATAGAACCGTGTGTTTATAAGAAAGTGAGTGGGAGCATGATATTATTCCTTATTTTGTAGATGACATTCTTATCATTGGAATGATATAGATTGATGCAAAGTATGAAAGCCTACCTTTGCAAGAACACCTCCATGAAAGACATGGGTGAAACTTCCTATATACTAGGTATCAGACTTTAACGGGATAAAGTTAGAAAGCTTGTAGGGTTGTCTCAATCGACGTACATAGATAAGATGTTAGAAAGGTACGATTTTACCAACTGCAAGGCAGTAAATATACCTTTCCGATATGACATACATCTTTCGAAGAAAATTACACCTCAGACTGAGGAAGAGAGAGTTAGAAATTCTAACTTGCCATATTCTTCTTGTATTAAGAAGCATTATGTATGCTGTGTTATATACGAGACCTGACATCAGTTTCAGCGTTAGTGTGACTAGCCGATATCAATATGATCCAAGTAATGATCATTGGACAGTCGTGAAATATATCCTGAAATATCTTAAGGGTACTGAGGATAAGTTTCAAATATATGGAGAAGATGAGCTACAACTTAATGGTTATACAGACACCGATTTCTAGAGAGATCCAGATAGTAGATAGTCAACATCCATATACATAGCAATGCTCAACAGCTGATTCTACTACCGAGGCGAAATTTATAGCTGCTTTAGAAGCTGCTAAAGAAGTTGTTTAGATTAGAAATTTTATCATAGAACTTAGCATTGTGCCCAATATTGAGGATTCGATCCCAGTGTACTATGATAATAATGAAGCCATTGCACAAGCTAAGGAGCCTGAGCACATTCCAAGTCTAAACACGTGAATATGATATAACACGTGATTAGAGAGATTATTAAACGAAAAGACATAGTGGTCTTGAAGGTTCAAAGACTATACAACATAGTAGACCCGTTTACTAAGACATTACCTCCTAAGTTATTCGATAAACATATAGAGGAGATGAGACTATGGTACCATCCAGATTGGCACTAAGCAAGTGAGAGTTTGTTGGAGTTGGTGCTTGGAGGGTCAATCCGAATAATATATCGTACATTATATTTTATTATTTATTAATAAAATAACTATATTTTTATTTCAAACCTTATTAATGGTAATGTCATTATGCATATTAGATGGTGATATATGCTGAGAATGACATCGACCTTAGAATAGTCATTTAGTAATACTAGACACTGGGTGGTCCGACATTAGGATATTATTACTATATAAACTATTCTTAAAGTAAATATTCATAATCGATGGTTTTGGAATACAGTCGAATTTCTATAACCGAGAAGACAAACACATGTCGTATATTGAAATGAGAGCTCCAATGGTTTAACCTGCTCTGCTATGAGCGTATGAAGCTCATATATACATGTGGGTATTCGTTGGAGGGAATACCAAATGACTCATAGGTGATTCCTAATAGTTGGAAGTACACACCACCATCAATAAGAATCTCATCGAGTCGAGTAACATATGTGATCCTTTGACTATAGGATAACATTAATTTTATGTGAGATCCTCCACACTTCGATACGATGTATGTTAGAAACCTTTCATGGTATTGCCTCTAGATATTTGTTGGGTGTGGACTGATGCACTTGTTAATCAAGTGCATATCAAGATAAGATCCGTCGGCCCGTATGTGTACCATAATAGGTTTAGGTTTTATGTGAGAAAGTCAAGATTCTTAAGACTTTGGCGCCAAAGCCAATCACATAGGGTGGATCACTTTTATCAGAAATGGTTTCTGATTAAATTGTAAAGAATCGTGGACATGTCGACATGAGATGTGCACATTGGAAGCTTGACTGTGTATTCTATGTTTCCTAAGTACAACTCGGATAGCCTACGACAGAAGGATTGTTAAACATATGTGATGACCTCAACTTGTATAGTTCAGAAAGGTTATTTGTGTTCTTCACGATTTCGGAGGTGGCTGAATTACGTATATATTAGCTAGGCTTATATGACCAACGTGTCTGGACTTAGAGAGTCCGAAAAATGAAGTGTACTCATTGAACACTTGGGTTGTCGTTAATATTTTTATAATAAATAATATTTGATATTATAATTATCAACTAAAATAATTAAGTATTATTGGATAACGTTGATTATTTACTTTGACCTAAATGGATTAGTTGGATTAATCCAAAATCACACAAGGGCTTTATCATAATTTCATAAATATATTACCATTTGAGGATATTTTGGTAATTATAAATATGTAATTATAGGTGTTTTTGGCTTGATTTAATTGGATTAAATCAAAGTGGTAGATAATGAACTAATCCATTCGTTAATCTTTGTCTTAATTTAATTAGATTAAATCAAAGTGATAGACAAATGTGATTAGTCTCACATAATTATAGATATTTGAACAAATTGGATTAAGCTCACCTAAAAGTTGATGAAAATTTTTATTAATTAAAAATTGCCTAAGTTTTGCTACAAATAGTAAACTTGAGGAAGATAAGCTTGTGACAGCTATGTACAAGTAATTCTTGGAGAAATTAGCCTAAGTTAGAGAAGTGTTTAGAGAAACTTTGGAAGTTCTCTATAACATTTCATCTAAGAGAAATCAAGTTTGGATTATGGAGTGAAGCTTGCTAACATTGGAATCAAGATTGGATCTTGGAGTCAAGCTTGCAAACCTTGGAAGTTCTCCAACCATTTCAACAAAGGAGAATGAGATTGGAACTTTGTATCAAGCTTACTAGGTAATGTTTGATCTTCTCCTAAGCTATGTTCTTCATTAGTGACTTTTCATTCGTGAGACATATAGTGATGAATTATGTATTGGATGCATGATTATATAGCTTAAAGTTGAAATTAGGCTAATGAATTGTGTTTGGATGCTTTGGAAGTATAAACACAATATGCTTTTAATTGGGTCAAAGATGTTCATGTTGGATATGTAATAATTAATAAGAGTTTGGAACTCTAGATTAAAGCTTAGAGCTATGGCTACCATTCTAGAATCACTTGACCACCTTTGAGTGACCTAGAATTATTCATGAGTTATTTCATTGTGGGATTCTAAATTGGTTTATTTTTTTATTCAAAAAAATGCAAATATATTTTTAGAATACATGTATGTTAGTTGTATAACATGTGTTGATGGTGTTTATGATGCTAAAATTGGATTTTAGGTGTATTGAAGTATTAGAAGAAAATTGGAAGTGTTTAGCATTGGTTTGAAGTTGAAATTGCTCACTACCTAGGGCAGCGTCGCGATACCGAGCATCAAACCTAGGAGCGTCGCGACGTCCACCCTTCCACGTCGCGACGCCAAGACGTTCAACTCTCGTAGTTTCTCTTCCACTTTGGAGCTGTGTCAGATGTATTATGTATCGATACTTTATCTGAAAAAGGTTGTGGATATGAGTATAAGATTTCAATTTAAATACATTCGAATTAGTTCCCATTTGAGGTGATGTCATCAAGGATGATCACATCGCATGACTGTCATATTTTTTATGCTGCCATAAATCAGTACTTCATTGTGATATTTAGGTGACGAGTCTCACGTCATAATAGCATGGACAAGGGTAATGTGTTTGGGAAACGTGTTACTAAACGTGACCAATTGTGATGAACCACATGAGTGATTATCCGTAATCAATGATTCGTCATACAATCGTACTAGTGTACCACTAGTCTTTTAGCCTAATATGTCACAGCTACCGTCTGCTGTGAGACGTATCATTAACTTGTGTATATAACACAGGGCTAATCACACCTTGTGAAAGAAGCTTGCTGGTAATGCGTTGTTAATGTATGAGGACATTTGATGATCAAGAAGAAATCTACTGGCTTAGATACTAAAGCTTGAGATCCTAGGCGGGAATGTCATATATGGGGATCAAATCTTCGACTGGAGTACACGTCTTCCTAAAATTTTATTTACGGACACATGGAACCTGTATATGACTAATTTCCTCATCCTATAATCGAGTTACAGGTTTGACGACTTCTTGGCCTGCACTCGATCGAGAGTCGACAGTAAAATGACTTAACTACACATAAATACGACTATATAGATTTATCCGATATTTCACTCTTTGTGTTTGTGGGTCATGACATCTTGCTAGAGGTCACTCATGTTCATTGGGAACTATGGTTATAATGCGTTGTGCCGAAATAATATGAATGTGTCTGTATCGACTCATGTCCAACTCACGGAGAACCTATGGGGTCACACTCATTAGTTTGATGACTGAAGAATTAATTAAATTATTTCGATATTTGATCGCAAGGAAATTTATGTATTTTATCGGTAAAGTGAAAAATATTTTTCGATGTTGATGCGATAGCACTCGCTTATTCGTTAAATATTTCGGTGATTTTAGAAATACCGTAAATATGATTTGCAGACAGTTAAGAGAATGTTAAAAATGTTTGAGTAATAACAAAAAATTTGTGATTATAATATTTTAATTTAATATCTAGATATTTAATTACTTTACACATGTTAAATTTAGATTTGGACAAGTGTCAAATTTTATCTTTACATATGACACCATGTGATTTTGCCAAGTGACAAGATATTATTAAATACAAAATATTTGATTTTTTTATTTAAAATCAAATATTTATTTATTAGTAAATAAATAAGACATTTAGATATTTATTTTACTTTATTTTGGTAAATTTTGATTTGGCCATTTGTTAAAGTATTAAGGTGACACTTGGCACCATAATTTGTTGACAAGTGTCAAGATCATATTAAATCCACCAAATTAGATATTTGATCAATGGTGTTGATTTAATTTGAAATACTTCAATTATTTCTATTATTTATTTAATAAAATTAAATATAAGATATTTGATTTTATTAATTATTTAATATAAAGTTGTTTGGGGCGGTTGTGGGACCCCTGAGTCGGATCGATGTCCCGCGCAGCGGAAGTGGGTATAATACATGGATATTAAGTATGGGTGTATTTTTAAATTATTTTATAGAATACTATATTCCGTTACGAGTCCGTAAGAAAAAAACAGAGACCAAATCAGAGTCCGAAAACTCCGAAACGGAAAAAATGAAATTTCAGCGCTCATGGGCAACAACTCTCGGCATGTCGCGACGCGCAGGTTTGGGAGTCGCAATGCCCAATCTATGAGAGCTCAGCATTGCGACGCCCAAGGGTTAGCGTTGCGACTCTCGCAGCTCTGAGAGTTGAGTGTCGCGACGCTGCCCTGTGTTGTAAATATTGGTAGAGAGCATCTTTGCCTTTAAATCAATTCTAAACACTTCCAATTTTCCCCAAACACTTTAATACACCTAAAAGTTTAACATTAAAACCAACATCAACACATATTATAAAACAAACATATATGTATTATAAATACATATATGCATTTATTTGAATCAAAACACAAAGCAAATTAGAATCTCACATGAAGTGACTTATGAACAATTCTAGGTTTTTCAAAGGTGGTCAAGTGGACTCTTGAATGGTATCCATAGCTCTAAGCTTTAATCTAGAGTTCCAAACTCTAATTTTATGTTCCATATCCAACATGAACATATTTGACCCAATTACAAGCATATTGTGTTTATGCTTCCAAAGCAACCGTACATAAATTTATTAGCTTAATTTCAACATCAAGCTATGTTATTATGTATCAAATATATCATTCATCACTATATGTCTCACTAATGATAACTCACTGATCGGTGAAATCAAACTCGTTACGCAAGCGCACGTATCATTCAAGTAGTATAAGATGTACCGATCCCACGAGGACTTATTACTTATGCTATTAATTATTGAAGCTAAATTTATACAAGTATCTAATTGATTGTTGGTAGGATGGTGATTTTATCTAAAAAATAAGTAAATAAAAAAAAAACAAAAGTAAATTCTAAAAATAATCAATAATATGAAACTATCAAGGGTTGTGAATCCTTCCACTATTCTTCTAAAGATGAAATGATTATCTTATATTTGTGTAATATATTGGTTTATTAACCTGGAACACGAAAATATGCAAACGCCTCTATCGATGGTCGAATGCAAACACCCAAAGCAACCCAATTAACTATATGTCTATGTTAATTAAGAAACTTCAAATTCATTAAGATCAAATTCCAATTTTGGCTACGCACGTCCGACAGGTATATGTCTATACTGGAAGGAAATCTCTAAGGTGAGATCATGAGCTATTAAGTCTAAGGCTGAAACCTAAAATCCCTTCGTCAAGTTCATTTTCAGTTTACCAAATCAATCTTATTGGTGGCCAATCAACAAGAAGCATTAATATTAAGACTCAATAAATAAACCAAAACATCACACAAGACACAAGATAAATCAACTTATAAAATCATTGATATTGGAATTCATCAGAATCCTAGATAATGTATTTAGTTACAACACATACCTACGATTACTAAAGAAATAAAAAACAAAACATCATAAAATAATAAGAAAACTAAAAGTTAAAACAATAAAATAAAATGATGGAGTTAGGGGATCCACTTTTAATATTTCAAATGTAGAAATCTCACTTTATTATAATATAAAAATTGTCAATGTTATCCAATTAATTAAGTCAAACCAGTCATAAAGGCGATGTTATTATTTGTCCATAAACCAGCCATATAGGCGGTATTTATCTGTCACCTAAAGACTGACCATATAGACGGTATCTAATTATGTCAAATAAGTAAAACCAGCCATATAGGCGGTATCAACATTAATCAATATTATTAAATTATAATTTCTATATTATAAAATAAGTGAGATTGATCTACCTTACCATATTAAAAGCTTCACCCTTTACTCCAGCAGGAAGAAGTTACCTACTCATGCTTGAATAAAAACAGACAGAATTTTATTACTTAAAATACAAAGAAAATTCAAGAAAGTTGAAAATAAACACACAAGACACTCTCTTCTAAGTTTTCCAGAGAAACCTCAGAAGAAAGTATGAGTTTTTACAACTGATTTGAGCTACTATTTATAGGCTTCAAAATCGGCCTGCGTCGTGACGCAAAACACTTACGATTCACGACGAGCACAACTGTAGATGATGCGTGTCACTATTGCGAACTTTCGGCGTATAATTGAGTATGCGTCGTGGCGCGTAGCATGTTGAGCATCGCGACACGCCTTGTTAAATTCCAATTTTGCTATTTTTGATCCAAATTTCGTCGTTTTAGCCCCGATTTGATTCCAGTGAGTCCCGATATTTTATTATCTACAAAATAAACACAAACATATCAAAATATTCATAAAACTTGAGAAACTATACAATATATTAAGTAAAAGGGGCGGTAAATATTGATATATTTTCCGCTTATCACACCCTCAAACCTAATATTTTGCTAGTCCTCGAGCAAAACAACAAAACAAAATGAAATAAACAACTTTAAAAACAATTGACCTAATCCACTTTCGTAGGGATCACGGTTACATTTAGTGTATGCAACAAGCCTTTAAACCCCTAGGTATCCCTAGTGGACGAGTTATAGTCTCGTGAGGGTTTACAATGACGATACCCACAAACATCAATGAAATGTACAATCAATCACACAAAACAAAATAAAAAGATAAACAAGTTAAAAAAATGAATTTTTTTTTTATCCAAGTTAATAGTTGTTTTCTTTCTTTCTAAATTACTAAATAAGTAAATTCTCCTATATTTTTTTACCATTCTCCATACAAACAACCAACAAGGTATTAATCAATTCATCATGCTTACAATATTCATAAGTGTAGTTGAAAAATAGAGTAATATTTTTGTCCTAAAGTTATATTGGAATTCACACCTTTTTTGGCAATGAAACTTTTTTTTTTAATTATAGCATCTTCAATCCTTGTAACGAGCTTTGGGCCAGTGACTCCCAAACCAGTTGGCTTTAGGGCACTAAGTGTTAAGACACCCCTACAGACTTAATTGCTCGGATCTCAGATGTTAAAAGCTCTACCGTTTGACTCGAATAATCACTGCTTACTGAGGTAAGATGTCCGGTTATCAAGTAGAAACTTAATTATTATTAAGTCAGGCTCTACCGTTTGACGCGAACAATCACTGCTTACTGAGGCAAGATGTCCGGTACTAATAAGAGCGAGGTTAATTATTTATATACACATTTTTTTTTTCATTCCATTGTTTTTAGGTGTTATTTGTAATAAACCAGAGCACTGAATATTACAAAATTTTCACTTACAATCCATGTCCGTATGTTACCATGTATGTTGATAATATCTGTCAAATGAATATATGAAGATCAAATTTTAATCAATATTATGGAGAGTTCACGAATCTAAATAATTCAAAATGAAATAAACAAAAATTAACTTGTTACGAATTAAGCTGAGATACGTCTCTGGAGCGGAAACTTATTACTCAGCTATCTCAAAACACAATTCCACTTGGTTAGTAAAGTTAAAAACATAAAAATCAATTTTTTTTAATATAAAACAAACAAAGCAAAAATAACACAAAGGAGAATAAAAACATGATACAAATCAAATATTCCCTTCCCCAAACCTAATTGAGACATTATCCCCAATGCTAAAAAAGAAGAAGAAGAGTTTAGAAGACAATACCTGGTTAACGTGGAATTGTCAATTGTTTCTACATCTAAAAAAAAAACTAAAAATTAAGATCCAGATTTATTCTACGCTTCTTACCATGATCGTTATCATACCAGTTCAACTTGGAAAGGATGGGGTCGATCATTGGTTCATACATAAAGAGTTGGTCAATTAAATTATTGGCTGTTTTGGCAGTAAGGAAGATATCTTTTACGGGTTTTGAAAGAAACCCATTTCTTCTACAATCTTCAAGAAACACAAACAGAAAATCAAAAAATCCATCAACATTAAACAGTCAAATTGGTTTCTAGTGAATGTTCAAGTTCGCCTAAGATATCACTGTGAATATTTCCTATATCGTGCCCAGGCCACATGACAAAGCAATAAACGCATCAGCATTATTAATCATTTCAAAAAGTCTTTCAGACATACCTCAAACAATGCATTCCTCTCCGTTTAATTTTCCGATAAGATTTGCGTCTGCCAAAGGTTTTGGAATGATTCCCAAAACTTGACTGTCACCTTCTTGTACGGTCCTTGAAACGTACCCCATCAGTCCAAGATTGTCACCGCCATATACTAAGTGCGTATTTCTCTCTGCCATAACTCTACCCAATTCTTTTGCTGCCTCAACAAATTCTGGTTTAGATTCATAACTAATCCCATAAAACACGTAGATATTAATGACTTGTCTACTTGAAGTTGCTTCAATTTTTTTTCTTTACTCTCTCTAATCTGGATGTGTTGAAGAAAGCAATGACGAGCTGAATTTATAGATCCTGAAAAAGGGTGAGTAATAATTGCACTAGTACCTTTCAAATGATAATTATTAGATGAACAATACAATAAATCATGAAAATAAAAAAGTCTAGATCTTGTCGGCGAAAATAAAAGAGAATCAAAATAACAAAGCAAATCACAACAATTGGTTAAAGATAAAGAAATCAAAGCAATAATATGTATAGATAGTTGTGATTATGGCTCACATCTTCCTCTGGTTTTACGTCCAGTAACGGCTTGAATGACCTCTATGGGTCAAGGATAGCTTCCCCTCTAATTTTCTTATAAATTAGCAAATAGGGTCTTTTAAAGTCAGATTTCCCGAGACTCAATTGTTGTCTTTCTCTTTGAAATTGTGTATGTAAATTGTGAATCGCGTGATGAACATATCCACTGGGATGCGGCTCAAGAGTCAATGATATGTCATCTAAAGACTCCTTACTCATGCCATCTCTAATGAATTTTATTTTATCTTCGTGATTTTCAGACACCATACCTAAGGAACGACAATGAGTGTTACATGACCAACATGCACATTTATAACAAACACCTAATTGTTTAGCTATTCTTTTCTTAGCAAATGTTCTTTTTCCTAAACCAGGCAGAAATGAAATGAAAGAGTCAGATGACTCACCTGCAAAGCGAACTCGTGCTTCAATTACCTAACGAATATCACTAGGAATACCTTGGATCATAAGAAGCCTCATTCTTTCGATGAGTGCTTTGTAGACTTTCATCTGAGAGTTTTGAGGAAGAGAAGGAAAATGCTTGTGAAGTTTTACGAGAGTTACTTCCATCTTGTCTTATGACTTTTCCTACAAAAATAAAACACACAATATCTCAATATATACATAATGCGTGGGTTGCCTCTATGCTACCGTTAAGTTTAACGTCTTTAGCTAGACACGATTACCCAGATGTTAGGCTGGATCGACCAATGTGAGTCTCTATTTTTGATGCTCGATGGATTCTCCCCAATAGTGCTTGACACGTTAGCTGTTGACCTTGAATGTGTAATTGGAGTTGGGGTCATGTAACTCAACGGCTCCGTATGGTAACACTTGGGTGATCACAAATGGACCTGACTGCCGTGATTTCAGCTTGCCAGGGAAAAGTTTTAACCTTGAGTTGTATAATAACACCTGCTTGGTCATGCCACTTCTTGGTTTTTTCTTTGTACAGTTTGGCATTCTCATAAGAATTGAGGCGAAATTCCTCTAATTCATTCAATTTTAAGAATCGTTTCTCCCCCACTGCTTGAATATTAAAATTTAACTTTGTTAGTGCCCAATACACTTTCTGTAAATTTAACTTTGTCAGTGCCCAATACACTTTCTGTTTGAGCTCCACAGGAAAATGGCATGCCTTTCCAAACACCAGTCTATATGGGGACATTCCAATGGGCATCTTGAAAGCTGTCCGGTAGGCCCATAATACATCATCCAATTTTCTGGACCAGTCCTTCCTTCGTTGAACAACCAGTTCGCTATAGGATTCTTTTGATTTCTCTATTGGAGACTTCAACTTGACCACTTGTCTGTGGATGGTAAGCAGTGGCAACTTTATGAGTTACTCAATATTTGGAAAGGAGTGCATTGAAGTACTTGTTGCAGAAATATGTTTCACCATCGCTGATGATTGCTCGAGGTGTTCCAAAGTGAGTGAAAATATTTTTCTTGAGGAATTGTAAAACCACTTTGGAATCGTTTGATGGTAGTGCTGTTGCTTCCACCCATTTATAGACGTAGTCTACTGCAACAAGAATGTACAAGTTTCCATATTATAGAAAAAATGGTCCCATGAAGTCAATCCCCTATACATCAAATATTTCCACTTCAAGAATGCTTTAGAGAGATCCTTCATTTCTTCTCGAAATATTCCCCGTTCTCTGGCACCTATCACATTAAAGAAGAAATAAATGAGCATATTTAAACAATGTGGGCCAGAATAAACTTGATTGCAGCAATTTTGGCCGTGGTCTTATCTCCGCTGAAGTGTCTGCCATATGAAGATGAATGATAATACTGTAGGACACTATTGACCTCCTCTTGTGGTACACAACGCTGCAATAACTGATCAACATATCGCTTGAATAGATATAGCTCATCCCAGATGTAGTGCTTGACTTCACTGAAAAATTTCTTCTTTTGCTGATGTGTCCATTCCAACAACCATTTCTTTGATACTATGTAGTTCACATAGTCAGCATATTACAGGACTTCATGATGCTTGATGGCAAACAACTGTTCATTTGGAAAAGTTTCATTTATTGTCAGCTCATTGCCAATTGCACCTCTATTTTCAAGCCTCGACATGTGATCTGCCACTTGATTTTCTGTCTCATTCCTAACTAGGATCTCCATGTTAAATTCTTGCAGTAGAAGCACCCAACGGATCAATATGGGCTTGACATCTTTCTTTGCTATCAGGTATTTGATTGTTGAATAATCTGTGTAGACGACCACCTTGGGACCCAGCAAATAAGAGCTGAATTTATCAAAAACAAACACTACTGCGAGAAACTCCTTTTCAGTTGTTGTGTAGTTGAGTTGTGCTTCGTTCAAGGTTTTGCTGGCGTAATAAATGGTATGAAAAACTTTCGCGTTACGTTGTCCCAAAACTGCACCTACTGTAAAATCACTCGCAACGCACATCACTTCAAAGGGAAGCACCCAATCTGACGCTACTCTGATGGGAGAAAAGATCAACTTCTGTTTCAAGATCTCATAAGCATGGTGGCATTCTTTGGTGAAGTAGATTGCATAATGGCTTAGCAATTCTGGAGAAATCATTGATGAATCTCCTGTAAAAGCCTGCATGCCTAAGAAAACTTCGAATCCCCTTGAAAAATGATGGTGGAGGTAGTTTCTCTATCGTCTCGATCTTTGTTTTATCAACCTCAATTTCTTTCTGAGAGATCTGATGTCCCAAGACAATGCATTTCTGCACCATGAAGTGGCATTTCTCTCAATTCAGAACTAGAATAGTATCTTCACATCTTTGCAAATATCTTTCCCAGATTTTGCAAGCATTGATCAAACAAGCCTCCGAACAGTGAAATTTCATCCATGAAGACTTCCATGCTTTGCTCTAGCATGTCTGAAAAGATGGCCATCATGCATCGTTGAAACGTGGCAGGAGCATTACAGAGCCCAAATTGCATCCTGCGGAATACAAAAAGTACCATAAGGGCATGTGAATGTGGTTTTCTCCTGATCTTCTGGGGTAATGACAATCTGATTGTACCCCGAATATCCGTCCAGAAAGTAGTAGTAATCATGTCCCGCCAATCTATCTAACATCTGGTCAATGAATGGTAGTTGGAAATGATCCTTTCGTGTGGCTTTGTTCAGTTTCCTGTAGTCCATACACACTCTCCATCCAGTCATTGTTCTTGTCAGAATCAACTCATTCTTTTTATTGGTGACTATAGTCATTCCTCAATTCTTGGGTACATATTGCATATGACTTAGCCAATAACTAACAGAGATGGGGTAGATGATGTCTGCATCCAACCATTTGATGATTTCTTACTTCACTACTTCCTTCATGATTGGATTCAGCCTTCGTTGATGCTCTATTATGCCTTTGTACTCATCGTTCATCAAGATTTTGTTCATGCAAAATGATGGACTAATGCCTCGAATATCTGCTATAGTCCAGCCAATAGCTCTCTCGCACTCTTAATAATTTATCTTCATGCACCCATGTTTGAGATGAAGAAATAATAACAGGTAAATCAAAAGTATTTTCTAAGTATTCATACCTGAGATGGCTCAGAAGTTGCTTTAGTTCCAACTAAGGTGGCTCTTCTATTGAGGGCTTGACTCACCCCTTTGTCGGTAGTTTCAAGCTTTCTACCTGCGGTGGTGATCTGAAGCGAGGGGCTCCATCAAGATAGTTTGTACATTCCAGAATCTCCTCATCTAAATCTTTGTCAAATGTTTTGGTGATGCATGCTTCAAGTTTATCAATGAAGAGTTGCATTGCATCTATATTCTGGATGACACTATCTATTACGTCAAGTCTAAAGCATTCATCATCCCTTCATCATTTGGAAATTTCATGGCTTTAAACACATTGAATGTTACTTCTTGGTCTTGCACCCTCATGGTTAGTTCATCGTTTTGTACATCTATGATGGTTCGACCTGTTGCCAATAATGGTCTCCTAAGGATGATGGGTACGTCTCTGTCTTCTTCCACGTCCGGGACAATAAAATCTGCTGGGAAAATGAATTTGTCCACATTGACAAGTACATATTCCACTACCCCTCTTTGATATGTGAGTGATCTATCAGCAAGTTATAGAGTGACTGAGGTGGGTTTTGCTTCTCCAAGCTGCAGTTTCCTGTAAATAGATAGAGGCATCAATTTAATACTAGCACCCAAATCACATAAAGCCTTACCAAAGTAATGGTTCCCTATGGTGCAAAGGATGGTGAAACTGCCATGATCCTTCAATTTAGGGGGAGCTTCCTCTAAATGATGGCGTTGCATTCTTCTGTCAGTTCTTGATAGAATATCCTTCATGAATTTAACATAACTGGGCATCTGCTCCAACGCTTCTGCAAATGGAATGTTGATGTACATCTTTTTGAAAATCTCAAGGAATCGAGCGAATTGCTTGTCCAGTTTGTGCTTCTCGAGACATTGCGGAAAATATGGTGGTGGAGTAAATCTTTCTCGATCATTTTCTTTTGATTCTTTTTCCTTCGTCTTTGGATCTTCCTTTCTTTTGGAACTTCCTTAATAGATGCTTTGACTCCAACATCTTTATTAATTTAAGTACTACTTTTCAAGGTGATAGCTTGGCATTGCTCGTTCCTTCTACTCATTGGATTTGGTTCTGTATCGCTAGGAATGGTACCTTGTGGTCTGTAACTCTCAGCATTGGCCAGTTGTTCCAATTGATTCTCTAGTGCCTTCAAAGATGCTGTTTGGCTTTAAAACATAGCGCCATATTTGGCTTCTTGCTTTTTGATCATCTCTGCAAGAAAATCTTCTATTCATGGCTTCTTTTCTTACCCATGTCCTTTATTCTTCTATTGGAATCCAGATGGAGGATTGTTCCTTTCATGAGATCCATGCCCAGTAGTATTACTCCATATAAATTTGGGATGATTCCTCCAACCACGGTTGTAGGTATTAGAGTATGGATTGTTTCCTTATCTGTTGATGTTGTTAACATAGTTCACAGACTCATCATGTAGGTTGTGAGATTCTGCCTCTGGTACACCTTCATATGGTGCACTTGTGGATCCAATAATGTTCACAACTTGCATGCGAACAGTTTCCACGCATTAGCATATTTGATCCAGCTTGGCATCCACAGCTGTATTGACCCATACTTCGTGGATTCCTGCTACTGAATATATCATACTCCTCTCTGTTGGCCACAAGGAATTGTTGTTCGTCATTTCTTCTATTAAGTCCCAAGCTTGATCTTCTGCTTTTGCCATTAATGCTCCTCCAGCAGCAACATCTACTGTAGTTTTCATCTATTGTACAAGGTTTGGTCTTGTAACCACTTTGCAATCTCATGGTGAGGACATTTTCGGAGCAGCTCCTTATATCTTTCCCATGCTTCACAGAGGAATTCTGAGTCATGTTGTACAAAGGATTTGATATCATTTCTCAACTTTACTGTTCTGGCTAGGGGAAAGTATTTTGCAAGGAACTTGGTGGTAAGGTTGTTCCAAGTTGTTATGGAACCTGCAGGTAGTAAATGGAGCCAGCCCTTAGCTATGTCTTTCAAAATATGGGAACACACGCAGGCGCATTGCTTCTTATGCCCCTCGATTGTAGTTGAATGTGCCACAAAATTCCAGGAAGTTGCTGATGTGGGCATTGGGGTCTTCAATTGCACTTCCCCCAAACCGAACTGATTGATGTATCATTTGAATATATGTTTTGATGTCACACGTATTTGCAGAAAATAGTGGAAGTACAATGCATGATATAAAGCCGTCAACCACCGGAATTGTTCTGTCTTGAATGGAAATTGGTGGCGCTACTTCTAAAGGTTCAGGTTCTTGATTGTTCATGATGATCAGTGCTTTTTGATATTCTCGCATTTCCCTTTTTAATTGTCTGAGAGTTCTATAAAGTTTTTGGTCAAGCGAACGGATTTCAAAGCTTCTGCTTCTTCTCATGTAGTGTATGAGAACCTGAAACAAAGAAAAAATAAAAATAAGTAAAAATCTTAGACACAAGTAAAATATCTAACCTCAAAATTAATAGTAAAAGATAAATAAGTCCCCGGCAACAGAGTCAAAAACTCGATCGATGAAATCACACACGTTACGCAAGCGCATGTATCGTTCAAGTAGTATAAAATGTATCAATCCCACGAGGACTTATTACTTATGCTATTAATTATTGAAGCTAAATTTATACAAGTATCTAATTGATTGTTGGTAGGATGGTGATTTTATTTAAAAAACAAGTAAATAAAACAAAATAAAAGTAAATTCTAAAAATAATCAATAATATGAAACTATATAGGGTTGTGAATCCTTCCACTATTCTCCTAAAGATGAAATGATTATCTTATATTTGTGTAATATGTTAGTTTATTAATCTGGAACACAAAAATATACAAAAGCCTCTGTCGATGGACGGATGCAAACACCCAAAGCAACCAAATTAACTATATATCTATGTTAATTAAGAAACTCTGAATTCATTGAGATCAAGTTCCAATTATGCCTACCCACGCCCGACAGGTATATGTCTATCCTGTAAGGAAATCTCTAAGATGAGATCGTGAGCTATTGTGTCTAAGGCTGAAACCTAAAATCCATTCGTCAAGTTCATTTAAGTTTATCATATCAATCTTATTGGTGGCCAATCAACAAGAAGCAATAAGATTAAGACTCAATAAATAAACCAAAACATCAAACAAGACACACGATAGATCAACTTATAAAATCATTGATATTGAAATTCATCACAACCCTAGATAATGTATTTTGTTACAACACATACTTAGGATTACTAAAGAAATAAATAAACAAAATATCATAAAACAACAAGAAAACTAAAAGTTAAAACAATAAATAAAATACTGGAGTTAGGGGATCCACTTTTAATATTTCAAATGTAGAAATCTCACTTTATTATAATATAAATTGTCATTGTTATTCGATTAATTAAGTCAAATAAGCCATAAATGCGATGTTATTATTTATCCATAAACCAACCATATAGGCGGTCTTCATCTGTCACCTAAAGACTGACCATATATGCGGTATCTAATTATGCCAAATAAGTAAAACCAGCTATATAGGCGGTATCAACATTAATCAATATTATTAAATTACAATTTTAATATTATAAAATATGTGAGATTGATCTACCTTATCATATTAAAAGCTTGGTTGGTATACTTGGAATCCATTTCAGACTTCATGGCACCATGCCATAAAGTGGAGTCGATACCTTGTATCGCTTCCTCATACGTAGCTGGTTCATCTTCCTCAATAAGTTAATATCTACATGAGGCGAGATCAGAAACCCATACCTCAAAGGTTGTTTTCTGTCTCTCTCTGTCCTACACGGTTCTTGTGTATTAAAAGATTGTGAAATAGTCTCATCCCTGAAGAACTGTTCATGTTCCGTGAGGAATTCGGTGCCAGAAACAGTATTACTTTGATTTTCATCGAGTTATACTTTCCTCCCACTTACCACTGCATTTATGAATTCCTTTGTCGAGGAAAACTGCATGGAGAGCAACAAATATTTTGTTCTCTTATGGGTTGTGGAAATAATATCCTTTGGTTTCCCTATGATAACCAATTACAAATAGGCACTTATCCGATTTGGGCTCTATTTTGGTACCATCCAAACGTTTAATATATGCCCAACATCCTCAAATCTTCAGGAATGAGAAACCCAGTTTCTTTCATGTCCACATTTCATATGGAGTCTTTCCAACAGACTTTGACAGAACCGTATTCAAAATAAGTATTGCACTGTTCAATGCGTATCCTCATAAGGAAATTGGTAGCTCAGTGCGACTCATCATTAACCTTACCATGTCCAACAAAGTTCGATTTCTCCATTCGGACAAACCTTTCATTGAGGTGTTCCGGGAGGAGTCCACTGTGAAAGAATACCATATTCTTTCAAGTAATCAAGAAACTCATTGCTAAAGTATTCTCCACCACGGTACGACCGTAATGTTTTAATACTTTTGTTGGTATGTTTTTCTACTTCGTGTCGAAACTCTTTGAATTTATCAAAAGTTTCCGACTTGTGTTTCATAAGATACACATAACCATAACGCGATGCAATATCTATAAAGGTTACAAAGTATTCATAACCACCTCTAGCCTAGCTAGACATGGGCCCGAATACATCACTATGATCGAGGGCTAACAGCTCGGTGGCACGTACACCTTTACCGCTAAAAGGCATTTTAGGCATTTTGCCTAATAAACAAGATTCACATACGTCATATGAATTAGGATCAAATCCGTCCAAGTATCCACTCTTCGAAAGTGTGGATATACGAGTTTTGTTAATGTGCCGCAGACAACAATGCCACAGATGAGTTTCATCTGTTTTACTCAATTTGAGCCTTTTGTCTGTCATGTTATATGTTTGAGATTCATTTATATTCAAAACATAAAGACTATTATTAACATCTGCTGTACATATCAAAATGTTATCTTTATATACAAAACACTCAGTGTTCCGGAATACAAAGGTATACCCGCAACAGGTTAAACAAGATGCAGAGATGATGTTCCTAGTCAAACTAGGTACAAAATAACAGTCACCTAATGTAATTACATGCCCCAAGGGCAGATACAAAACATAGGTCCCAACGGCTAAAATAGTGACTCTCGTCTCATTTCTGACTCGTAGGTGGTGTAGACAACAGAACTTGACGACGCTGTTCTAGGCTCGCGGCCTAGTTGGGAGTACGAAATAACATGGAGTCGCCACCCGGTGTGAACCGGGACAAAGATTTAAGGTCGTACTCACCCCTCGCAAGGGGAGACCTCAAACCGTTGGGTTCAGAATGGTCCCTTACTTATGTCACTTGTGATGATATGATTTGTGCAATAAACTAACCGAATCTATTCAACATTCATGCTCAAGGGTAATCTACGCCTAAGTTCGCATGCATAATAATAACAATGAGAACATATATCTAAGTTTGCATACTTCAAAGTAAGTTATCATGATGGCAAACACGCAATAACATACAATCATCACACAAACATGCTCAATTATCTAATGTGGAAAATAAATAAGAATCTAAGCATAAATATAAATTAAATCCCTAATGTAAAAACAACCTAATCATGAAATAAAGAAATAACTTTCTATTGACTAAATCATGTTTAAGACAAATAACATGCTGACAACCTAATCATGCTTTAATAACAAATAAATAACCTACGAACTACAACATGCTCAAACACAAGTTTGGATGAGACAAAATACGTGTCTCTTAAGTGGTACGTGGCGTTGTATCCCGAGTACAAACCGCACTACCGTCCATTCGGAATCGGCTACGGAATTTACGTCCGGGTTTCCATCCGATATACCACAAAAGGGAACACCTATCCCGCTCATCTAACAATCACATCATGCTTCAAACGACTCTCATGCAATGATATTTTTAAAATAAATAAAATGAAACGAAAGATATAAGTAAAAAGGTGCCCTCAGGTCTAACCTCCTTTGTCGTCTCACGAAAGGGCGTTACACGTCCGTTGGAAGGGTGGATACTCCGCAACTCTTTTGGTTCACTACTCCAACTTTTTCCTCGCTGTTTCGCTGTTCGGGGGCCGCTGTTTTCACTCCGTTTCGCTGCTGTTTTTGTTGTATTTTCGGGTCACTATTTTTGGTAATTAGGGGACTGTTTTGAGGATTATTTGGACTGGTTTTGGGGCAGTTTTCGAAGGGTTTCGGGGGCAGTTTTCGTTACTATTTGTGGCAGGTTTTGGGGACTGATTTGGGCGTGCAGAGAGGGGTTTTATGCGGCATTTTGTGAGCAAGGGTTTTGCGGCAGTTTGGCTAGTGGCGTTTTGGTGCGTGAGGGGGTTCTTGATGTAAAAGGGGCATGGGGCGTTAGTTTGGTGTTGATGATTAAGCTAGGGGCGTGATGGAGATGTGGGGGAGTTGGGCGTGGAGTGTGGCAGGCTAAGCATTAGTGGGCTACGTGTTGGCAAGGGGCGCTGAGGGCTTGATGAGGCTAGTGATGAGGCGTGAGGCTATGGAGGGGCAGGCTGGGCGTGTGGCTTACGAATGATCAAAGGGCAGTGAGAGTTGGCGAGGCAGGCTGGTGCAAGGTAATGTGTGAGGAGAAAGTGTGCTGTGAATAGGCTAGGTGGCGAGAGAGTCAGGGCAGAACGTGGCTCGTGAGGGCTGATGAAGGGCGAGAGGCGAGAGAGATTTGGAATTTCGGAGTGATTTTTGTTTTGTTTATTTTGCCGTGAGTCTCTGCCAGCCAGGGTTTGGATGTGTGGGTTAAGGGTTCTTTTTATAGGCGAAGGGAGGGGATTTACCTTGTTGGGGAAGGAATATGATTTGTGTATTAATTGGGGATATCTTTTAATTTAGTATATGACAAGGAAATCTTTTAATTAGGGGAATTGATTTGATTTGTTCTTTTTAATTAAGGATATGATTTATTTAAATTGGTAGGTGATTTAATTAAATTAGGAATGTGATTTATTTTAATTAGGAATGTTATTTATGGAATTTAATTTGAATCTTTTAATTTGGGAAAGGAATTTAATTTGTGACATGTGTTTTAATTTAATTTAATTTAAGTTTAATTTAATTGGTTTTAGTTTAATTTGTGAGACGTGTTTTAAATATTTTAATTATTTTTGGATGTGATTTAATGGGTTTGGTGTGTTTAAAAATAGAGGTCCAACAAGCGAACCCGAAGCGAAACAAGCGAGTTAAATCTGACAAAATGCTAATTTCCAACTTTACCCTTCCAACGTCTTTTTCCCACGGCTTTCCCAACTAAAGAGGTAGTGTCTCCATACGAGACTCATCATCGGGCTGATATGCAAAAAATGCAATGCCTACAGTCGCCCCCACTTTGATGGGACTTGTGCAGTATGTGAAAATGACAATCCTATCAAAGTACGTGCAATGCATTTTTACTTACCTGGCTCGCCAGCTGTCACCTGGTCTGCCTGATGCTCCGAACTGAATTTGATGATGTGCCATTCCTGGCATCCTAAACCCCGTACCTAGGGTGTCGCAGTGACGTCTCCGTACCTAGAGAGCCACAATAGTCTGAATACTCCACATGCCGTACCTGGCGTGCTAACCCCGTACCTAGGGTGTCGCAATAGTCTGAGTGCTAACCCCGTACCTAGGGTGTCGCTGATATGATGATGGTCCATTTTCAAACCGTGCTCCATTTTCGGAGTGCCATTTTCGGCGAGTGATGAGATAATGGTCCATTTCCGAACCGTGCTCCATTTCCGGAGTGCCATTTTCGGCATGCTAAACCCCATTTCCGAGGCATCGCTGATATGATGATGGTCCATTTCCGAACCGTGCTCCATTTCCGGAGTGTTATTGTGATGTGGTGTGATGAGGTCCATTCCCGAACCGTCACCGTGTTGTGGTCCATTCCCGAACCGATCTCCATTCCCGGAGTGTTACTGTGATGAGGTGTGATGAGGTCCATTCCCGAATCGTCACCGTGTTGTGGTCCATTCCCGATCTGATCTCCATTCCCAGAGTGCCATTCTTGGCGTGCTCATTCCCGAGCTGTCCATTCCCGGACTATATCTCCATTCCCAGCGTGCCATTCTCGGCGTGTCCATTCCCGGACTTGTCCATTCCCGGACTATATCTCCATTCTCGGAGTGCCATTCCCGGCGTGCCATTCTCGGCATGTCCATTCCTGGACTAAATTGATCTGATGTAATGTGGGCCTCGCCCCCAGAATGCCTTAACCGACAATGCTGATCTGATGTAATGTGGCCCTCGCCCCCAGAATGCCATACCCGGCAGAAACTAATCTAATGTAATATGGGCCTCGCCCCCAGAATGTCATACCCGGCAGAAACTGATCTGATGTAATGTGGGCCTCGCCCCCAGAATGTCATACCCGGCAATGCTGATACTGATGTAATATGGGCCTCGCCCCCAGAATGCCATACCCGACAAGACTGATACTGATGTAATGTGGGCCTCGCCCCCAGAATGCCATACCCGACAAGACTGATACTGATAAAGATGTGGGCCTCGCCCCCAGAATGCCATACCCGGCAAGACTGATACTGATGCTAATACGGGCCTCACCCCAAACTGATGTTGATGTGGGCCTCGCCCTAAACTGATACTGATGTGGGCCTCGGCCCTGGGATTCATTCCAAATTCTGAAGACGTGGGCCTCGGCCCTGGGATTCATTCCAAATTCTGAAGACGTGGGCCTCGGCCCTGGGATTCATTCCCTAGATTCATTCCAAATTCTAACGACGTGGGCCTCGGCCCTGGGATTCATTCCAAATCTGACGATGTGGGCCTCGGCCCTGGGATTCATTCCCTGGATTCATTCCAAAATCTGACGATGTGGGCCTCAGCCTTGGGATTCATTCCAAAATCTGACGATGTCGGCCTCGGCCCTGGGATTCATTCCTTGGATTCATTCCAAATTCTAACGTCGTGGGCCTCGACCCTGGGATTCATTCCAAATTCTGAAGACGTGGGCCTCGGCCCTGGGACTCATTCCCGAAACTGATATTGGTATGGGCCTCGCCCTAAACTGATACTGATATGGGCCTCGCCCCCATGCTGACTCTAATGTGGGCCTCGCCCCATGCTGATACTGATATGGGCCTCGCCCTAAACGGATACTGATGTGGGCCTCGCCCCATGCTGATAATGATATGGGCCTCGCCCCAAACTGATACTGATGTGGGCCTCAGCCCTGGGACTCATCCCCAAAACTACTACTCGTATGTTGCTGATTCTGGTGGGCTTTTCTTTACCGCTTTCTCTTTTTCTTCTTTGAAACCTGTGAAAAACAAAACAAACACAAAAAAGAATGCAAAATATGTTACGTGTATGCATGCATGCATGAATGATTTTCCTATCCCGCTGGGTTAGGTCTTCTGCCAGTTCTCCAAGTGATTGCTCAGTCTTCTCTCTGGTCTCATGCCTCAATTTCTTGTTATACTTCTTATTCACGGGGTGGTAGACTGGTCGCCCCCAGTCTTGATTTAGCTTTCTGCTCTCCGCTGTTTGCACTTGGTCAAGGTGAACCATATGGTGGGGCCTTCCATATCATCATACTATATTACATGCTAATAAATAGTCCCAATAGTTATACATATCGTTGTCCTCAAAGAATGCTCAATAATGAAACCAGAGAACGTTCAAAACATTCGATGCAACTCAAATCCAAGTCTTTGAATAAATGATCTAAGCCAGACTCAAAGTGTGTGTGTGTGTAAAGGTTCTTTCACAGCTTGATCCTTAAGTAAGCTAACTCAATGATTTCGTCAAAAATCGGGATCGATGGGTCAAACCAACCTAGATGTCTCAATTATGCCTGCAGCTGCTTTTCTGTGCTCAATGTGGTATGGTTTTCTTTCTCTTTTGTCTTTTTTTTTTCTTCTCATTTTGAACTTCTTTTTTATTTTATTTTCTTTTTCTTTTTTTTCTTTCTCTTTTTTTTTTCAACACACCTACCCTTTAAGGTAGCATTTCTCCTCATAGTGGTCCTAATACTCGCCCATGGGTAGCTTCACGCTTATCGGTTATAGGCGGTTCAATTCTTTTCTTTAGAGACTTTTCTTTCATTTTCAACCATACCACACATCATAACATAAGCAAATCAAGATAGACATCTAAGCAAACGGTCATTCACCGACCTATAATTTCTTCAACTAGTCACCTTGCCAGTTACTCAGGTTTTCACCGCTAAGAACCTATAGTGGAGTGTTTACGAGTCTAACATAGATCAATCACTCAAAGTATCAGATAAAAGCACATCAAGGGTTTATCGTTTCTAAGATTTCATCCTAAAGCAAACGATTTCATCATTGGACTTATGTCTAACTATCAAGATTAAAAACAAACAACAATTTTTTCTTTTCTTTTTTCTTTTTCTTTTTTTTTTTTTTTTTCAATTTTTTTTTCAATTTTTTTTTCAATTTTTTTTTTTTTTCTTTTTTTTTTCTTTTTGGTCCCACCATGGTCTTTCTATCCTTGCAGTAAAGTTCTCTGTTTCTCGATTTCCTTTTTCCCGATGTCAATGTTTGCTAAACTCTCATTTGACAAGTCTTTCTTTTTTCTAACCCAACGGATATCTATGATGGCTTTTAAGACACGAGTTTTAACATGATGCATGTATGCATGAGATGCATGGGATGTATGAGACATAATATGCATGGGGTTATCAAAAGCATAAAGGGTGGCCCCAATAGGTCATAGAACTATGGTTCACATGTGGGTTTACGGGAGTGTGGACAAAGGCTCTCGTTTGATGAAGGATTACCCACAACTAGGACTCCCCACTCAAGGGTTCGAGCGACCAAGTGAGCGCACCTTTTTTATACCTTAAGGTACGTGCCAACGAGTTACGGTGTGTGACTAACTGTCGAATGGATTTCCCGTTGTAGATTCCCCAGAGGGAGGGTGGAGCGAGGCTCTATTAAGTACCCAAGCCCCTTAGGCTCTTATCGCTTGGTGTCAGGAATAAACAACGAGTCCTCCAAACTAGTCTGTCACGACGAGCTACAAGTAATGATTATCTCGGTGTCTTCACAGTTTTTCCTTATAAAAAGGTAGTGAGTGAAGGAAGACATCGAACCATTACCTAGCCTTAACAATGCCTTTGATTACACCCCTTTCAACTCACTATAGAAACGATTAATTAAAGCACAAATTATACACATCACAAGACATGATTTCGGGGCCGATTCTCTATCCCCAGTGGAGTCGCCAGACTGTAGACAACAGAACCTGGGCGACGCTGTTCTAGGCTCGCGGCCTAGTCGGGAGTACGAAATAACATGGAGTCGCCACCCGGTGTGAACCGGGACAAAGATTTAAGGCCGCACTCACCCCTCGCAAGGGAAGACCTCAAACCGTTGGGTTCGGAATGGTCCCTTACTTATGTCACTTGTGATGATATAATTTGTGCAATGAACTAACCAAGTCTACTCAATAATCATGCTCAAGGGTACTTAGATCTAACATGCTTTCGTCCAAATAATTCCACGCAATGTAACACAACGAGCATATTGAACCATTAAATCAACGCGTATAAATCATTATCCTAACACATCATAAACCAATAATATGTATAAGGAACAACCTAAATATGCTTTAACAAATAAATAACAACTAAATTATACCATGCTTTAAATAATAAACGAATAACCTAAAGACTATAACATGCTCAAATTCAAATTTGGATGAGACGAGATATGTGTATCTTAAGTGGTACGTGGCATTGTATCCCGAGTGCAGACCATACGACCGTCCATTCGGAATCGGCTATGGAATTTATGTCCGGGTTTCCATCCGATATACCACAAAAGGGAACACATATCCCGCTCATCCAACAATCACATCATGCCTCAAACGACTCTCATGCAATTATATATCAAAATAAATAAACAAAAATAAAGAAGATAAGTAAAAAGGGTGCCCTCAGGTCTAACCTCTTTTGTCGTCCCAAGAAAGGGCGTCACACGTCCGTTGGAAAGGTGACTGATCCGATACTTTTCTGGTTCACTAATCCAACGTCTTTCCTCGCTGTTTTTCCATTCGGGCTACTATTTTGCTGTTACGTTTCAGGTCACTGTTTTGGTTATTTTGTGGACTTTTTTGGGTGATTTGGGGGACCAAATGGGTACGGTTTTAGGGCTGTTTGGCTTACTGTTTATGGGTGGTTAAGGTTCAGTTTTACGGGCTGTACAGGGGCAGAATTCTGGACAGTTTTCGGTAATTATTGGGGCAGTTTTCTGGACAGATTTTGATGTGGTTTTAGGACAGTTTCTGGGCAGTTTTTGGTAGTTTTCTGGGCAGTTTTTGGGTGTGTAAGATGTGGCAGTTTAATGCTTAGATTTACGGCAATTAGCTGGGTAGTTTGGGGGTAATTTTGGTGATCTTATGGACTAACTAAGGGGTGGTTTTCTCGGCAGTTTGAAGGGATTTGTGGGGGCGTAGGGTAGTATGCGTGGCTAAGGGGGTAATGGCGTGATGGTGAGGCAAAGGCTGAGGGTTAGCGTTTGTGAGGGAGATACGTGCAGGCTGTGAGTGGACGTGTTGAGTTTGTGCGCAGGCAGATGTGATTAGCCTGAGAAGGGGCAGTCAACGCGTGATTGTAGTGTTTTTTAGGCGTGGCTTCAACGTGGTCAAGGGGGCTGAGTGGTTGTGAATTGGTGCGTGAAGCTGAACGTAGAGCAGGGTTGTTAGGCGAGAAGAGTGGGAACGTGGGGGTGAGGGCCAGGTGTTATGCTAGGCGTGAACGTTGGCAGGTGGCAAAGGGCAAGGTGCGGCAATTGGAGGCAAATTTGTGAGAGATGTGATTAGCGAAGTGGGCGTGAATGGTGTAGGGTTTAGGTGCGACGATTGAAGTCGTTTGAGATTTGGCTGAGAGTTATTTTCTTGTGTGAATTATGTGTATGAGCCAGCCAGCCAGGGTTTGAAAAGGGGGTGAATGGTTCGTTTTATAGGCAAGGGGATGGGTTTACCTTGTTGGAGAAGGAATAATATTTGTGTGTTAATTAAGAGATATTTTTAATTTAGTATGTGATAGGGAAAATCTTTTAATTAAGGGAAGTGATTTGATTTGTTCTTTTTAATTAAGGATATGATTTATTTAAATTGGTAGGTGATTTAATTAAATTAGGAATGTTATTTATGAAATTTAATTTGAATCTTTTAATTTGGGAAATGAATTAATTTGTGACATGTGTTTTCATTTAATTTAATTTGTTTTAATTTAATTTGTGACATGTATTTTAAATATTTTAATTATTTAATTTGTGAGATGTGTTTTAAATATTTTAATTATTTTTGGATGTGATTTAATGGGTTTGGTGTGTTTTAAAACAGAGGTCCAACAAGCGAACCCGAAGCGAAACAAGCGAGTTAAATCTGACAAAATGCTAATTTCCAACTTTACCTTTCCAACGTCCGTTTCCCGCGGCTTTCACAACTAAAGAGGTAGTGTCTCCATACGAGACTCATCATCGGGCTAATATGCAAAAATGCAATGCCTACAGGTGGATCTCACCTGAAGCTAGTATCCTGATAATCAGCAGATCTTGCACACCAGTACATATGTGAGTACCACATCCAGAATCAAAATTCCAATTTTTAAGACCAGTATTGGACATGTTTATAACAAACATACTTGAAGCCAGAGCCTTGCCCATCTTCACTTTCTTCAACTCCGCCTTGTACTCACGGCAGTCACGCTTCCAGTGACCCCATTTGCCACAATTTAGGCAAACGTCCTGGGATATGTCTTTAGTCTTCCTAGAAGACTGTGATGATTTGGCCTTGCCCTTTTTCTTCCTTTTCTTCACACCCCCATAAGACTTTGGCCAAGCCTTGGCTTTCTGGGATGTCGAAGTAAGGTGCGCCTCGCATTTCTTGCCCTTCAGAAGCCCTGGCTCTGCTTCTTTCAGAATCGCCATTAACTCTCCAAGAGTTTTCTCTTGGTTCATCATGTTGTAGTTCATGATGAACCCGCCCCAGCAGTCGGGCAAAGACTGTAAGATCAAATCTATGGAAGTCTCGACCTCGAAGGTTATGCCCAGCTGACCTAGCTGTTCGATGTCAGCAATCATCTGTGACACATAGTGCTCGACAGATGTACCCTCTGACATATGCGAGTGAAAGAGCTTCTTTTGCAATTCTTACTTCTGAGATCTAAGATTAGATCTGTGAAGATCCTTTAATTTCAATATCATACTATAAGGATCCATCCTTTGACGACGAAATTGAGGAGTCATTGCGGCAAGAATGATGGATTGAACACTAGATTTATCATCACAATGAGTCTTCCAAAGCTCATGCTCTATTATTTGCTCAACTTCGGGCTCAGGCCCGAGAGGTTTCTCTATGACATAGAGTAACATCTTGGCTCCCAGGACTATCATGAGATTCATCTCCAAATATGGAAAATTGGAGTCGTTAAAGGCATTATTGCCCATGATGATGTCCATAACGCTAATCTTTCCAGCCATCTCGATTGCAATAGTCCAACTATCTAATCAATGATTTCGGGTACACTCAAAATGCAATGGTTACTATAGTCCAACTATATAACCAACTACAAGTGGAGTAATGTCTTGTACAGTCTAACTATTCAAAGAAAGCAATATTCAATATTAGTCCAACTAATATATTTATAACAACGATAAATAAAATAAAAGAGCGCGTGTAAGCAAGTATTAAAAGAAATTACAAATTTAATACTGGCCTCCCACTATTTTTCGGCGAGCCTCTAACCCTCTGTGGATTACTCGAGAAACCCAGTTTCCTAGTGGGCTAGGATCCCGATAAATAACACACAACCTTGACTTTGGCCAACAACCTGTATGAAACTTAACTAGGTAGATCTCTAATATCAATTGGATCTCATCCAATTCCTAGATCCGGTAGGTGGACCTCCAAGTCCAAAACATATATCCAATTGTAGGACACAGAAATCGGCGATGCTGTTCCAGGCTCGCGGCCCGGTCGGGAGTACGGAGTAGCCCGCAAGGGACTAAACTGGAGAAATAAAATGGAGTCGCCACCCAGTGTGAACTGGGAAATGATTTAAGGCTGCACTCACCCCTTGCAAGGGAAGACCTCAAACCGTTGGGTTCAGAATGGTCCCTTACTTATTCCACTTGTAATGAATGGATTTGTGCAATAATCTAACCAAGTCTACGCAACATACATACGCAATAATAACCTTCATCTAAGTTCGCATACGACCTATATCTAAGTTTGGATATAACCTATATCTAAGTTTGCATGTATAAAAGAAAGTCGATGTAACGGCAAGCACACAATCTCATGGACACATTAAATTGATGAATACGGAAACATAAATAAATAATCTATTGTCTAAACATAAACATTGAAGAGATATAATTAAGCTCCTAGTGCGAAAGAAACAACTAAATCATGCATAAAAATAACATACTAAACAACTTAATCATGCATAAAAAATAACATACTAAACAACTAAATCATGCATAAAAATAACATGTTATTTCTAATAAATAAGGAATAATCACAAGATTAGATGAAAAGAAATATGTACATTTCTCAAGCGGTACGTGGAATTGTATCCCAAGTTCAAACGGCACTACCGTCCATTCGGATTCAGCTACGAAATTTACGTCTGGGTTTCCATCCGATATACAACGAGAGATAGCATAAAACCATTCATACCATGGCCACAGCATACATAAATCAACAATACGCATGCGAAGAAATACTAATAAATAATTAAAAAGATGAACGAGAATAAATAAAAGGGTGCCCTCAGGTCTTACCTTTTAAGTCGCCTCTTGGAAGTGCGTTACACGACCATCAGAAGGGTTAATGCTCCGCAACTCCTCCGGTTCACTGGTTCGCTGTTTTCCTTTGTTTCCTCGCTGTTTTAGGCTGTTTTTTCCTCTATTTTTGTTGCTGGTTTTGCTGTTTTTACTACTGTTTTTAGGATGCAGGTTTTTGGTGATTTATGGACTGTTTTAGGGTGCAGTTTTTTTGTGATTTAGGGGGCTGTTTTTGGGGTGTATTTATGGTTTTTTGGGGCTGCTGTTTTGCGGTATTTTGGGGCTGATTTGGGGGCTGGGTTTTGTTGTTGAATTTTCGGTGAGTGAGGGCTGCCTGTTGGCTGCGTGAAGTGCAAGGTCTGTGCGTTGAATGAGAAAATCCGAGAGTTGTGTAAGTGTTCAAGGTCTTTTGGGGGTTTGTTTCTTTTCGGTTGACGAGAAGAGAAGGATGGAGGTTAGCAGTATGAGCTTGTGATGTGTGAGAGATGAAGAGAGAGATGGGCTGCCGTGAAGGAGAGGACGAAGCTGTTATTATGGTTTATCGTTGTTTAGTGTCTTTGGTGTGTTGAGTGTTTTGTGTGAGTGGGTTGTGTGATCTGCATGAGTCAATTTTTCGGTGGTGAGGGACTTTATTGCCGAGTGTCTTCCATGAGAGACAGAGAGTCGAGAGAGGGTTGGGAGAGAGAAGGGTTAGAGAGAGGATGATGATGGAGAGGGATCGAGAGGCTCTAAGGTTTTGGGGTGTTGTTTTTTGGAGAGAGAAGAGTGAAGCGTGAATGTGCTAGGGGTCGTGAATATGCTCTAGGGGAAGAAAGGGTTTGGTTTATGTGTCTTTTTATAGGAGAGGGTTGAGGTTGTCCTTGTACGGGTAGGAAAGAGATCATGTAATTATGGAGGATATCTTTTAATTAGTGTGTCATAAGGAAAAATCTATTTACTTTAGGAAGGTAATTTGTGGGATTTGATTTGATTTTATTTAGTTTAGGCATGTGATTTAATTTAATTAGGAAGGTGATTTATGGGATTTGATTTCATTTCTTTAATTAGGGAAGGTGATTTGATTAGATTTCTTTAATTCGGGAAGGTGATTTGTTTAGATTTCTTTAATTTGGGAAGGTGATTTGTTTAGATATCAACATGTGTTCAATGTGTTAATTATTATTTTGGATGGGTTTGATGGGCTTGGAAGCTTATGGGCGTGTAAGATGGCTAGTTGGTGGGCTTGGGCGTGTGGTTGGTGGTGTGTGGGCTTAGTGTGTGGCTTGCGGGGTTTTGGGCCAAGGATAAATTTTAAAACAGAGATCCAACGAGCGAACCCGAAGCGAATTAAGCCCAACAAGGTATCAATTTCTGAATTTTCCCTTCCGACGTCCGTTTCCCGCGACTTCCACAACTTGAAGGGTAATGCCTCCGTACGAGGCTCATCATCGGGACTTATATGCAAAAATGCAGTGCCTACAGTCGCCCCCTCTTTGATGGGACTTGTGCAGTGTTTAATAGTGACAATCCTATCAAAGTTATGCAATGCATTTTCACGTACCTGGCTCGCCAGCTGCCGCTTGACTGGCATGTTGCTTCGAACTGAGTTGATCTTGTGGTGAGGTGCTGCAACCCCTGAGGTTTATCCCTGTAAGATGCTGCGATCTCTAGGAATCACTACCAAACTGAACCGATATGGTGGCGAGGTGCTTTGACCCCGGGGCTTTGTTCCCGAACTGTGCTGATAAGTTGTGGGCCTCGACTTTAGGACGCATCCCAAAAACTGCTGATGCGGGCCTCGACCTTGGGACGCATCCCAAACTATTGATGATGTGTTGGACTCGACCCTGGGACGTATCCCAAAAACTGTTGATGTGGGCCTCGACACTGGGATGCATCCCAAACTGCTACTGATGTGGGCCTCGCCCCTGGGACGCATCCCAAACATCAGATGTGTGGGCCTCGACCCTGGGACGCATCCCAAACTGCTGATGTGGGCCTCGACCCTGGGACACATCCCAAACATTATATGTGTGGGCCTCGACCCTAGGACGCATCCCAAACTGCTGATGTGGGCCTCGACCCTTGGGCGCATCCCAAACATCAGATGTGTGGGCCTCGACCTTGGGACGTATCCCAAACTGCTGATGTGTGGGCCTTGAACCTGGGACGCATCCCAAACTGTTAGTGATGTGTGGGCCTCGACCTTGTGACTCATCTCCAAACTGATACTGATGTGGGCCTCGACCCTGGGACTCATCCCAACCTGATACTGATGTGGGCCTCGACCCATGCTCCATTCCCGGAGTGCCATTCCCGGCATACTAAACCTCATCCCCGAGGCATTACTAATATGATGGTTCATTCCCGAACCGTGCTGTATGAGAAAGGGTAGACTGGTCGCCCCCAGTCTCGGTTCGTTCTTCTGTTCTTTGTTGCTTTCATTAGGTCAAGGTAGATCTCCTGATGTTACATATCAACATATTATACTGCCTCTCACGAGATAATCCCGATAGTTAAGCATATTTTCGTCCTCAAATGATGATTAGTGTCGTAACCAGAGAACCTTCAAAGTACTTAATACAACTGAACTCCGATTGTCTGAATAAATTATCTAAACTAGACTCCAAGTGTGTGTGCGCCAAGGTTCTTTCGCAGCTTAATCCTTAAGTGAGCCGACTTGATGATTTTTTCTCGAAGAATTGGATTAGTGGGTCTAACCAACCGAGATATCTTGATCATGCTCTGCGATGACTTCATCGTACTCAATATGATATGGTTTTCTTTTCTTCTTTTCTTTCGTCTCTTCATTTTTTTTTCAACGCACCTACCCTTTAAGGTAGCATTTCTCCTCATGGTGGTCCTAATACTCGCCCATGGGTAGCTTCACGCTTATCGGTTATAAGTGGTTTATTTTTCCTTTTCAGAGACTTTTTCTTCGTTTCCAACCATATCACATATCGTAACACGAGTAAACCAGGATGGACATCTAAGCAAACAGCCATTCACTGATCCACCATCTCTTCAACTAGTCGTCTTACCGACTACTCAGGCTTCCACCACTAAGATCCTGTAATTAAGTGCCCGCGAGTCTAGCCGAGATCAACCACTCAGAATACCAGATGAGGGAACATCTCGCACTTATCGTTTCTAAGGTTTCACCATACAGCAAACAATTTCATCACCGGACATATGCCTGACCATCAATGACTTCTTTTTTTTCACTCGACTGAAATTCTTCCTTTCAACCGCTGGTATTGTGGACCTCAACCCTGGGATCCATTCCCGAAACTGACACTGATGTGGGCCTCAACCCTGGGATTCATTTTCGACTGATACTGATGTGGGCCTCAACTATAGGATTCATTTACGACTGATACTGATGTGGGCCTCAACCGTGGGATCCATTCCCGAAACTGATACTAATATGGGCCTCAACCCTGGGATCGATTCTCGAAACTGATACTGATGTGTTGCTGATTCTGGTTGGCTTACATTTGCCGCTTTCTTCTTCTTTTTGAAACCTGTAAATACAAAACAGAACAAACACAATAAAAGAATGCAAGTACGTTACGTGTATGCATGCATGCATGAATGAATTTCTTATTCCGTTGGGTTAGTGATAAGTGTGGTTTATACCCACTTATTATGGCATTCTCAACTTATTATTTTGTTATAATTCGAGATATTTAATATCATTTATAATTTATTTTATGTTTTATTTGTAGGAGCATCAATACATGGATCTGGGAACAATTGCACGTGTTTTGGGACCATACGGGAGCATAGGACATAAGACAGGAGGAGCAGGGGAGAAATTCATCACACCAGCCAAGATCCAGAGAGATGGGCGCCATGGCGCCCATCAATCACAAATGAGTGGCGCCATGGCGCCACCCAATTACAAAACAAAGGCGCCATGGCGCCATTCACAATATAAACATTGGCGCCATGGCGCCAATGTTAAATTAAAATAAATATTAATGGCGCCGTGGTGCCCACAAGCTAGCAAATTCAATACATTTTCCCGAGGGTTCAGCGCCACAGCGCCTTTGATGAAAGAAACGTATAAGCGCCCCGGCGCCCACTTACAAAAGCTGCAATGATCCGGAAGAAAACCTACACGTTCCAGGATTCACTTTTTAGGGTTTTTAATAATCCTAATGCCACCCAAAGACTCCCAGACTCAACTATAAATATAACATTACATCCAACACTCAAGAGGAGGCTAATACACTGCGCAAAACACGAAATACATATTTTTAGAGATCCAAAGAGAGGATTGAAGAGCGACAAGAGGAGACAAAGACTTTAATATCCGGAGAGGAAGAGATTCAATTCGGGTTTTATCTTTTTATTTCTTTCTTAGAACTCTAATGATTTCCATTAGATTTGTGGCTTGATTATGTATTGTTTTATCTTTTGTCATGAATTTACTCCTTAATTTTGGAGAACGATTGTAATCTATGCTCAAACCTTGTATTTTATTTATCAATTTTGTTATGAAGTTTTATTGATTTATTTATGTTCTTTTGAGTTTAATGCTTCTTGATTGTTGGCCACAATTGAAGATGATGAATGTTTAGAATCTATCACTCGAGAGAGGGGATTTTGAATAGATCTAGAGAATATAACCTAGGATTTTATAGAGTTCGAGAGAATCTGTAGTCCTTTGAAGTCGTTAACATAGAATCACAAATCGTAATGAGTTATTAACTATTGGATTTTTATAGAGATATCGAAGTCTATAGTTGATAATATTTTCACTCGGCACTCGAGAGAGGGAGTGAATATTTTAGGATCTTGAATTATAAATAATATAACTGAACAAAGATTAATTGGCATGACAAATACATAGGAGACAGCTAGGTGGAATCAGGATCCAGAATCTCTATCGTATTAGTTCCTCCTATTTAAATATTTGTATATTTTATTTAATTATTAAAATCTTTATTATTTGTTTTCTAAATAAAGTTAGGATTATCAATTGTAGTACTTAGTGCGAGTTAACGCAATCCCTGTGGGTTCGACACTCTTTCACTGATTTATACTAAAACTTGACACCGTACACTTGCAGTACGATATAAAAATATCACAACAAGTTTTTGGCGCCGTTGCCGGGGATTGTTTGTTTAATTCACATTAATACTACTACCAAGTAATTTTAGCTTTAATTTAGAATTTAATTTTAATTTTAATTTTTAATTTTAATTTTATTATTTTTATTTCCTTTATTTTTGTCTTAAGTTTTATTTTTATTTTTGTTATTATTTCTTATTTTTTTTATTTGATTTGATTTGATTTGATTTGATTTTATTTTAGTTTTATTTTTTTTCTTACGAGGTGAGTTTGAAAAGAACCAATGGCAGATCCTGTTAGTGCAATGATAGCTGAAGTATCGTCCTTCATGACTCATCTAGCAGTATTGATAAATCAAATGAGTCAACCGTCTATTGAAGCTGTTTCTGCTAATGGAATGTTTTTATCCAACAGAGGAGCAGGATTTGAACAAGTACAATATGTGAACAATTGGAACTTCAACAACTGTAGAGGCAGTCATATGCTTAACTATTATCATCCGAATTTTTCATATGCTGATATGGAGAACATTTTGCAACCTCCTCATGGCTTCAATTATCCAAAAGCTGAGCAGAAACCTTCCTTAGAAGACCTCATGACCACATTTGTAGCTACAGCTTCAGAGAGGTTTGAGAAGAATGAGTCAATGCTGGATAATATCGAAACACGAATGGGCAAAATAGAGGCAAATATGAAATCTTTAGAAGCACAAATTGGGTTGTTTGCTTCTTCTATGGCCAATCAACAAACATGGGATTTTCCGAGTGATACCGAAGTCAACCCCAATGAGCAATGTCAAATTAGAACCTGTAGGAGCGGAAAAGAGTTTAAAGACACCTCTCAGGACTTAGCCAGTAAAGAAAATGAAATGGTATTTCAGGAGGAAACAGTAATAGAAGAAGAGAACAAAGGTGAATTGATAATGAGAGATCAATATGAAGAAATCACCTTCAGTGTTTTCAGAGCCATGCCGAGTTCTCAAGGTGATGCAGACTGTCACAGGATAGATACAGTAGAAAAGGGAGTTGAAACCAGACAGGGTGAATCAGTATTTCAACAGCCTATGAGCATAATGCAGCCATGCATAAAGGAAAATTCTTTGCAGCTAAACTCGAAACCACTCCCAAAGGGCCGTAAAAAGAGGAAAAGAAAGGCCAGTTCTCACTTAGAGATAATTCCTGGAAGATTAAAAAGAAAGCCGAGCCAATTTTGCCGAATGTGCAGTCCAGAATTTCCAATTGAGAGAAAATCTACATATCATGGGGGACCATCTATGGATAAATCACCGCAGCCTGCCAAGCTGTCTTTTTCATGTCATAAGAACCGGTGGATACCAAAGAAGAAAGCAAATGAGATTACCCGGTTCATTACGTTTAAGCCACCATGACCATTTGGGTGGTTGCGTCTGGCTGAAGACGTTAAACTTAGCGCTAGCGGGGAGGCAACCCTTGCATTTCTTTTATTATTATTTTCTCTATTTTTAATTTTTAATTTTTAATTTTATTTTATTGTGTGCTATTTGTTTATTTATTTGTTTTGCATGCTATTTATGCAGGTAGCACGAGACACACAACGCCCGCGCAACCAAATTCTAACCAGCATGAGCCTGATCAACTTCATGCACGGTAGTGCTGTTCCTCACTCCTATTCTTTATATTTATTTTACATTGAGGACAATGCAAGTTTTAAGTTTGGGGGTGTGTGCATGCTGTTTACTTGCTATTTAGTTGTTTAAAAAAAAAATTTGTTTATGTCCTAGATAGTAAAGCATAAATCCTGTGATGATATTGTTTGTTTATGAGTGAAATTTTAGAAACGATAAGTGCCTAATTTACTTTTATCTGATGCCTTGAATAATTGATCTATGTTAGACTCGTAAGCACTTAAAAATAGGTTTTTAGCAGTAAAACTTAAGTAGTTGACAAGGTGATCAGTTGAAGAAATTGCATGTCGATGAATGACCGTTTGCTTAGATATCTATCTTGATTTGCTAGTGTTATGAAGTATGGTATAGCTAAAAAGAAAAAGAAAAATGTCTCTAAAGAAAGAAAATAAACCACCTATAACCGATAAGCGTGAAGCTACCCATGGGCGAGTATTAGGACCACCATGAGGAGAAATGCTACCTTAAAGGGTAGGTGAGTTGAAAAAAAAGTGCAAAAATGAGAAAAGAAAAAAGAGACAAGAAAATAAAAGAAAAATCATACCATACCGAACACAAAATAAGGCAATTACAGAGCATAATTGAGATATCTAGGTTGGTTTGACCCATCGACTCTAATTTTTAAACGAAATCATTGAGTTGACTTACTTAGGATCAAAGCTGTGAATGAACCTTTACACACACACACCGTGAGTCTAGCTTAGATAATTTATTCGAGAATTTGGATTCGAATTGCAATTGCGTACTTTGAAAATTCTTTGATTTCATTTATAAGCTTTCTTTGAGGATATATTTATGCGTAACTATCGAGACTATGTTTTGTTATTTTTTATTTTTGCATGACTGTGTGTGAATGACGTTTGTGGGTGTCGTCGCTGTAAGCCCTCACGAGACTATAACTCGTCCACTAGGGCCGCCTAGGGGTTTAAAGGCTTGTTGCAAGGCTAAATGCAATCGTGATCCCTACGAAAGTGGCATAGTTAATTTAGTTATTTTTAATTATTTATTTGAAATTAATTTTTAGTTTATCTTTTGCTCGGGACTAGCAAAACCTTAAGTTTTGGGGTGTTTGATAAGTGTAATTTATACCCACTTATTATGGCATTCTCAGCTTATTATTTTGTTATAATTCGAGATATTTAATATCATTTATAATTTATTTTATGTTTTATTTGTAGGAGCATCAATACATGGATCTGGGAACAATTGCACGTGTTTTGGGACCATACGGAAGCATAGGACATAAGACAGGAGGAGCAGGGGAGAAATTCATCACACCAGCCAAGATCCAGAGAGATGGGCGCCATGGCGCCCATCAATCACAAATGAGTGGCGCCATGGCGCCACCCATTACAAAACAAAGGTGCCATGGCGCCATTCACATATATAAACATTGGCGCCATGGCGCCAATGTTAAATTAAAATAATATTAATGGCGCCGTGGCCCCCACAAGCTAGCAAATTCAATACATTTTCCTGAGGGTTCAGCGCCACGGCGCCTTTGATGAAAGAAATGTATAAGCGCCCCGGCGCCCACTTACAAAAGCTGCAATGATCCGGAAGAAAACCTACACGTTCCAGGATTCACTTTTTAGGGTTTTTAATAATCCTAATGCCACCCAAAGACTCCCAGACTCAACTATAAATATAACATTACATCCAACACTCAAGAGGAGGCTAATACACTGCACAAAACACGAAATACATATTTTTAGAGATCCAAGGAGAGGATTGAAGAGCGACAAGAGGAGACAAAGACTTTAATATCCGGAGAGGAAGAGATTCAATTCGGGTTTTATCTTTTTATTTCTTTCTTAGAACTCTAATGATTTCCATTAGATTTGTGGCTTGATTATGTATTGTTTTATCTTTTGTCATGAATTTATTCCTTAATTTTGGAGAACGATTGTAATCTATGCTCAACCTTGTATTTTATTTATCAATTTTGTTATGAAGTTTTATTGATTTATTTATGTTCTTTTGAGTTTAATGCTTCTTGATTGTTGGCCACAATTGAAGATGGTGAATGTTTAGAATCTATCACTCGAGAGAGGGGATTTTGAATAGATCTAGAGAATATAACCTAGGATTTTATAGAGTTCGAGAGAATCTGTAGTCCTTTGAAGTCGTTAACATAGAATCACAAATCGTAATGAGTTATTAACTATTGGATTTTTATAGAGATATCGAAGTCTATAGTTGATAATATTTTCACTCGGCACTCGAGAGAGGGAGTGAATATTTTAGGATCTTGACTTATAAATAATATAACTGAACAAAGATTAATTGGCATGACAAATACATAGGAGACAGCTAGGTGGAATCAGGATCCATAATCTCTATCGTATTAGTTCCTCCTATTTAAATATTTGTATATTTTATTTAATTATTAAAATCTTTATTATTTGTTTTCTAAATAAAGTTAGGATTATCAATTGTAGTACTTAGTGCGAGTTAACGCAATCCCTGTGGGTTCGACACTCTTTCACTGATTTATACTAAAACTTGACACCGTACACTTGCGGTACGATATAAAAATATCACAACAGTTAGGTCTTCCGCCAGTCCTCCTGGTGATCGCTCGATCTTCTCTCCCTCAGGCAAAATATTGCTTCAATCTATCCATGTTGATCGGCTCGGTGAACTCATTCCCTTCCAAATTTGACAGTCTCACTGCCTCGTTTCCCATTACTTTCTTGACTATGTAGGGTCCTTCCCAGTTGGCGTCTGAACTTTCCTCTCGGGTCTGTCGTTGACGACTTTGACTGCTTAAGTACCAGATCACCCTTTCTGATCTTACTAGGACGCACCTTCTTGTTGAATGCTCGAGCCAACCTCTTCTGGTATAACTACATATGACATAAAGACTTCAGTCTCTTTTCATCCAGTAGTGCTAACTGTTCAAATCTCCGCGAGGTCCATTTTTGTTCAGGTAACTCTACTTCTGCTAATACCCGCATAGACTGTATCTCAACTTCCACTGGCTGTACCGCTTCCATCCCGTAGACTAAAGAGTAAGGCTTGGCTCATGTTGCTGTTCTCAAAGAAGTTATGTACCCCCATAGGGCGTATGGTAGTTTGGCAGCCCAATCTTTGTAGTTCTCCGTCATCTTGGCTAGTATCTTATTTATCGTCTTATAGGATGCCTCGACTGCCCCATTCGCTTGCGTTCTGTAAGGTGACGACTTGTGATGGCCTATCCCGTACTTCTGTAGCATTGCCTTTGTTTCTCCTTGAAACTGGTCTCTGTTGTTTGTTACTACGTGATGCGGCTTTCCATATCGACAAATGATGTTCCGGGCTATGAACTTTGTCATCTGCTTTGCTGTGACGTTGCGAAATGACTCGGCTTCCACCTATTTTGAAAAGTAGTCTACTGCCACTACTATGAAGCGATGTCCATTCGATGCGTGCGGTAGAATTTCTCCGATCATATCAATTCCCCATGCTGAGAAAGGCCACGGCTCTGATAGCCCGTGCAACTCTGTGTGAGGCAAATGGTTCAAGTTACCGTGTGCTTGATGATCATGACAATGTTTAACTATTGAGGAGAGAAAAAACTTTAACAAGCAGGCAAAACCAATGTCTTTATTATTAATGGATGCGAGATCACAATTGAATAAGATCAGAAAACAAACATCCCCATAATTTGCAACTTTGTCTTCTTCCATCTTCTTGCTTTTTTCGGACATCAGATCCTCTAACTGCTGTAATTATTTTTCCCATTTACTTTCCCTTTTCTGCTCCATTTCATTTTTACTATTGTTGCCCCATATCCCCATGCGGGAAGCTTGGTGGTCGTGAGTTTGGAGGACAGTGCTGTCGGGTAGGCCGGAGTTGATTATGTGGGTGGGTGGAGGTTTTATGTGTGCGTTGGGTTGTTCTTTTTCCGGGTCGGGTATTTTATGGGAGTCGATGAGGTTCTGGATTTCATGTCTGAGGCATGCACAACTATCGATGTCATGGCCTCTTTGCTGGTTGAGGTAACAGTATAGGTTTAGATCAAGGTAGTATGGCACAGGGTTCGGAAGCGGTTTAGGTTATAAGGGACTTAGGAGTCCTTGCCTTTTCAACTCTTCAAACTCCTTTGACAAAGGTCTACCAAAATTGGAGAATCACATGTTCCTGATAGGGGCGACCTCAGAATGAGTGGGCTTGGTCCCCAAAGGTCCCCTAATGGTCTTTCTATTTCAGTTGCAGAACTTTTTATCATTGGCTATATGGGGTATGGTCAAACTGGCCACAGTAGCGGTCAAAGCTTGCAACTGCTCGGTAATCTTAGTGAGATTAGTCTCCAACTGATCCATCCGAGAACCCTCGTTATCTGACTCACTCATGTTCGCTAACGGTCTTTTGACAAGTCTTTCTTCCTCTCTAACCCAACGGAAATCTATGGTGTCTTTTAAAACCGCATGTTATCATGTATGCGTGCGATGCATGGGATATGTAAGTCGGCCCATTATCATTTTAAAGCATTTAATCATACTATTGCGAGGTGAAAGCTTGTCCTAGTTGAAAAAGGCCCAATAGGTTTACACTTTCGCGATAACATGGCTAAACAACTTCAAATGATAAGGGGTCTAAACATAAAGTGGCCCATCGGTATTTTAGAAGCTTTTGGCCCAATTGTCATAAGAGGCGAGCTCGTCCCAGTTTAAATGGCCCAACAAGTTCACAACTCATGACGAAAGGTCCAACTGAATCCAAATGACGATAGTCCTAAACATAGGCATAAATGGATAGTTTCTATTGGTCATACAACTAAGTTCACATGCGGGTTTATAGGGGTATAGATAAAGGCCCCCGCCGGCGAAGGATTGCCCACAACTAGGACTCCCCACTCAAGGGTTCGAGCGACCAAGTGAGCGCACCTTTTTTATACACTAAGATACGTGCCAACGAGTTATGATGCATGACTGACTGTCAGATGGATTTCCTATTGAAGATTCCCCAAAGGGAGGGTGGAGCAGACTCTTATCGCCATGGTGACAGGAATAAACAATAAGTCCTCCAAATTATTCGATCACAGTAAGCTTCGAGTAAATGATTATCTAGGTGCCTTCACACTTTTCCTTATAGAAAAGTAGTGAATGAAGGAAGATACCAAACCATTACCTATCTCTAATAGTGCCTTTGATTAAACTCCTTTCAACCCACGGTAGACACGGTTAATTAAAGCACAGATCACAAACATTACAAGACATTATTTCGGGGCCGATTCTCTATCCCTAGTGGAGTCGCCAGACTGTAGGACACAGAAATCAGTGACGCTGTTCCAGGCTCGCGGCCCGGTCGGGAGTACGGAGTAGCCCACGGGGGACTAAACCAGACAAATAAAATGGAGTCGCCACCCAGTGTGAACTGGGAAATGATTTAAGGCCGCACTCACCCCTCACAAGGGAAGACCTCAAACCGTTGGGTTCGGAATGGTCCCTTACTTGTGCCACTTATAATGAATGGATTTGTGCAATAATCTAACCAAGTCTACGCAACATACATACGCAAGAATAACCTACATCTAAGTTCGCATACGACCTATATCTAAGTTTGGATATAACCTATATCTAAGTTTGCATGCATAAAAGTAAGTCAAAGTAACGGCAAGAACACAATCCCATGGACACATTAAATTGATGAATACAGAAACATAAATAAATAATCTATTGTCTAAACATAAACATTGAAGAGATATAATTAAGCTCCTAGTGCGAAAAAAACAGCTAAATCATGCATAAAAATAACATACTAAACAACTAAATTATGCATAAAAAATAACATACTAAACAATTAAATCATCCATAAAAATAACATGCTATTTCTAATAAATAACAAATAAACACAAGATTAGATGAAACGAAATATGTGCGTTTCTCAAGCGGTACGTGGAATTGGATCCCAAGTTCAGACCGCACTACCGTCCGTTCGGATTCGGCTACGGAATTTACGTATGGGTTTCCATCCGATATACCACGAGAGATAGCACAAAATCATTCATCTCATGGCCACAACATACATAAATCAACAATATGCATGTGAGGAAATACTAATAAATAATTAAAAAGATGAAAGAGAATAAATAAAAGGGTGCCCTCAGGTCTTACCTTTTAAGTCGCCTCTTGGAAGTGCGTTACACGGCCGTCAGAAGGGTTAATGCTCTGCAACTCCTCCGGTTCACTGGTTCGCTATTTTCCTTCGTTGCCTCGCTGTTTTGGGCTGCTGTTTCCTATGTTTTTACTGCTTTTTTTGCTATTTTTAGGATGCATTTTTTTGGTGATTTAGGAACTGTTTTAGGGTGCAGTTTTTTTTGTGATTTAGGAGGCTGTTTTTGGGGTGTATTTGCGGTATTTTAGGGCTGTTTGGGGCTGTTGTTTTGTGGTATTTTGGGGCTGATTTGGGGACTGGGTTTTTTTGTTGAATTGTCGGTGAGTGAGGGCTGCCTGTTGGCTGCGTGAAGTGTAAGGTCTGTGCATTGAATGAGAAAAGTCGAGAGTTGTGTAAGTGTTAAGGGTCTTTTGGGTGTTTGTTTCTTTTCGGTTGACGAGAAGAGAAGGATGAAGGTTAGCCGTATGAGCTTGTGGTGTGTGAGAGATGTAGAGAGAGATGGGCTACCGTGAAGGAGAGGACGAAGCTGTTATTATGGTTTATCGTTGTTTAGTGTCTTTGGTGTGTTGAGTGTTTTGTGTGAGTGGGTTGTGTGATCTGCGTGAGTCAATTTGTCGGTGGTCAGTGACTTTATTTCCGAGTGTCTTCCATGAGAGAGAGCCGAGAGAGGGTTGGGAGAGAGAAGGGTTAGAGAGAGGATGATGATGGAGATGGACCGAGAGGCTCTAGGGTTTTGGGGTGTTGTTTTTTGGAGAGAGAAGAGTGAAGCGTGAATGTGCTAGGGGCCGTGAATATGCTATAGGGGAAGAAGGGTTTGGTTTATTTGTCTTTTTATAGGAGAGGGTTGCGGTTGTCCTTGTACGGGTAGGAAAGAGATCATGTAATTATGGAGGATATATTTTAATTAGTGTGTCATAAGGAAAAATCTATTTACTTTAGGAAGGTAATTTGTGGGATTTGATTTGATTTGATTTTATTTAGTTTAGGCATGTGATTTAATTTAATTAGGAAAGTGATTTATGGGATTTGATTTGATTTCTTTAATTAGGGAAGGTGATTTGATTAGATTTCTTTAATTCGGGAAGGTGATTTGTTTAGATTTATTTAATTCGGGAAAGTGATTTTTTTAAGATTTCAACATGTGTTTAATGTGTTAATTATTATTTTGGATGGGTTTGATGGTCTTGAAGCTTATGGGCGTGTAGGATGGCTAGTTGGTGGGCTTGGGCGTGTGGTTGGTGGTGTGTGGGCTTGGTGTGTGGCTTGCGAGGTTTTGGGCCGAGGATAAATTTTAAAACAGAGATCCAACGAGTGAACCCGAAGTGAATTAGGATGGCTAGTTGGTGGGCTTGGGCGTGTGGTTTTGTGATGTAGAGAGAGATGGGCTACCGTGAAGGAGAGGACGAAGCTGTTATTATGGTTTATCATTGTTTAGTGTCTTTGGTGTGTTGAGTGTTTTGTGTGAGTGGGTTGTGTGATCAGCGTGAGTCAATTTGTCGGTGGTCAGTGACTTTATTTCCGAGTGTCTTCCATGAGAGAGAGAGAGCCGAGAGAGGGTTGGGAGAGAGAAGGGTTAGAGAGAGGATGATGATGATGGAGATGGACCGAGAGGCTCTAGGGTTTTGGGGTGTTGTTTTTTGGAGAGAGAAGAGTGAAGCGTGAATGTGCTAGGGGCCATAAATATGCTATAGGGGAAGAAAGGGTTTGGTTTATGTGTCGTTTTATAGGAGAGGGTTGCGGTTGTCCTTGTACGGGTAGGAAAGAGATCATGTAATTATGGAGGATATCTTTTAATTAGTGTGTCATAAGGAAAAATCTATTTACTTTAGGAAGGTAATTTGTGGGATTTGATTTGATTTGATTTTATTTAGTTTAGGCATGTGATTTAATTTAATTAGGAAAGTGATTTATGGGATTTGATTTGATTTCTTTAATTAGGGAAGGTGATTTGATTAGATTTCTTTAATTCGGGAAGGTGATTTGTTTAGATTTATTTAATTCGGGAAAGTGATTTTTTTAAGATTTCAACATGTGTTTAATGTGTTAATTATTATTTTGGATGGGTTTGATGGTCTTGGAAGCTTATAGGCGTGTAGGATGGCTAGTTGGTGGGCTTGGGCGTGTGGTTGGTGGTGTGTGGGCTTGGTGTGTGGCTTGCGGGGTTTTGGGCCGAGGATAAATTTTAAAACAGAGATCCAACGAGTGAACCCGAAGCGAATTATGTCCTACAAGGTATCAATTTCTGAATTTTCCCTTCCGACATCAGTTTCCCGCGACTTCCGCAACTTAAAGGGTAGTACCTCCGTACGAGGCTCATCATTGGGACTTATATACAAAAATGCAGTGCCTACACCAATATATTATCCTAACATTTTCCTCTGAATCAACTAAGCCTTGGCTTTGGCTCAACAAGCTTAATGATTCTAGTTAAGCGTGACCCATTGACAGTGGGAAAGCTTCGTAATCCACGTCGATGTACAGAAGTGACCTTGACTTTGGCCAACAAGTCACAACTGCCCAAGACATGCGATATATAACAAAGCTTTAGTGGTTCAAACACATCCGCGATGGACAATGATCTTGACTTTGGCCAACAAACCAATGCCAATCTTGGATCTAGAGAAAGAACCACTCAATGAAAGGAAAACGCTTAATATTTAATGAGGGTTTTCGAGTAAATTGGATGACAATTTATTATCTTTGATTAGGTCTCATCATACACCCTTAAACATGCATTCTAAAAGCATAATAAGGCGCGAATAAAATTAATAATGATATGCACATGGATATATAATACAATTTGTTCCTAGAACAAATCCCTCTCTTTCCTCTCTCTCGTTAGCATTTTACATACTTCTACCCAATTACATAATACATTAGAGAAACCTCATTTGCATTGAGGGGAATTGGTGAGAAGAGAAATACAAAGAGATAAGAAGGTGAAAGGCTGGACACGCAGGTCCAATTTAAATAAATTCCAAATTTACAACAATTTCAAAAATTACCCCCACACATCTAATATCCATCCGATATACATTATTCTTACAAATACATCCAAGTATTTGTTAGACAATAATGGCTCATAGCGTCACTATTTGTAAAAGACATTGTGGTTTTTGTACAAATTAATTATGTAGTAATGAAATTACATTTTATCATTTTGTAATTTGATTACTTAAATATATAAATGATAAAAGTCCCTATGATTAGTTCCGGATTATAAGATATGAGACAGTATCAATCCATAAAGGTTTAATCATTAAATATCCCTAGTCATAGTATTATCGAGACTGGATATCGATAATGCGGAATAGACTAGTATCGCACTTGTGCGTGTTATGTAAGCGTAACGACATAGTTCTCATATTTAAGTATTGGATACTTATGCAAGTGTGATAAGAGGTTGTGTTTACCGATGGTACGGAAACAGCTTCGCTCTGGATAGACCCCGTGGAATCCCATTGGTAGTATGAATATATTTCTATGGGAATCCGCATCAGGGTAGGTGTATTTGGTCTTAACCTGAGACTTGCATCGCTAGTACTTGCGACAATCAATACGCTTTGGTTTTGGTCGTCCAGGACTTTAACAGGTTCTGTGTATGCCTCTTCTAGGTTTATTGAGAATCGTAGTGTATTGGGTGTGATGTCAAGATGGAAGTATCACTTCAGTCATATGGAGATGATGATCACGCAGGGATACAGAACTGGTACTCTAAATTGGTTGCATTCATCGGGATAATATGACTTGGTCATGATTATCCGATTAAAGAGACTAATTGCTTGTAATCTGATATATGCTTCGTACGGGGCAGACACTATTCCAGCCCCAGGCCTTGCATGTGACATCCGATACTGGATCGCTATACGCAATACTATGTATACTACGCCTGACAAAGATCGTATATTCCATTAATAATATTTTTGGAGAATTGGGTAGGCACAGTGTTTTGCTAAAAGCCAACCATGTCTCGTAAATCGGTAAAAATGTAGTACGAGGTACGTACGTGTTCGGATAGTCCGACGACCAGATTTACTACCAACATATCCACGGATCTCTTGGGTCGCTTCCCAAAGATTCACCGATGACGTATGATTCGAACATAATTAATCTTGGATTAATTACAGAGATATTTTATCTGGGATAAAATACTATTTGAATAGAGAGATCGATTAATTCAGAATTAATCGATAAAATAATATATTCGATATATTAAATGAAATTATATTTCGATGCGGAATTAAAATTGGATTTTAATTCGGGCAAACGAATTAATTTAGAATTAATTTACGAGCGACGTGAATAGTAAATTTGATTTAATTACGTCGCAACGGAAAATTCATTAATTCGGAATTAACGAAACCGAGCCCATGATGTGTTTGCGAGGCGACTCCGATTTTGAATCAAGTGCGGCCACAAGTCACATAACTCGTCACATCGCTCGTCACATCACATGTCACTTTAGTGATGGATGTCCATTCACCTTTTTGGTGAGTGACAACTAGTCATTATTCATGATGTTGGTTGTTGAGAGCCGTTAATGCCATTTTGGCTCCAAAATTGGTTTTGACTTTTTGAAAGGCATATACCAAATTTTGGTAACACTTTTGGCATAATTGGTTTTTAGAAAACAAAATCAAAACAAAAGAAAACACTCTCTCTCCATTAGCTCACAAAAACTGTGAGCTTCCCTTGGTGGATAGGAAAGTTTGAAGCAATTTTTCTTAAGCTATCACTTGAAGAATCATCACTAGGTGATAGGGAAACTAATCTAAGAGCTTGAAATCCTTACAAAGCTTGGAGCTTGTTCATCTTCTTCAAAAAACCTCCTTGGCCGAAACTTCAAAGGATCAACAAGCGAGGAAATTTTGTCTTCAACACATCTCAACATGAGGTAGTGTTTCCTCAAGGTTTATAAGGACAATTTTAAAACCATGCCCCATTTGTAAGGGGACCACAACCACCATATGTAGGGGTGTCATTCAATGGCAATGATGTATTAAGAGAACAAAAGACCGAGATTCTCCAAATTCAATTCTGTTTGGGGGTGAGGCCAATTCGGCCAAGATATCAGAAACCATATTCGGATTGGATCGATTTAGCATATTTGTGGCCTAGGAACTATAAGATACCATAATTCTATCTGTTCACGGGATCTGGGAAGTTTCCATCACATAGCATATAGGACGATTTACTCTTCAGTGTGGAGAGACAAACGATTTCCATAAACTGAGATTATTCCATGGTTTATTATTAGGAATAGCTTTTTCTGGTATATCAGCTTACCGCCCAATTCGGTGGAGAACTTGTACCAAATAGAACAGTTGTTCCATGCACAATTCTATAAAACCGAGTCTGAAGTTACCCTAGCTGATTTGGAAAATTTAAGGCAGTTTCCAAGTGAGTGGGCTGAAATATTTTTGCAAAAATTTAAAGAGGCCCGAAGCTGATGCTACATACCTTTTCCAGAAAAAGAATTTGTAAAAATCGCTCAAAGTTGTCTTAACTTTGACTTAAAAAAAAATTCCAAGATCGAGAGTTATGAGACCTCATCTAGCTCACTACTAACGTAGTTAGGTATGAGCGATTGTTGAGGGAAGAAGAGCAAATGAAGAATGCTAGTAAAGGAACTTATTATAGGAATGCAAACTATGAAGTAGGAGAAATGAATGTTGAATCGATCGACCTATGCCTAGCCGAATTAATTAAGGGAAAATCATATGTCTGTAAGGTGTGGGTCGAACCACGCGCAAAGGCGAAAATTGATAAAAAGATTAGGACTTTTTCTTTTGACGTCACTAAAGTAGATGTCATATTTGATCAATTATATAAGGATAAACAGATTAAATTAAACGACCGCCATAAATTGCCAAGCCCCGAGCAAGTTAGCGGCAAAAAATATTATAAGTGGCATAATGCATGGTCTCACTCAACTAACATTTGCCTTGTATTTTGGAATGTGTTATAGGATGCCATAGTGTCTGGACGAATAACGTTCGAAAAAAAAAAGGTTGTGGACGACAACCCGTTCCCTAAGCCGTTGGAAATGAACATGATTAACTCTGACCTAACTAAGATGAATTTGCCAAAATTTAAGCTGGTCTTAGATGAAGATTAGAACGATCAACGCCCTAGTGACCTTGAGAGGATAGAGTTGTACCAATAAGAAAAGGGTCCATAAAATTTATGTATTCCCTGTCAGAACATATATAATGGATGAAAGAACTGGAAGAAACTTGTAAAAGGGCTCCACCGAAAAGAGAGCCGGCATCATGGCACCCGAAAACCTTCGCACCAAGGTTCTATGGAGAACACTCAAACTTCGTTCAAAATATCAGGACTTTTAGGTCGAAGTTTCACCGGCCCAATATTTGGCATTCGTATAACCAGCAAGGAAAGAACTATGTTCATGTTGATGAGATGACAATGACGCAGTTGAGATGACATCAAAGGAATTATGGTTGGATGATGCGCCATGGTGTGAGGTGAAAGCTCGCATTGGCCATGAAAAGCAAGGCCATGTCTTCGCAACTGACACCACTATGAAAAGGAAAATAGCTATGGAATCCAAAGATGTTGGTGGTGAAGAAGGAATAAGTCAGAATGTAAAGACCGAACCAAATTTGACCGACAGAAAAAGTGGAATAAAACGGATGATGAAGAACCACCCATTGTTATTCAGTTTGGCAGCATGCCACTGGTTGTGGCTAATCACTATTTGCTGTCTGAGAAATTCAAACGGGACAATGATGGGACCCCTGGAAGGAATGAAGATGTCTATGACAGTGAAGAGACATGAGTTGCAATGCTTACCATGGAAAGTATGGAGCTTTCAGATAACGAGGTGACAGATGTAGAAGAAGAAATAAATGTGCGCGCTGAAGCGCACAGAAGGGGAATAACCCAAAGTCGGCTTCTTAAGGAATTATACGAAGCCAAAAATCCAACCGTGGGACATTGGGGGAAGACTTGGGTCGGTCCTCATATCTTTTACTATACGGAAAACCCAAAATAAAACGGATCATGACCAGAGTAGAGAAACATATGATACTCGTCAGCAAGACTGGTGATATATCGTCCAGTGGTTCGGCCACATTGCCACTTTTCGGATGGGATTCAGATAAGGATTCACCTTGAGAGGGTGTAAGTGATCAGCGAATAATGGAAATAGAAGTACTTGGGAAAGTAACGTTTCCAAAACCTCCGCAGTAAATGACAAAGCATCTCCGACCGCTGTATGTAAAGGCAAAGGCAAATAGAATATGGCCGGCGTAATCACACACGTATAACGCAAGCGCACGTATCGTTCAAGTAGTATAAAATGTATTGATCCCACGAGGACTTAATACCTAAGATATTAATTTATGAAGCCAAATGTTTACAAGTATCTAATAGATTGGTTGTTTGATTGGATGGTGACTTTAAACTAAAGATGAATAAATAAAACAGTGCGAAAGTAAATTAAGGGAAAATTCAATATTATGAAACTATCCAGGGTTGTGAATCCTTCCAATATCTTTTAAAGATGAAGTGGTTATCTTATGTTTGTGTAATATATTGGTTTACTAACCTGGAACACGAAATTATGCACAAGCATCTGTCGATGGTCAGATGCAAATACCCAGTGTAACCCAATTAATCATATGTCTATGTTAACCAAGTTACCTGAATTCATTAAGATTAAGTCCCAATTATGGCTACCCCCGCCCGACATGTATTTGTCTATCCTGTAAGGAATCTATTAAAGGGTTATCTATCCTCAATGAAGATCGTGGGCTATTAAGTCTAAGGCTGAAACCTAAAATTCATTTGTCAAGTTTATTTTAAGTTTACCTCATCAATCTTATTAATGGCCAGTTAACAAGAAGCATTAAGCTAAAGACTTAATAAATAAATCTTTATATTACCCCAAACTATAAAATAACCCCTTATAAACCAGTGATATTGGATTTCATCACAACCCCAGATAACGGGTTTAGTTACGACACATAACTAAGGCTAGTAAAAGCTTAAATAAAATAAATGACATAAAGTAAATGCTTGGAAATTAAAAATGTAAAAATACAAAAAAAAAAAAAAGAAAATGCTGAGGTTAGAGGATCCACTTTTATTACTTCTATTTTAGATATCTCCCTTATTATAATATATTAACTTTGCGTGATAATTACCAACCGACCATATAGGCGGTATAATGATTAGTCAAATTTATAATTAATTCCAACCGACCATTCAGGCAGTATCTATGTTTAGTCAGATTAAAATCAATTTAATTAAGTCCACCAAACTATAAAGGCTGTATCCTCATTAAGTCAGGTTTTAAATAGTTTATATATTATAATTAAGGGAGATTAATCTAAATATTAGTAATAAAAGCTTTACCTTTCACACCAGCAGAGGGGAGTTACCTTCTCATGCTGAATAAAGAAAATAAAGACTGAAAAGTAAAGAAAAGAAAGTACTATTGCGAAAGGTAAATAAAATTAAATACTGAAAGTTGTAAATAAACAAGCAAGATACAATCTCCTTAGTATTCTTTAGGAAATCCCCAGAAGAAGGTATCAGTTTACAACTGAAATTCGGCCTCAATTTATAGGGAAATTTTGTGCCTGCGCGTCGCAATGCGTGAAACCATGCGTGACGCGATGCGCCGTTGATTGTTGACAAGTTACACAGTTTTTGCGGAGATGGTGACACATGGCATCGGCAGAATTATTAGCTGAATTATTGGCTTGGCGTCGCGACACGTAAGGGTGTGTGCGTCGTGACGTTGATGTCAGCATGACGTAAGCAATGGCGTGTTTCAATCATGAGTGTTGGTAGTATGTGTTGGTGACTTATGTCTTGCGCACGTTAGCAAACAGCGCATTTTAGCACGGCACATTTTAGCAAGAAATTTATATTTTTTCCCTTTTTGTCCGTTATCCGCTGTTTTGGCCCCGAATTACCTCAGAGAGTCCTGTTATTTTATTTATCTATAAAATACCACAAAACACATCAAAATATTCACAAAACTCAAGAAACTATACAAAATATTAAGTCAAAGAGACGGTAAATATTGATATATTTACCGCTTATCACACCCCCAAATCTAACATTTTGCTAGTCCTCGAGCAAAACAATAAAATAAAATAACATAAATATCTTTAAAATGAAATTAAACTAAGCCACTTTCATAGGGATCATAGTTGCATTTAGCATATGCAACAAGCCTTTAAACCCCTAGGTGTCCCTAGTGGATGAGTTGTAGTCTCGTGAGGGCTTACAGCAACGATACCCATAAACGACAATCTAATACTAATGCACACAAAAGCAAAAAGACAAGAGAAAAGAGAATAAACAAGTTAGTGACTAAACAAGTGAAACTTCTTGTCCAAGTTAATAGTTGCTTTCTTTCTTTCTAAATTACCGAATAAGTAAATTCTCCGATTATTTTTACCATTCTCCGATTATTTTTACCATTCTCCATACACACAGCTAACAAGGTATTAATCAAATCATTGTGCCCACATTATTCACAAGTGTAGTTGAAAAGAGGGTAATATTTTTATTTTAAAGTTATATCAGAATTCACACCCTTTTTAGCAATGGAATATTTTATTTTTTATTTTTTGCGAAAAGTAAATAAAGCAACATCTTCAATCCATGTAGCGAGCTTTGGGTCAGTGACTCCCAAACCATTTGGCTTTAGGGCACTACGTGTTAAGACACCCCTAGAGACTTAATTACTTGGATTTCAGATGTCTCTTTTTATTTTTATAACATCTTTGATCCATATAGCGAGCTTTGGGCCAGTGACTCCCAAACCAGTTGGCTTTAGGGCACTAGGTGTTAAAACACCCCTACAGACTTAATTACTCAGATCTCAGATATTTTTTTTATTTATTTTTTTATTCCATCACTTTTTTAGATGCTTCCTCCAATTAAGCTTGAGCACTGAATATTACAAAATTTTCAATTACAACTCATATATGTATGTTATCATGTATGTTGATAATACATGTCAACTAAACATATGAAGATCCATTTTAGTCAGTTTTATGGAGAATTCACAAATTAAATAATTCAAAAGGAAATAAACAAACATTTAACTTGTTACGAAATAGGTTGAGATACGTCTCAGGAGTGGAAATTCCTTACACATCTATCTCACACCAATTTCACTAGATTAGTCAAGTTAAAAGAAACACAAAAACACAAAATATTTTTTTTTATTAATTTTTTAATTTTTTTGATTTTTTTTGAAAACTTTTGACTAAAAATTAAATAAAAACAAGATACTAGTCAACTATTCCCCTCCCCCAAACCTAAATGAGACATTGTCCCCAATTTCTTAAGAAGTAGAAGAAGAGTTTAGAAGATAGTACATGGTTAGCTGAAATTCTACATCTAAAATGAAAACTAAAGGTTAAGATCCAGATTTATCCGACACTTCTTACCACAATCATTATCAGACCAGATTATCTTGGAAATGATAGGGTCAATTTGTGGTTCAAAGGCTAAAAGTTGGTCAATTAAATCATGGGCAGTTCTGGCTGTGAAGAGGATTTCTTTTACAGGTTTTGACACGAACCCATTTCTCCGGGCATCACAAGACACAACAAAGAAAATTATAAAATCCATCAGCGTTAAACAGTCCAATTGGTTTCTGGTGTATGTTCAAGTTCGCCCAAGATAGGACTGTAAGAATTTCCTCCATCGTGCCCAAGCCACCTGGCAAAGCAATAAACGCATCAGCACTGTTAATCATTTCCACTAGTCTCTCAGACATACCTGGCACGATTAGTTCCTCTCTGTTTCATGGTCCTATAAGATTTGCCTCCGCCAAGGGTTTTGGGATGATTCCCAGAACTTGACTACCTTCTTCCTGTACAGCCTTTGAAACGATCCCCATTAGTCCAAGATTACCACTGTTGGACAATTATGACCCATAGCATCACTATTTGTACAGAACATGGTGTTGTTGTACAAATTAACTATGTGACAAAGGAAATTGCTCTTTTATCATTTATAATTAGATTACCGGGATATATAAATGATAAAAGTCCATATGATTAGTTCCGGATTAATAAGATATGAGACAATATTAATCCATTAAGGTTTAATCATTAAAACATCCCTAGTCGTAGTATTGTCGAGATTGGACTTCGATAATGCGGAATAGACTAGTATTGCACTTGTGCGCGTTGTGGGAGCATAACAGCATAGTTCTCATATATTTGGGTATTGGATACTCATGCAAGTGTAATATGAGGTTGTGTTTACCAATGGTACGGAAACAGCTTTGCTCTGGATAGACCCCTCGAAATTTCATTGGTAGTATGACTATGTGTCTATGGAAGTCAGAATCAGGGTAGGTGTATTTGGTCTTAACCCGAGACTTACATCGCTAATACTTGCGACAATCAATATACTTTGGTTTTGGTCGTCCAGGGCTTTAACAGGTTCTGTGTACGCCTCTTCTGGGTATATTGAGAATCGTAGTGTATTGGGTGTGATGTCAAGATGGAAGTATCACTTCAGTCATATGGAGATGATGGTCACGTAGGATAAGGAACTGGTACTCTTGTATGCTACAGCTATCGGGATAATATGACTAGGTCATGTTTATCCGATTATAGAGACTAGTTACCAAAGATCCGACATATGCTTCGTACGGGGAAGACACAATTCCAGCCCCAGGCCTAGCATGTGACATCCAATATTGGATCGCAATACGCAATACTATGTATACTACGCCTGATACTGATTATATATTCCTTAAAGAATATTTCTGGAGAATTGGGTAGGCACGGTGCTTTGCTAGAAGCCAATCATATCTCGTAAATCGGTAAAAATGTAGTACGAGGTACATACGTGTTCGGATAGTCCGACGACCGGATTTACTGCCAACATATCCAGGGATCTCATGGGTCGCTTCCCGAAGATTCACCGATGACGTATGACTCGAACATAATTAATCTGGGATTAATTATAAGAGAGAGAAAATTAATCTAGGATTAATTGCGGAGAAATTTTATCTTGGATAAAATACTATTTAAAGAGAGAGAACGATTAATTTGGAATTAATCGATAAAATAATATATTCGATATATCATATGAAATTAGATTTCATAACGAATTAAAATTAGATTTTAATTCGGGCGAACGAGTTAATTTAGAATTAATTCGCTAGCGATGTGAATAGTAATTTTGTTAGGCATAATTATTTAATTAAATTTGATTTAATTACGTCGCAACGGAAAATTCGTTAATTCGGAATTAGCGAACCCAAGCCCGGGATGTGTTGCGGGCCCACTCAGATTTTGAATCAAGTGGAGCCCACATGTCACATCACCTAGTCAACTTTATCAACTTTATGTTGATAGAAGTATATGTGATTTGATGGTTTCTTGTTTCACACACAAGCATTATTAAAGTTTGATGTGATAATGACTTGTACCAATTTTTGAAAATTGGTAAATGGTATTTGGTTTTGGAAATCAAATTACACAACACACTTTTCTCTCTTTCTTTTTCTCACCATGGCCGAATGGCCTTCTTCATTTTCTCTCAATTTGGGCGTGAACCTAGGGTTCATTCACTTTGATTTTTGATTCAAAAATCATGAATGCTAGCACATCCAAGGAGTCATTCAAAGGTGATAGGGAAACCAATCCTTGAGCTTGGAATCAACACTCAAAGCTTGGAGCTTGAAGATCAACACAAGGAGCACAACAAAGGGCTTGGCCGAAACTCAATGAGGAAAATTTTTGTGTTCAACGCATCCAAAATCCGATCAAAGGGGGTATTTTCCGCATTCTTACTTTGGTGTATTCACATGTTTCATTGCTTAATTTGATCTTGGTTTGACCTAGAAAACCCAACAGGCACCGCCATATACTAAGTGCATATTCCTTTCAGTTATGACTCTACCCAATTCATGTGCTGCCTCAACGAATTCTAGTTTAGAACCAGCACTAATACCGCAAAACAAACAGATGTTTACAACTCGTCTTCTTGAAGTAGCTTCCATTTTTTATGTTTCTTTCTCAAATCTGGATGCCTTCAAGAGTGCAATGATGAGTTGAATTTATAAAACCTGAAAAAAGAATGAGTAATAATAGCACTAGTTCCTACGAAATGACAATTATTAGTTAAACAGTGAAATATATCGTAAAAGTCAAAAAGTCTGGATCCTGTCGAAGAAAATAAATGAAAATAACAAAACAAATAACAATTATTTGTTAAAGACAAAAGGAAAATAATATTTACAGGAAGTAACAGCTTGAATGACGTCTATGTGTCAGGGATAAGCTTCCCGTCCGATTTTCTTATAAATTGGCAAATAGGGTCTTTTAGAGTCAGATTCCTGAGACTTAGTTGTTGTTGTTCTTTTCGGAATTGTGTATATAACATGTGAATTGCATGATGCACATATCCACTGGAATGTGTCTCAAGAGTTTTAGATATGTCATCCAAAGACTCCTTACTCAAGCCATCCCTAATGAATTTAATTTTATCTTCACGATTATCAGATATCATTCCTAAAGAACGAGAACGAGTATTACATGTCATACGAGCACATTTATAGCAAACACCTATATTTTTAGCTCTTCTTTTTTTAGCATAGGTGTTTCTTCCTAAACCAAGCAAATATGAAACAAAAGAGTCAGAGGACTCACATGTCAATCAGACTCGTGCTTCAATAATCCAACGAATGTCATTAGGAATACCTTTGATCATAAGAAGTCTCATTCGTTCCAAGCGAGCTTTGTAGACTTTCATCAGAGATTTTTGAGGGAGAGAATGAAATTACTTATAAAGATTTGCGAGAACATCTTCCATCCTGAAATGTGACTTTACCTATAAAAATTAAACACACAAAAATAAAACACAACAAATCACAATATATACACAAATTGCATGGGTTGCCTCCCTAGTAGTGCTAAGTTTAACGTCGTCAGCTATACATGACTGCCCGAATGTTAGGCTGGATCTGAAAGTGTGACACTTTCTTTTTGTTGCTCAAATGATTCTCCCCAGTAGTGCTTGACACGCTTACTTTTAACCTTGAATGTTTCATTAGAATTTGGATCATGTAACTCAACGGTTCTATCTGGTAAAACTTGAGTGAATAAGAATGGACCTAATCACCGTGATTTTAACCTTCCAGGGAAAATTTTCAACCTTGATTTGCTGAACAATACCCGCTGCCCCGGTTCTAGTTGCATGCGCACTAACTTCTCATCATGTCTCTTCTTGGCCTTTTGTTTGTACAGTTTGGCATTCTCAAAAGGATGTATGTGTAATTACTCCAATTCGTTGAGTTGGTGGAGTCTTTTCTCTTTAGTTGCTTGTACTTCAAGATTTAACTTGTTCAGTATGTAGTACGCTTTATCTTCAGGCAGTTGACATACTTTAAGTTTTTCGGTTGAATTTTGCTTTTCATTTGGGTTCTGGATGGTACTATTTCTCACATCAAGTCTGAAATATTCCTCATTCTTTTCATCATTCAGGAAGTCTATGGCTTTGAAAACATTGAATTTTACTTATTGGTCCTGCACCTTCATGGTTAATTCACATTTTTGTACATCAATATGATTCAACTAGTAGCCAATAATGGTCTCCCGAGGATGATAGGCACATTTTCATCTTCCTCCATGTCAAGGATAATAAAGTCTGCTGGGAGAATGAGTTTGTCGACTTTGACATGCACATCTTCAATTACACCTCTCGGAAATGTAAGCGATCTATCAGCAAGTTGCAGAGAGACTGAGGTGGGCATTGCTTCTCCATTTTACAGTTTCCTGTAAATGGAAAAAGGCATCAAGTTAACAGTAGCACTTAAATCAGATAAAGCCTTACCGAAGTTATGTTCTCCTATGGTGAAAGGAATGTTAAAACTGCCAGGATCTTTCAACTTTGGGGGAAGTTTCCTATGAATGATGGTGCTGCATTCTTCTGTCAATGCTACTATCTCGAAGTCTCCCAATCTCCGCCTTCATGACAGAATGTCTTTTATGAATTTGACATAGCTGGGCATTTGGTCCAACGCTTCTACAAATGGAATGTTGATATGCAGCTTTTTGAACATCTCCAGGAATCGAGTAAACTGCTTGTCTAGTTTGTTTTTCTGGAGATGTTGTGAAAAAGGTAGAGGTGGAGTGAATCTCTCTCGATCATTTGCTTTTGCCTCTTTTTCCTCCATCTGTTGATCTGATTTGCTGCTTTCTTTTGGAACTTCCTCAACAGTTGCCTTGACTCCAACATTTTTGTTGATCTCAGTACCGCTTTTCAAAGTGATAGCATGACATTGCTCCTTCCCCATGTTCATTTGATTTGGTTCTATATTGCTAGGTTGGTTACCTGGCGGTCTGTAACTCTGAGCATTGGCCAGTTGTCCAATTTGATTTTCCAGTGCCTTTATAGAAGCTAATTGGCTTTGAAACATAGCATCGTATGTTGCTTGTTGCTTTTTAAACATCTCTGCAATCCATTCTTTTATATCTGGTTTTTTCATACTTTTGGCCTTTGTTTTGTTATTGGAATCCGGGTGGTGGATTGTTCTTTTGCCCTGAATTGTTACTCCATGTGAAATTGGGATGTTTCCTCCACATTGGGTTGTAGGTGTTGGAATATGGATTGTTCCCCTGTCTGTTGAAATTATTGACATAATTCACTGTCTCTTCATGTTAGTTTGCTTCTGATTATAGTGCTCCACCATATAGTGAACTTGTGGATCCAACATTAACCTTCATGTTAAGAGTTTCTAGATTTTTGCAAATCAGATCCATCTTGGCATTCACTGCTGTGTTGGCTCCAACTTCATAAATTCCTGCGATTCGTTGGATCATGCTCCTTTCTGTTGGCCACAATGAATTGTTGTTGGCCATTTCTTCAATTAGGTCTCAAGCCTGTTCTTCTCCTTTTGCCATTAAAACTCCTCCAGCCTCAACATCAATTGTGGTTCTCATTATTCCAGAAAGTCCATTGTAGAAGGTTTGGACTTGTAGCCGCTTTACAATCTCATGGTGAGGATATTTTCTGAGCAAATCTTTGTATCTTTCCCAAGCTTCGCAGAGGGATTCTGAGTCATGTTGTACAAAAGATGTAATGTCATTCCTTAGCTTTGCAGTTCTGGCTGGTGGAAAGTACTTTGTAAGGAATTTGGTGGCTAGACTGTTCCAAGTTGTGATGGAACCTGCTGGTAGTGAATGTAGCCAAGCTTTAGCTCTGTCTTTCAAGGAATATGGAAAAACCTGCAGTCTCATTGCTTCTTTAGCTGCTCGATTGTAATTGAAACTGCCGCAAACTTCTAGGAAGTTGCTGATATGGGCATTAGGATCTTTAGTTGCATTCCCCCAAAACTGAATTGACTGATGTATCATCTGGATGCATGTTTTGATGTCACAAGCATTTACTGGTAAGGGAGGAAGTACAATATAAGAAATGAAGCTGTCAACCACCGGAATAGTTCTGTCTCAAATGGGAATTGGTGGTGCAACTTCCAAAGGTTCAGGTTCCCTGTTGATTAGTGTTTCTTGGCCTTCTCGCCTTTCCCTTCTCACTGTCTGATGGTTCTATAAATTTATGGGTCAAGCGGACGGATTTCAAAGCTTCTGGTTAATCTCATGCAGTGTCTGAGAACCTAAAACACAAGAAAACAAAAATAATAAGTAAAAAGAAATTAGATACAAGTAACGTATCCAACCCCAAAACTAATAGTGAAAGATAAATAAGTCCCTGACAACGGCGCCAAAAACTTGATCGGCGTAATCACACGTATAACGCAAGTGCATGTATCGTTCAAGTAGTATAAAATGTATCAATCCCACGAGGACTTAATACCTAAGCTATTAATTTATGAAGCCAAATATTTACAAGTATCTAATAGATTGGTTGTTTGATTGGATTGTTGACACGTTGCACGACTTTTACGAAAATGGTGACACATGGCGTCGATAGAATTATTAGCAGAATTATTGGCTTGGCGTCGCGACGCGTAAAGGTGTGTGCGTCGCGACACTGACATCAGCATGACGTAAGTAATGACGTGTTTCAATCATGAGTGTCGGCAGCATGTGATGGTGACACATGTCCGGTGCACGTTAACAGTCTCCGGCGCACATTAGCAAACATCGTATTTTAGCACGGCATATTTTAGCAAACGACGTATTTTAGCAAACGACGTATTTTAGCAGGAAATTTACATTTTTGCCCTTTTGTCCATTTTTCGCTGTTTTGACCTCGAATTGCCTCTAGAGAGTCCTGTTATTTTATTTATCTATAAAATACAACAAAATACATCAAAATATTAATAAAACTCAAGAAACTATACAAAATATTATGTCAAAGGGATGATAAATATTGATATTACCGCTTATCGGAATATCAGTCACCAAAGCGTTGATCGACAACAGGGCGGCCATTAATGCTATCCCAATTAAGATGTTGGGATGATTAGTGAAGTCAGAGTTCGATCTCATCCCTACAGAAGTAGTGCTCAGAAGCTTCAATGAGGGAGCAACGACGGCTAAAGGAGTCGTCCCATTAGACCTACAGGTAGGAAGCAACACTAAGACAATGATGTTTTTTGTCAGAGATGGACCGACCATATATAACATGCTTTTGGGACGAGAGTGGATCCATGGAAGCCGATGTATACGTTCTTCTCTCTATCAATGTTTAGTTTTTTGGAATCAGAAGGACGAGGTCGAAGTGGTGCACGCTGACAATAGATCTTCCGCGATAGAAACAAATTCGACAAAATATTTCATGTATGGAAGAAATTACGGGCCAGCCAGAATGTCAGATGAAATGGAAAATTCATCCGTAGTGGCCCAAAATGATAAGCCATACTCCGCAGAGTTATTAAATGACTTCTTCATACAAATAAGGCCAACCATAGTGGTCTTCGAGAGTCCAACATGTGGCCATGTAGCCAGCAAGTCGAATGAAGAAGGGCGAACAGATTAAAGAACAAATCGCACTCGTGGCAACCAAAGACAATTTAATGGCTTATGTTCGGGAAGATGAAGTCGAACTCGATACCCAGGCCGTAATCTCGGCCTTAAAAGGAAAATTGATAACTCATCAGGTAGAGGACAGAATAAGAGAAGCATACGAGGTGGATTGTTTGGACGAACGACCAAAGGAATTAGACGAGCAACCATGGGAAGAAAAGAAAGATCTAGAATGCACTTTAAATGGACATCAGAAGACAAGAATTATGAGGGCACAAGATGTTTTGGAGGAAATGGACCTGGGAGGTGAGGGAGAAAAGCATAATACCTATATCAGCAAGAAGCTTGATGCCCAGGTATGCAAAGAACTAATTTCTCTCCTAAAAAGTTATTGAGATTGCTTTGCTTGGGACTATGAGGAAATGTCTGGTTTAGATAAAACTTTGGCAGAGCACAGGCTGCCCATTATGCCAAACTACAAACCATATAAATAACCTCTCAGGTGGTTTGCACCCAATGTCTTGCCTGGCATTAAGAAATAAGTCGAACGTCTATTAAAGGAAAAATTCATCAGGACGACCAGATATGTAGAATGGTTATCGAATATTGTCCCAGTCATGAAGAAAAATGGAAAATTGAGAATCTGCATAGACTTTAGAAATCTAAACTTGGCAATGCCAAAAGATCAATACCCAATGCTTACGGTAGATTCTCTAGTAGACTCCATCATGGGATACCAAGTGTATTCCTTCATGGATGGGTATGTGGGGGTATAATCAGATTTATATTGTCGAGGATGACGTTCACAAAATGGCTTTTAGATGCCCAGGGTCTTTAGAGTGTTATGAGTGGGTAGTGATGCCATTCGGTCTAAAAAACGTTGGAGCCACTTACCAACAAGCTATAAACTTAATCTTTCATGACATGATTAACAGTTTTGTAGAAGTTTATGTGGATGATATAGTGGCAAAGTCTATGGACATAGACAAATATTTTAACCACTTAAGAATGGTTTTTGAGTGGATAAGGAAGTTCAAACTAAAATTAAACACTGCCAAATGCGCTTTCGGGGTTAGCGCCGAGAAATTTCTAGGTTTTCTAGTCCATCAAATGGGAATTGAAATCGATGAAAATATATCTCGAGCGATTATGGAAGCGAAACCTCCCAAAAACAAGAAATGGTTGCAAAGGTTCCTAGGGCAAATTAATTTTTTAAGGAGATTTATTTCTAATTGTGCAGGTAAAACTAAAGCATTCTTATCTCTACCGAGGCTAAAATAAAAGGACGATTTCGTCCGAACAGAAGAACATCAAAGAGCCTACGAGAGCCTAAAAAATTATTTAGCGAATCCGCCGATGATGGTACCTCCCGTGCCAGAACGACCAATGAAGCTATACATATCTGCCGATGAGTAGTCTGTTGCTGGAATGATCACGCAGGATGATAACATGGGCGTAGAAAGAGCCATTTATTATCTTAGCAGATAGTTGTTGAAATATGAATGTAATTATTCTCCAATGGAGAAATTGTGTCTGGCTTTGTATTTTACATGCACTAAATTACGAGCCTATCTTAGGTCGACTACTGTGTATCTAGTTACAAAGATCAATATAGTGAAATACATGTTCTCTCAGTTGGACAATTATGACCCATAACATCACTATTTGTAAAAAAATATTGTGTTTTTATACAAATTAACTATGTGACAAAGAAAATTACTATTTTATCATTTTATAATTGGATTACTCAGATATATAAATGATAAAAGTCCATATGATTAGTACCAGATTAATAAGATATGAGACAGTATTAATCCACGAACGATTTAATCATTAAATATCCCTAGTCGTAGTATTATCAAGACTGGACATCGATAATACGGAATAGACTAGTATTACACTTGTGCGCGTTATGGAAGCTAAATGACATAGTTCTCATATATTTAAGTATTGGATACTTATGCAAGTGTGATAGGAGGTTCTGTTAGCCGTTGGACTGGAAACAGCTTCGCTCTAGATAGACCCATCGGAATCCCATTGGTAGTATGACTATGTGTCAATGGGAATCCAAATCAGGGTAGGTGTATGTGGTCTTAACCTGAGACTTGCATCGCTAATACTTGCGACAATCAGTATACTTTGGTTTTGGTCGTCCAGAACTTTAACAGGTTCTGTGTATGCCTCTTCTGGGTATACTGAGAAACGTAGTGTATTGGATGTGATGTCAAGATGGGAGTATCACTTCAGTCATATGGAGATGATGATGACGCAGGGATACGGAACTAATACTCTTAAATGTTGTAGCTATCGGGATAGTATGACTAGGTCATGATTATCCGATTATATGGAGTATTTGTTAGTGATCCGATATATGCTTCGTATAGGGCAGACACAATTCCAGCCCTAGGCCTAGCATATGACATCTGATACTAGATCGTATTACGCGATACATTGTATACTACGCCTGATACATATTATATATTCCTCGTTTAATATTTCTGGAGAATTGGGTAGGCACGGTGCTTTGCTAGAAGCCAACTATATTTGGTAAATCAGTAAGAATGTGGTACTAGGTATGCACGTGTTCGGATAGTTCGATGACCGTATTTACTGCCAACATATCCAGAGATCTCTTGGGTCGCTTCCCAAAGATTCACCGATGACATTTGACTCGAACAGAATTAATCTGGGATTAATTATGAGAGAGAAAATTAATCCGAGATTAATTACGGCAAGAATTTATCTTGAATTAAATTCGTCTAGAAGAGAGAATGCGATTAATTTGGAATTAATCGGCAAAGTAAATTTAATAGTTAAATTTGATTTTACTATTTAATTTATTTATTTGGGCTAAAATAATATATTGGATATATTAATTGAAATTTGATTTCAATACGGAATTAAAATTGGATTTTAATTCAAGCGAATGAATTAATTTAGAATTAATTCGTGAGCGACTTTCGTAATAATTTAGCGACGCATTATTATTTAATTAAATTGAATTTAATTACGTCGCAACGGAAAATCCATTTAGTCGGATTAAACGAAACCGGGCCCAAGTGTGTTGCGTAAGCCAACTTGAATTTTGAATTTAAAGAGGTGGGACCCACAACTTACATCAAGTGTTTGACATGTGATAGAAGTAGTTGGGAAAAGTAATTAATTCATTTAAAACTCTCAACCACCAACTTTGGAAATACAACTTGCTTTTTGGAAAAGATATACACAACTTTGGAAGTCAACTTTTGTATTAGTTTTTGGAAAACCAAAATATCAAAATCTCTCTCTTCCTTCTCCCTCCTCTTGGTCGAATATACATCTCCTTGGAGGAGAAAATTTTCTTTCAAAACTTTGTTCATGCTAGCACTTTGGGAGTCAAAGAAAGGTGATAGGGAAACTCACCCTTGAGTTTGGAATTCACAACAAAGCTTGGAGCTTCCAACAACAAATAAAGTTTTGAATTTCTCATCCGCTCATTGTAAGTTTATTCTGCAACTTATTTTGATTTTATTCACACTAGAATCAATATTTAGAGATCCTTGACATGTCTAGGACACTAACAGTGGTATCAAAGCCACCTAAACTTGATTTAAAATCTAGGGTTTATATACTTTAATTTGGGTATTTTTGCTTCGAGCATGATTTTACCAAATTGATTGTTTGGTTATGTTTAGATGATGATAAATTAGATTTGTGCATCATTGGATTTGAAAAAATTGATTGGGTTAAAATTTCCCCAAATACCTTATCATGGCCGAATGTACCCTAGTATATGCTCATGGTGATTTTTTGAAAATTTGACAATTGGATGTGTTAAAAGCATGAAATAAATCTTGTATGTTGATTTAATTGGATTGAAATCAAATTGAGTGTTATTTCTTGTTATTGCCGTGAGTTGAGCATGTTGTTAGATGGATTGATTTTGCCTCAATTTTGTGTTGGACATGAATTTGAGAATTAAGCATGATTAATTTGATTAATTAATGTTTTGAAAATATTAGATTAATATATTAATTGTGTTAATTACACTTTAATTTAAATTAATGTGATATTTGGAATATTATGTTAATATAAATTAGTTTTTAAAATTGGATTGGGCTAATTTGTTATATTTGGGCTAATGGGCTTGGTTGGGCCAAGTTTGGTTTTGGACAATTGGGTTGTATCCAATTGGGCCTAAAACCATTTCCATAAAGTCCAAATATGACTTTTGCGCCTTTAAAAATTTAATTGGGCCTAAATTGATTTTTGGCATAAGGTTATTTCTAATTGGGCCTTGGCATTTTGGGTTTGATCCATTATGGCCAAAGCCCATGCTTAAAGAATTAATTTAAAGCCCATTGGACTTTAATTGAATAGTATTGGATGCTAATTGGGCCTTTGAGACCCATTTAGATTGGATTTGGAATCCAAGTCTAAAAGGCACTATTATAAGTGTAATTATTTAATTTGGAATTAAATATGAATTAGTATTGGATACAATTTAAATTGGATTTAAAATTGTAGTTCGATATAATTCAAGAATACTTACTTTGAGTATTTATTCTTAAACGAGTTGGACTCGCGCAAATCAAATCGTTGTATGAACATTGGATGGTCATTAATCAAAGATTAATTAATTGGATTAGATTGATTGACAGCATGCTTTGTGTGAATACTTGGATGTATTTGTATGAATAATGTATATCGGATGGATATTAGTTGGGTGGGGGCAATTTTGAAAATTGTTGTAAATTTGGAATTTATTTAAATTGGACCTACGTGTCCAACCTTTCACCTCCTTATCTCTTTGTATTTCTCTTCTCACCAATTCCCCTCAATGAAAATGAGGTTTCTTTATGTATTATGTAATTGGGTAGAAGTATGTATTGTACAAGTGGGAGAGAGGCAATAGAGAGATTTGTTCTAGGAACAAATTGTATTATATATTCATCCGCATATCATTATTAATTTATTCGCGCCTTATTATGCTTTTAGAATGCATGTTTAAGGGTGTATGATGAGACCTAATCAAAGATAATAAATTGGTTGCCAATTTACGTAAAAACCCTCATATCAATATTAAGCGTTTTTCCTTCCATTGAGTGGTTCTTTCTCAAGATCCAAGATTGGCTTTGATTTGTTGGCCAAAGTCAAGATCATTTTCCATCGCGGATGTGTTTGAACCATGAAAGCTTTGTTATATATCGCATGTCTTGGGCAGTTGTGACTTATTGGCCAAAGTCAAGAGCACTTCTGTACATCGACGTGGATTACGAAGCTTTCCCACTGTCAATGGGTCACGCTTAACTGGAATCATTAAGCTTGTTGAGCCAAAGCCAAGGCTTAGTTGATTCAGAGAAAAAGGTAAGGAAATATGTAATGTATATATATCTTGGACTTGGAGGTCCACCTACCGGATCTAGGAATTGGATGGGATCCAATTGATCTTAGAGATCTACGTAGTTAAGTTTCATACAGCTTGTTGTCAAAAGTCAAGGTTGTGTGTTATTTAACGGGATCCTAGCCCACTAGGAAACGGGGTTTCCCGAGTACTCAACAGAGGGTTAGAGGCTCGCCGAAAAATAGTGGGAAGCCAGTATTAAATTTGCAATTTCGTTTAATACTTGCTTATATGCGCTCTTTTATTTTATTTATCGTCGTTATAAATATATATTAGTTGGACTAATATTTGTTTTATTGCTTTCTTTGAACAATTAGACTGTACAAGACACTACTCCACTTGTAGTTGGTTATATAGTTGGACTATAGTAACCATTACATTTTGAGTGTACCCGATATCGTTGATTGAATAGTTTGACTATTGCAATCGAGATGGCTGGAAATATTAGCGTTAGGGACATCGTCATGGGTGATAATGTATTTAACGACTCTAATTTTCCAGATTGGGAGATGAACCTCAGGATAGTCCTGAGAGCTGAGAAGTTACTTTATTCGATAGAGAGACCTCTTGGGCCTGAGCCCGGACCTGAGCAAATAGTAGAGCGTGAGCTTTGGAAGACTCACCGTGATAATAACTTTACTGCTCAGTCCGTCATGCTTGCTGTAATGACTCCGCAATTTCATCGTCAAAACAAAGGATTGGATCCTTACAACATGATGTTGAAATTGAAGGACCTTCACAGATCTAACCTTAGATCTCAGAAGTACGAATTGCAAAAGAAGTTCTTTCGCTCGTGTATGTCAGAGGGTACATCTGTCGAGCACTATGTGTCACAGATGATTGCTGACATCGAACAGCTAGGTCAGCTGGGCATAACCTTTGAGGCCGAGACCTCTATAGATTTGATCTTACAGTCTCTGCCCGACTGCTGGGGCGAGTTCATCATGAACTACAATATGATGAACCAAGAGAAGACTCTTGAAGAGTTGATGACTATGCTCAAGAAGGCAAAGCCAGAGCTTCTGAAGGGCAAGAAGCGCGAGGCGCATCTTACTTCGACATCTCAGAATGTCAAGGCTTGGTCGAAGGCTTCTGGAGGTGTGAAGAAGAAGAAAAGGAAGGGCAAAGGTGAATCATCAAAGTCTTCTAGGAAGACGAATGACATATCCTAAGATGTCTGCCTATACTGTGGAAAACGAGGTCATTGGAAGCATGACTGCCGTGAGTACAAGGCATACATAAAGGAAGTGAAGGCGGGTAAGGCTCCAGTTTCAGGTATGTTTGTTATTGAAATAAACATGTCCACTACTGGTTTTAAAATTTGGATTTTTTATTCTGGATGTGGTACTCACATATGTACTGATGTGCAGGTTCTGCAGATTAACATGAGACTGGCTTCATGAGAGATCGACCTCCGAGTTAGAAATGGGACAAGAGTCACTGTTTTGGCCGTTGGCACCTATATTTTGAATCTGCCCTCGGGGCATGTACTTAATTTAGGAGACTGTTATTTTGTACCTAGTTTGACTAGGAATATCATCTCTGTATCTTGTTTAACCTGATGCGGGTATATACCTTTGTATTCCGAAACACTGGGTGTTTTGTATATAAAGATGATGTTTTGATATGTACAGCTGATGTTAATAATGGTCTTTATATTTTGAATATAAATGAATCTCAAACATATAACATGACAAACAAAAAGCTCAAACTGAGTAAAACATATGAAACTTATATGTGGCATTGTCGTCTGGGACACATTAACAAGACTCGTATATCCGCACTTTCGAAGAGTAGATACTTGGACGGATTTGATCCTAATTCATATGACGTATGTGAATCTTGTTTGTTAGGCAAAATGCCTAAAACACCTTTTAGTGGTAAAGGTGTACGTGCCACTGAACTGTTAACCCCCGTTCATAGTGATATATGTGGGCCCATGTCTAGCAAGGCTAGAGGTGGATACGAATACTTCGTAACCTTTACGGATGATGCATCGCGTTATGGTTATGTGTATCTTATGAGACACAAGTCGGAAACTTTTGAGAAATTCAAAGAGTTTCGACACGAAGTAGAAAAATAGACCGGTAAAAGTATTAAAACATTGCGGTCGGACCGTGGTGGAGAATACTTAAGCAATGAGTTTCTCGATTACTTAAACGAATATGGTATTATTTCACAGTGGACTCATCCCGGAACACCTCAATTGAACGATGTGTCTGAACGGAGAAACCGAACTTTGTTGGACATGGTAAGGTCAATGATGAGTCGCACTGAGCTACCAATTTCCTTCTAGGGATACGCATTGAACAGTGCAATACTTATTCTGAATAAGGTTCCGTCAAAGTCTGTTGGATAGACTCCATATGAAATATGGACAGGAAAGAAACCGGGTTTCACGTTCCTGAAGATTTGGGGATGCTGAGCATATGTAAACATTTGGATAGTACCAAACTAGAACCCAAATCAGATAAGTGTCTATTTGTAGGTTATCCTAGGGAAACCAAATGATATTACTTTTATCAGCCACAAGAGAACAAAACATTTGTTGCTCTCCATGCGGTATTCCTAGAAAAGGAATTCCTAAATGCAGTGGTTAGTGGGAGGAAAGTAGAACTCGATGAAGTGATACTGTTCCTGGCACCGAACCCCTTACGGAACACCAATAGTCCATCAGGGATGTGACTATTTCACAATCTTTTAATACACAAGAACCGCGTAGGTCAGAGAGAGTCAGAAAACAACCTGAGAGGTATGGGTTTCTGATCTCACCTCATGTAGACATTAATCTTATTGAGGAAGATGAATCGGCTACGTATGAGGAAGCGATATAAGGTATCGACTCCGCTTTATGGCAGGATTCCATGAAGTCTGAAATGGATTCCATGTATACCAACCAAGTTTGGACACTGGTTGATGCACCAGAAGGCATTAAGCCTATTGGTTGTAAATGGGTCTTCAAGAGGAAGACGGATATGCAAGGCAACATACAAACATACAAAGCTAGGCTTGTAGCGAAAGGGTATCGTCAACGACATGGTGTCGATTACGATGAAACTTTTTCACATGTTGCCATGATTAAATCCATTCGGATAATGCTTGCAATTGATGCATATTTCGATTATGAAATATGGCAGATGGACGTCAAAACCGCTTTCCTTAACGAAAACCTTTTGGAGGATGTTTATATGCAACACCCTGACGGTTTTGTCGTGCCAAAACATGCAAACAAGGTTTGCAAGTTAAACTGATCCATTTATGGATTGAAGCAAGCATCACGTTCTTGGAACCAACAATTTGATGAGATCATAAAAGAATATGATTTCATTCAAAACGAAGATGATTCTTGTGTATATAAGAATGTTAGTGGGAGCGTACTGACATTCATTGTCCTATATGTAGATGATGTATTGCTTCTTGGCAATGACATTCCCATGCTACAATCGGTGAAAGCTTGGCTTTCATTAAAATTCTCCATGAAAGACCTAGGAGAAGCAACCTTTATTCTGGGAATAAGGATCTACCAGTATAGATCCAGAAATCTGCTTGGACTCTCCCAGAGCACGTATATTGACAAAGTTTTGAAGAGATTCAACAAGGATCAGTCTAAGAGGGGACTGCTTCCGGTATCACATGGCGTCTCGCTATCTAAAGACATGTGTCCTAAAACTCAAGATGAGAGAGATGCAATGAGTCGGATCTCGTATGCTTCCGCAGTCGGATCGATCATGTATGCCATGATATCTATGCGACCTGATGTCTCGTATGCTTTGAGCATGTGCAGTCTCTATCAGGTCAATCCAGTGATGGTCACTGGATTGCTGTTAAGAACATCCTTAAGTATCTTAGACGAACTAATGATGCTTTCTTAGTCTATGGAGATGGAGAACTTGAGGTGACTAGGTTCACCGATGTAAGTTTCCAAACCGATAAAAATGACCGTAAGTCGTAATCGGGGTACATATTTAGTTTGAACAATGGAACAGTGAGCTGGAAATCTTCCAAACAAGAGACTGTTGCCGATTCAACAATAGAAGCGGAATATATTGCTGCAGCTGAGGTAGCAAAAAAAGCAGTTTGGATCCGTAAATTCCTAATTGGATTAGGAGTAGTTCCGTTAGCAGCTGAGCCCGTACCTCTGTATTGCGACAATAACAGGGCTATAATGCAGGCTAAGGAACCGCGGTGTCATCAACGATACAAGCATGTACTTCGACGGTTTCATCTGATTCGTGAGATCATACATTATGGTGATGTGAAGATCGAGAAGGTCGCATCCGATGACAACATTGCAGATCCACTGACGAAAGCTATTTCTCAGAAAACGTTTGAGCGACATATACATAGTTCAGGTGTTAGATACTTGAGTGATTGGCTATGAGCCAAGTGGGAGATTGTTGGACAATTATGACCCATAGCATCACTATTTATAAAAGACATTGTGTTTTTGTACAAATTAACTATGTGACAAAGGAAAATGTTATTTTATCATTGTGTAATTGGATTACTTGGATATATATAAATGATAAAAGTCCATATGATTAGTACTAGATTAATAAGATATGAGACAATATTAATCCACAAACGGTTTAATCATTATATATCCCTAGTCGTAGTATTATCGAGAGTAGACATCGATAATGCGGAATAGACTAGTATTACACTTATGCGCATTATGGAAGCTTAACGGCATAGTTCTCATATATTTAAGTATTGGATACTTATGCAAGTGTGATATGAGGTTTTGTTAGCCATTGGACCGGGAACAGCTTCGCTCTGGATAGATCCCTCAAAATCCTATTGGTAGTATGACTATGTGTCTATGGGAATCCGAATCAGGGTATGTGTATGTGGTCATAACCTGAGACTTGCATCGCTAATACTTGCGACAATCAGTATATTTTGGTTTTGGTCGTCCGGAACTTTAACAGGTTCTGTGTACGCCTCTTCTGGATATACTGAGAATCGTAGTGTATTGGATGTGATGTCAAGATGGGAGTATCACTTCAGTCATATGGAGATGATGATCACGTAGGGATACAGAACTAGTACTCTTAAATGCTGCAGCTATCGGGATAGTATGACTAGGTCATGATTATCCGATTACAGAGACTATTTGCTAGTGATCCGATATATGCTTCGTACGGGGCAGACACAATTCCAGCCCTAGGCCTAGCATGTGACATCCGATAGTGGATCGTATTACGTGATACATTGTATACTACACCTGATACATATTATATATTCCTCGTTGAATATTTCTGGAGAATTGGGTAGGCACGGTGCTTTGCTAGAAGCCAACTATGTCTTGTAAATCGGTAAGAACGTGGTACTGGGTACGCACGTGTTCGGATAGTCCGATGACCGTATTTACTACCAACATATCCAGAGATCTCTTGGGTCGCTTCCCAAAGATTCACCGATGACATTTGACTCGAACAGAATTAATCTAGGATTAATTACGAGAGAGAAAATTAATCGAAGATTAATTACGGTAAGAATTTATCTGGAATTAAATTCGTCTAGAATAGAGAACGTGATTAATTTAGAATTAATCGGCAAAGTAAATTTAATAGTTAAATTGGATTTTACTTTTTAATTTATTTATTTGGGCTAAAATAATATATTGGATATATTAATTGAAATTGGATTTCAATACGGAATTAAAATTGGAATTAATTCGTGAGCGAATTTCGTAATAATTTTACGAGGCTTTATTATTTAATTAAATTGGATTTAATTACGTCGCAAGAGAAAATTCATTTAGTAGGATTAAACGAAATCGGGCCCAAGTGTGTTGTGTAAGCCAACTTGAATTTTGAATTTAAAGAGGTGGGACCCACAACTTACATCAAGTGTTTGACATGTGATGGAAGTAGTTGGGAAAAGTAATTAATTCATTTAATTCTCTCAACCACCAACTTTGGAAACATAACTTGCTTTTTGGAAAAGATATACACAATTTTGGAAGTCAAATTTTGTATTAGTTTTTGGAAAAACAAAATATCAAAAGCCTCTCTCTTCCTCCTCCCTCCTCTTGGCCGAATATACATCTCCTTGGAGGAAAAAATTTTCTTTCAAAACTTTGTTCATGCTAGCACTTTGGGATTCAAAGAAAGGTGATAGGGAAACTCATCCTTGAGTTTGGAATTCACAACAAAGCTTGGAGCTTCCAACAACAAAGAAAGTTTTGAACTTCTCATCCGCTCATTGTAAGTTTATTCTGCAACTTATTTTGATTTTATTCACACTAGAATCAATGTTTAGAGATCCTTGGCATGTCTAGGACACTAACACTCTCGTCCAATTTTGCATCAAAGGGTAGGTTTTTGGTCTCTTTCGTTGTCGGAATTTGACATACGGCACGAACCCCAAAAGGCCATAAGAAACCAAGCCCTTACTGATTTTTTAGCTGATCACCCTTGTTTAAGCATAACTAAAGAAATTGAAATAGAAATATGCGAATAAAGCTTAAAACCATGGACGATGTACTTCGATGCTCTAGCACATTGAAGGGGGCAGGAATAAAAATCCCCATTGTCAGTCATTTAGGAGAAAGATTCAATTTCATCGTCACGTTGGACGAATGTTATACCAATAATCAGGCCGAATACGAGGCTTTAATATTTGGGTTGGAAATACTCCTTGATATGAGAGTAAGAAATGTGTCCATTAAGGTAGATTCACAACTAGTGGTCCAACAGGTGATGGGGGCCTTTAGATGCCAGAGTTCGTCAGTCATGGCATTATTAGAAATAACTCAAGAATTGTTAGATCAATTTGATTATATAGAGTTAGAGCACATCTCAAGGACGAAGAACGAGATAGCTAATGGGCTAGCCCAAGCAGCCTCAGGATATAAAAAGATGAGAATTAACAGTATGTGTGGAAGGAGAGAGATTAAACCAGATTTAGTCAGACGTAGGAATGAAGTTGGCATTTTGGATATTGAAAACCGAGAAAGAGATGATTGGAGGAGAGAAATCAGAGATTTCTTGAAGAATCCAGAGAACGGAGGAAATCGAAAGCTAAAACTGAAAGCTTTAAATTTTGTGGTATCATGGGATGTATTATACAAAAAGCGCCAATATGGTTTATTGTTAAGGTGTGTGGGGTCGTTAGAGGCCAAGACTATTATGGCTGAGGTGAATGACGGGGCCTGTGGGGCCCATCAAGCCAGAGTAAAAATGAGGTGGTTAATCATAATGAACAGTTATTATTGGCCAAAAATGGGAGAGTCATGCATAGTATACGCAAAAGGGTGCATGACTTGTCAAAAACATTGGCCCATACAACGAGCGCTAGCAACAGAAATGGTCCCCATCATTAAACCATTGCCATTCATAGGATGGGCGATTGATTTGATAGGAAAAATCTATCATGCATCAACCAAAAGACACACGTTCATCATTGTCGCTACAGATTTCTTTACCAAATGGGTGGAAGCAATACCGGTAATAGAAATTTCCCAAGAACGAATCATCAAATTCATTAAAGAGCATATTATTTATAGATTCGGTATCCCCCAAATGTTGATGGTAGATCATGGGACTTCTCTGAACGGTGAAAAAGTTAAGTGTTTTTTGGACGAATATGGGATCCAATTAGTAAATGCTACAACATATTACCCTCAGTCAAATGGTCAGACTGAGTCGTCCAATAAAATCCTTAAAGGCTTAATTCGAAAGATGATAACAGACAATGCCAGACAATCGGACGAATGCTTGAGTCAGGCTTTGTGGGCATATAGGACATTCCAAGAACAAACACCTCGGTCACACCATTCTAACTAGTATATGGTCAGAAGGTTGTATTACCGGTGGAAGTCAATGTCAAATCTACAAGGGTGGCATTGCAGGATAAGTTGAAGATAGAAGATTATAATGAAGCAACGATCCAAAATCTTTTAGAGTTAGATGATATTAAATATGATGTAATTAACCATTTGGAAGCACAAAAGGAAAGAATGGCCAAAGGGTATAATCGAAAAGTCGTGGCAAAATCGTTCAGGAAATGAGAGTTAGTATGGAAGACAATACTGTCATTGGATACGAAAAGTCTTGTGTATGGTAAATGATAGCCCAATTGGGAAGGAACTTTTAAGGTAGAAAACGTATTGCCAAATGAAGCTTATCATTTAAGGAATTTGAATGGAGGAATGCATGTTAGAGCGATAAATAGTAAATACTTGAAAAAATATGTGTCTTCGTTATGGGAACATGAGAATGTAGCGTTCTGCGAATAAGAATGAAATATAAAAAAATATTATAATAATAAACACTGTTATTAAAATAAAGACGGGGTAACAGATGGTAAGTCATGGAAAATGAACGATGTAACATCCTAACAACAAATAAATAAATTACAAAATCAGTTATTGGATGGTGGTTGTTTGGACTCCTCAGTAAGTGCTTTGTCCTTTAAGACCGTAAATGCCACCCTTAACTGTCGCCACTCCTGCTGCATCACCTCATCAGCTACAGTAAATTCGGCCAGGCTCTTTTCAAAGACTATTTGTGCCAAGTCTTCATACTCCACCAAAGATGTGTTTGCCTCCTCTAATTACGCAGCAACAGCTTTCCTCTTAGCCTCTTTTCTTATGCGGCTCTCCTCAATGAGACGCTGGATCTCCCGTAGTTGTCACTCTAAATCTAGCAATACCGACTCCTCAATTATTATCTCGTCTACAGTTTCCCGTAGGGATTGACGAAGAGCATTGAGGGAATCACATCATCCTTCTTCTTTACAATCAAAGAACGAAGCCCGACCTTCTGGCTGTGTATACATCGATAACGAGGGATGAGAGCCTCTACTTCATTCTGCAAGTCTTGGAGGAAAAGCTGATTATTCACTGGTATAGGCAAAGTATGAGAAGCCAACAGTTGGGACAACTCAGAGGAAACTCTCTCTAGTTTAAGCATATTCTCTGGCAGAGCAGCCTGACTGATGTCTAGCCCAGTGAAGGACGCTTATTGATGAACGACTTCCTGAAGAGCCTTCAGGTTCGTGGTTGCTCGCGCTGAGGATGAGGAATGCTGAGACGGAGTGGAGGCCAGCCGATCAAGACGATCCAAAATGTCATAGACTGATTGCATGAACGGATCGGGCACCTATTTACAAAAAAAATGGGTTAGAAAATGAAAACCGAGGTAGTTATACAAAGGGAAGAAAAGTACTTAACCAAGCTAGAACTTGAAGGCTTGTACGCAACCGCCATAGGAATGTCACCGGAGGCGATGTGGAGTCTGGCCTAGGAGATGATGATAGAAGAATATGAGATGTTGGCCGAGGAGATGATGGCGGAAAAATGATGGATGTTGGCCGAAAATCACGATCGGGTGAAGGAGACTAATGCATTGGAGGATCAAAGGGAACACTAGAATAGCTTGGTCCACTCGGCGATTGGGTTCCTATAAAAGAGTTAGAATCAGAGGAATTAGTAACATTTATAACTTCTATATCCTCATATATTCGTCTGACAAAGTCTGCTTTTAGAATGGACCTGGCCTCTTCCAAAATATCCAATTCGGCCAGACTGAACAAGCCATCTATGTCCATATAACACCCCCAATCTCTGAGGTAATCCACCTATGAATCAAGGAAACGACCCGCTCTGGATGGAGCTGGGAAGGCTCGTCATCCGACTCTTGCACAAGGGGATAGGAGTTTGCAATGGATGATATTCGAAGAAGGGGTCGTCCATTGGGATCTCCTCTATACGCAGGTCCCTACTCCTCATTACTATATTTAACCTCGTACATTGGGGATCTACTCTAGTGGTTGGGCATTCAACAGCCTCACCCTCCTCTGAGGGGTGTTGAACGAACGGAACTTCAGGGGATGAGGCTTGAACCGACGCGGCCATGTAGGACGATTGCTCGGTCCTGGAGACCTACACAATGAAACAGTAACAAAAAGTTAAAAAAAAAAAGCATACCTTAGTTTGTCTGCGCAACATAGGCTCATCTGAATCAGAACCATGAGCGGGTGAAGCATGCTTCCTTTTGATAGGGGTTTGGAACTTGCATTCTTCGGCCCAACTTTCTCAGCGGGTTTCTTCTGCCTAGCTAGTTCAGAAGATTTAGAGGAAACGGGAATGCTGGGAAAGACAATGGAAAGTAGGGGAAAAAGCCTTTCATGGCTGGCTGGCCAAAAACAGTCAAAGAAAGGTTGAAAGGATGTACAAAAGGAGAAAGAGTCACAAGAAAAAGAAGATAATAAAGTTCGCACCTCGGACAAGCATTGGTCAATTTCTAAGAGCGAAATAACTTTGAAACGTTATACTGGAGTAGAGCGAGAGTATAATAATGGAAGGAGCCATCCTTGGACAAAGCAAAATTGACGAGCGACGAAGTTGAGAGAATACACTTTTACCCCAGCCTTGCCATTAGCCCCAATCAAGATATCGTGATTCAGATCGCGGGTACATAAAAATTTACGTCGGATGTGATTAATTGATTCATCTCCGTCTGACTATGGAAGCTCGTGAACGAAGGAGGGGTTGTCGCCCAATGAAAAAGGGAAAAAAAAGTCCGAGAAAAGGGCATAAAAATAATCGAAAATGGTACGAGGAAGGAAATGAGTTGTCCCTAATTGGGTGAATAGAAGGCCAGCATAAGGAAATGAACGATTTGACTTAATGGAATCAAAAATAGGGAAATCGGCACTGAGCCAAAGTTAGACGAGCCAGAGAGGGCCATAATTAATGGGTGAAGAGTTGGACCATAGCTATTTTTGAAGAATGACCGGACCCCGATAAACGGTAGCCAAAAGGAAAGAACATAGATCCAAAGGACGGCCGTTGGCAGCATCCAAAGAAATGGGAAGATAACCCGACACAGGTTTCTGACTAGGCACGCAAATGATATATTTGCAAAGCCAGTAATGAATGAAAGCGGTACGCTTTAATACCGTAACCGGATTGGTCGACTCAAAGAATGTATGAAAGAAAGCGGGATAAGAAGAGAAGAATGGAGTATCCATTTGGGGAGGAGGAAAACGAAAATTGGTACGGGCGGAGATGGTCGCACCCAATGGAGCCAACCCAGTCAAGGCACCGATATCACGCAATGTGATAGTCAAAGGGCCGAAAGGAAAAAGGAAAACATTATAATTAGATGACCAAAAAAACAGTGATATAGGGAAAAGATTTCGATCGAAATGAGGAAAAACAAGGGAAAGCTCTATGAGAGAAAGTATACCACTGTTTTCGAGGAAGGTGCGGGTGTCTGCATGCGACTTCATGCGCTTAAATCAGTTCTCGAATGAAGAATCAGGTTTGGACCAGGTACGAATGGGGTTTGACTGATTCAACGAAGAAATGCTCAGAGGTTTTGAAAGGGGCAAGTTAGAAATAGAAGGGAACAATTAGGCCAATGGAGTTGTAGCAATGGCTTCATCATTAATAAAAATGGGGTCGATGGAGCACAATTCATGGGTTTCGTCAAGAGTGTGGACCCCAAAGACACTAACCGAAGGGTCGTCCAAGGCGGCCTGATAATCTTTGAAGGTCGAGGTAATGTTCTTTTTGGGAGCAGAGGAATAAGAAGTCATGACAAGTAAGTTGAGGGATATGTATGTTGGACAATTATGACCCATAGCATCATTATTTGTACATAACATGGCGTTGTTGTACAAATTAACTATATGACAAAGAAAATTGCTCTTTTATCATTTGTAATTGAATTACCGGGATATACAAATGATAAAAGTCCATATGATTAATACTGAATTAATAAGATATGAGATAATATTAATCCATTATAGTTTAATCATTAAATATCCCCAGTCGTAGTATTATCGAGACTGGACATCGATAATGCAGAATAGGCTAGTATTACACTTGTGCGTATTATGGAAGCGTAACATCATAGTTCTCATATATTTGGGTATTGGATACTCATGCAAGTGTAATAGGAGGTTCTGTTTACCGATGGTACGGAAACAGCTTCGCTCTGGATAGACCCCTCAGAATCCCATTGGTAGTATGACTATGTGTCTATGGGAATCCGAATCAGGGTAGGTGTATTTGGTCTTAACCTGAGAGTTGCATCGCTAATACTTGCAACAATCAGTATATATTGGTTTTGGTCGTCCGGGGCTTTAACAGGTTTTGTGTACGCCTCTTCTGGATATACTGAGAATCGTAGTGTATTGGGTGTGATGTCAAGAGTGAAGTATCACTTCAGTCATATGGATATGATGATCAGGTAGGATACGAAACTGGTACTCTTATGTACTGCAGTCATCGGGATAATATGACTAGGCCATGATTATCTGATTATAGAGACTAGTTACCAGAGATCCGATATATGCTTCGTATGGGGCAGACAAAATTTCAGCCCCAGGCCTAGCATGTGACATCGATACTGGATCGCAATACACAATACTACGTATGATACGCCTGACAAAGATTACATATTCCTTTAAAGAATATTTCTGGAGAATTGGGTATGCACGGTGCTTTGCTAGAAGCCAACCATGTCTTGTAAATTGGTAAGAACGTGGTACCGGGTACGCACATATTCGGATAGTCCGATTATCGTATTTACTGCTAACATATCCAAGGATCTCTTGGGTCGCCTCCCAAGGATTCATCGATGATGTTTGACTCGAACAGAATTAATATGGGATTAATTATGAGAGAGAGAAAATTAATCTGGGATTAATCACGGCAATAATTAATCTGGGAATTAATTATTAAAGAAAGAATTAATCTGGGATTAATTGCGTCGAGAATTTATTTGGGATTAAATTCGTCGAGAGGAGACAACGCCGTTAATTTGGAATTAATCGGTAAAATAAATTTAATTATTAAATTAGATTTTTCTATTTAATTTATTTAATTAGGATAAAATAATATATTAGATATATTAATTGAAATTAGATTTCAACGCGGAATTAAAATTGGATTTTAATTCAAGCGAACGAATTATTTTAGAATTAATTCGTAAGCGACTTCCGTAATAAGTTTACGAGGCATTATTATTCAATTAAATTGGACTTAATTACGTCGCGACGGAAAATTCGTTTAGTCGGATTAAACGAAACCGAGCCCAAAGTGTGTTGTGTGAACCAACTTGAATTTTGAATTCAAAGTGGTGAGACCCACTAACTTACATCAACTCGTCACAAGAATGATGGAAGTGGTTGGATGCATTAAATGTAATCTGTTACACAACTAAAGTGTTGGGCAAGTTTTGTAACACTTGCTTTTTGGTTTTTGAAACAAGTCAACACACACACTTTTTAACAAGTTTTGGAAACTAAAATTGCACTATTCCTCTTCCTCTCTCCTTGTAAAACCGTGAGCCTCTCTCCATGGAAGACATTTTTGTTCTTCAAAATTTATTCTTGCTAGCACATAAGGAGTCAAAAGAAGGTGATAGGGAGACTCACCCGAGAGTTTGGAACTCGATCTCAAGCTCTGAAGCTTCCAACACATCCAATAAAGAAGGAAAAGTTTTGAACTCAATCCGATCAATGTGAGTATTTCGCAACTCTCTTTGATTAATTCACACACAAATCACTCTTAGACGATCTTGGAATGTTCTAGGAGCACTTACAATGGTATCAGAGCCTCATAAGTTTGATTTGAAAATCTAGGGTTCATATACTTTAATTTGGGATTTTATGCTTGAAGCATATATTTTCTTAAATCGATGGGTTGGTTGTGTTTATATAATGTTGAATTGGATGTTTGCTTTGTTGGATTTGTGAAATATTGATTAGATCAAAAATCCCCAAATCCTAAGCATGACTGAAAATTACCCATAGGTTGCTCATGGTGATTTTTGAAAAGTAGCAATTGGATATGTTAATTGGCATGAAATGTATGATAGATGTTGATTTAATTGGATTGAAATCAAATTGTGTGATAATTTCCTTGCCAAAATCGTGAGTATGATGCATGTTATAAGATTGATTTTGCTTCAATTTGTGTTGGACATGAATTGGAAATGTAGAGCATTATTAATTGAATTAATTAGTATTTTGGAAGCATTAGATTAATTAATTAATTATGGTAATTACACTTGAATTGAATTAATTTGTAATTTGGAATAATGAGTTAATTTAATTTATTGCATTTGGGCTTAATGGGCCAAGTTTGGTTTTGGATAATTGGTTGGATCCAATTGGGCCTAAAATCATTTCCATAAAGTCCAAATATGATAGTTGGGCCTTTAAAATTTTAATTGGGCCTAATGGGCCTAAATTGATTTTTGGCATAGGGTGATTCCTAATTGGGCATTGGCATCTTGGGTTTGACCCATAATTGCCAAAGCCCATGCCTTAAGAATTAATTGAAGGCTCATTGGACTTTAATTGAATAGTATTGGATACTAATTGGGCCTTTGAGACCCGTTAAGATTGGATTTGGAATCTAAGTCTAAAAGGCACTATTGAAAGTGTAATTATTTAATTTGGAATTAAATATGAATTAGTATTGTATACAGTTTAAATTGGATTTAAAAGTGTAGTTCGATATAATTCAAGAATACTTACTTTGAGTATTTATTCTTAAACGAGTTGGACTCGCGCAAATCAAATCGTTGTTTGAACATTGGATTGTCACTAATCAAAGATTAATTAATTGGATTAGATTGATTGATAACATGCTTTGTGTGAATACTTGGATGTATGTATGAATAATGTATATCGGATGGATATTAGAAGGGTGAGGGCAATTTTGGAAATTGTTGTAATAAATTTAGAATTTATTAAATTGGACCTGCGTGTCGAGCCTATTACCTCTTTTCTCATTGTATTTCTCTTTTCACCAATTCCCCTCAATGTTAATGAGGTTTCTTTAGAAGTATTATGTAATTGGGTAGAAGTATGAATAGTGCTAGCGGGAGAGAGGAAATTGAGAGATTTGTTCTAGGAACAAGTTTGTTATATATCCATCCGCATATCATTATTATTTTATTCGCGCCTTATTATGCTTTTATAATGCATGCTTAAGGGTGTATGATGAGACCTAATTAAAAATAATAAATTGGTTGCCAAATCGCGACAAAAACCCTCATTTCATATTAAGCGTTTTTCCTTCCATTGAGTGATTCTCTCTCAAGATCCAAGATTGGCATTGGTTTGTTAGCCAAAGTCAAGACCTTTGTCCATCGCAGATGTGTTTGAATCATGAAGGCTTTGTTCCATATCGTACGCCTTGGGCAAGTTGTGATTTGTTGGCCAAAGTCAAGGTCACTTCTTGTCCATCGTCCTCGATTACGAAGCTTTCCCACTGTCAATGGGTCACGCTTAACTGGTTTCATTAAGCTTGTTGAGCCAAAGCCAAGGCTTAGTTGATTCAGAGGAAAAAGGTTAGGGAATATATCAGATATATTGGCATATATTGGATATATGTTTCGGACTTGGAGGTCCACCTACTGGATCTTGGAATTGGATGGGATCCAATTGATTTTAGAGATCTACCTAGTTAAGTTTCATAAAACTTGTTGGCCAAAGTCAAGGTTGTGTGTTATTTAACGGAATCCTAGCCCACTAGGAAATTAGGTTTCCCGAGTACTCCACATAAGGTTAGAGGCTCACCGAAAAATAGTGGGAGGCAAGTATTAAATTTGCAATTTCGTTTATATACTTGCCAATACACGCTCATTTCATTTTTCGTCATTAATTATTTAAATATAAATATATTAGTTGGACTAATATTCAATTGTTATTTTAATTAAACAGTTGGACTGTATTCAAACTACTTCATTTATAGTTGATTATATAATTGGATTATAGTAATCAATATATTTGAATTTAACCAATCAAATAGTAGTTGATTATATAGTTAGACTATAGAAATCATTATATTCGATTGTACCTGAAATCGTTGATTGGATAGTTGGACTATTGGAATCAAGATAACTGAAAGATTAGCGTTTAAAACATAATCCTGAATGAAAATGTCTTTAAGCGGCTTCAATTTTCAGATTGGGAATAGAACCTCATGATAGTTCTTGGAGCCGAGAAGTTACTTTATTTGATAGAGTGACATCTCGGGCCTAAGCCCGGAGTTGAGCAAATAGTGGAGCATGAGTTTTGGAAGACTCATGGTGATGATAAAATAGTGCTCAATTTGTTATGCTTGCCGCAAAGACTCTTTAATTTCCTCGTCAGAACTAAGGATTAGATCCTTATACTATGATATTGAAATTGAAGGATCTTCATAGATCTATTCTTAGATTTTAGAAGTACTGATTGCAAAAGAAAACTCTTGGAGAGTTAATGGCTATGCTCAAGGACACACAGCCAGAGCTTGCAAAAGGGCAAGAAGCGCAAGGCACATCTTACTTCAACATCCCAGAAGGTCAAGGCTTGGCCGAAGGCTTCTAGGGATATGAAATAGGGGCAAAGGCAAAATCGTCACAGTTTTCTATGAAGACAAAGGACATATCCCAAGATGTCTGCCTAAACTGTGGCAAACGGGGTCACTGGAAGCGTGACTGCCGTATGAACAAAGGCAGACATGAAGGAAATGAAGACGGGCAAGGCTCCGGCTTCAGGCATGTTTGTTATAAACATGTCCACTGCTGGTTTTAAAATTGGATTTTAGATACTGGATGTGGTACATAAATATATATACTGATGTGCGGGATCTGCTGATTAGCAGGAGACTGTCTTCAGATGAGATCGACCTATGAGTTGGAAACGGGACGAGAGTCGCTGTTTTGGCCGTAGAAACCTAAGTTTTGGAACTGGCCTTTGGGCATGTACTTAAATTAGGAAACTGTTATAATGTATCTAGTTTGACTAGGAACATTATCTCTGTATCCCGTTTAACCCGTTGTGGGTATACCTTTATATTCTAGAACACTGAGTGTTTTGTTTATAAATATGATATTGAGATAAGCACATTAGATGTGAATAAGAGTATTTATATTTAGAATATAAATGAATCTCAAACATATAATATGACAAACAAAAGCTCAAACTTTATAAATCTAATTAGACTTCAAAGTGGCATTGTTGTCTGGGACACATTAACAAGACTCGTATATCCACACTTTCGAAGAGTGGATACTAGGACAGATTTGATTCTAATTCAAATGATGTCTATGAATCTTGTTTATTAGGCAAAATGCCTAGAATACATTTTACTAGGTAAAAGTGCAACTGCCACCGATCTGTTAGCCCTTGTTCATAGTGACGTATGTGGGGCCATGTCTAGCTAGACTAAAGGTGGATATGAATACTTCGTAACATTTACGGCTGTGGCATCGCGTTACGGTTATGTGTATCTTATGAAACACAAGTCAGAAACTTTTGAGTAATTCAAAGAGTTTCAACACGAAGTAAGAAAAACAGACCGGTAAAAGTATTAAAAACATTACGGTTGGACCATAGTGTAAAATACTTATAGATATGAGTTTCAAGATTACTTGAAAGAGTATGATATTCTTTCACAGAGGACTCCTCCCGGGACACCTCAATTTGATGGTGTGTCTGAACAGAGAAACCGAACTTTGTTGGACATGGTAAGGTTAATGATGAGTCGTTCTGAGCTACCAATTTCCTTCTGAGGATACGCATTAAACAGTGCAATACTTATTTTGAATAAGGTTCCATGAAAATCTGTTAGACAGACTTCATATTAGATATGAACAGGAAAGAAACCGGGTTTCTCATTCCTGAAGATTTGGGAATGCTGGGCATACGCTAAATGTTTGGATGATACCAAACTAGAACCCAAATCGGATAAGTGTCTATTAGTAGGTTGTCCTAGGGAAACCAAAGTATAGTACTTATACAACTCACAAGAGAACAATGTAATTGTTGCTCTTTATGCGATTTTCCTAAGAGGAATTCCAATATACAGTGGTAAGTGGGAGGAAAGTAAAACTCGATGAAAATTGGAGTAATACGGTTCCAGGCACCAAGTCCTCACGGAACACCAACAGTTCATCAGGGATGAAACTGTACCAATAATCTTCGAATACACAAGAACCGCGTAGGTATGAGAGAGTCAGAAAACAACCTTGGAGGTATGGGTTTCTGATCTCACCTCATGTAGATATCAATCTTATTGAGGAAGACGAACCGGCTACGTATGAGGAAGTGATACAAGGTATCGACTCATTTTATGGCAAAGTGCCATGATATCTGAAATGGATTCCATGTATACCAACCAAGTTTGGACACTGGTTGATGTACCAGAAGGCATTGTGCCTATTGGTACTATATGAGTCTTCAAGGAAGACATACATGGATGGCAACATATAAATGTATACAGCTAGGCTTATACAGAAAGGGTATCGTTAACGATATGGTGTCGATTACGACGAAACCTTTTATCTATTGCCATGATTAAATCCATTTGGATAATGCTTGCTAAAGTTGCATATTTCATTTATGAAATATGGTATATGGACGTCAAAATCGCTTTCCTTAAACGGAAACCATTTGGAGAATGTTTGTATGCAACATCCTGACGGTTTTATACCAAAACATGCAAACAAGGTTTGCAAGTTAAATCAATCCATTTATGGATTGAAGCAAGCATTGTGTTATTGGAACCAATGTTTTGGTGAGATCATAATGGTATATGATTTCATTCAAAACGAATATGATTCTTGTGTATATAAGAAGGTTATTGGGAGCGCACTGATAATGAATGTCCTATAAGTTGATGATGTATTGCTTCTTAGCAATAACATTCCCATAAAATATTATCAGTGAAAGCTTGGCTTTCATTAAAATTCTCCATGGAATACCTGGGAGAAGCAGGCTTTATTCTAGGAATAAAGATCTACTGGGATAGATCTAGAAAGCTGCTGACAACCCTCCCAGAATTCGTATATTTTTGAAATGTATGTGACCTGATGTCTCATATGCTTTGAACATATGTAGACGCTATAAGGTCAATCCAGGTGATGGTCACTGGATTAATGTAAAGAACATCCTTGAGTATCTTGGACGAACTAAGGATGCTTTCTGGAAATATGGGGAAAGAAGAACTTGAGGTGACTAGGTTCACCGCTGCAAGTTTCCAAACCGACAAAGACGACTTAAGTCGCAATAAGGGTACATATTTAGTTTGAATAACGAAATAATGAGCTGGAAATCTTCCAAGCAAGATACTATTGTCGAATAAATAACAAAAGCGGAACATTGTTGCAGCTGAGGTAGTAAAAGAAGCATTTTGGATCTATATAATCCTAATTGGATTAGGAGTAGTTCTGTTAGCAGCTGAGCTAGGCTACAGCACAGGCTAAGGAACCGCGGTCTCATCAATGATCCACGTATATACTTCGACTATTTCATTTGATTCATTGGATCATACATCGTGGCGATGTGATGATCGAATAAAACGCATCAGATGATAACATTGTAAATCTGCTGACGAAAGCTGTTTCTTAGTAGAAATTTGAGCAACCCGTACATAGTCAGGTGTTAAACACTTGAGTGATTGACTATAGGCCAAGTGGGAGATTGTTGGACAATTATGACCTATAGCATCACTATTTGTACATAACATGGCGTTGTTGTACAAATTAACTATGTGACAAATGAAATTACTCTTTTATCTTTTGTAATTGGATTACCGGGATATACAAATGATAAAAGTCCATATGATTAGTACTAGATTAATAAGATATGAGACAATATTAATCCACTAAGGTTTAATCATTAAATATCCCTAGTCGTAGTATTATCGAGACTGGACATCGATAATGTGGAATAGGCTAGTATTACACTTGTGCGTGTTATGGAAGCGTAACGACATAGTTCTCATATATTTGGGTATTGAATACTCATGCAAGTGTAATAGGAGGTTATGTTTACCGATGGTACGGAAACAGCTTCGCTCTGGATAGACCCCTCAGAATCCCATTGGTAGTATGACTATGTGTCTATGGGAATCCGAATCATGGTAGGTGTATTTGGTCTTAACCTGAGACTTGCATCGTTAATACTTGCGACAATCAGTATACTTTGGTTTTGGTCGTCCAGGGAATTAACAAGTTCTGTGTACGCCTCTTCTGGGTATACTAAGAATCTTAGTGTATTGGGTGTGATGTCAAGATGGAAATATCAATTCAGTCATATGGATATGATGATCACGTAGGATTCGGAGTTGGTACTCTTATGTACTGTAGTCATCGGGATAATATGACTATGTCATGATTATCCGATTATAGAGACTAGTTACCAGAGATCCGATATATGCTTCGTACATGGCAGACACAATTCCAGCCCCAGGCCTAGCATGTGACATCGATACTGGATCGCAATACGCAATACTATGTATGCTACGCCTGAAAAAGATTACATATTCCTTTAAAGAATATTTCTGGAGAATTGGGTAGGCACGGTGTTTTGCTAGAAGCCAATCATGTCTTGTAAATTGGTAAGAACGTGGTACCAGATATGCACGTATTCGGATAGTCCGATTACCGTATTTACCGCCAACATATCCAGGGATCTCTTGGGTCGTCTTCCAAATATTCACTGATGATGTTTGACTCGAACAGAATTAATCTGGGATTAATTATGAGAGAGAGAAAATTAATCTGAGATTAATCACGACAATAATTAATCTGGGAATTAATTATTAAAGAAAGAATTAATCTAGTATTAATTGGGTCGAGAATTTATCTGGGATTAAATTCGTCGAGATGAGAGAACACGGTTAATTTGGAATTAATTGGTAAAATAAATTTAATTGTTAAATTAGATTTTTCTATTTAATTTATTTAATTGGGCTAAAATAATATATTAGATATATTAATTGAAATTAGATTTCAACGCGGAATTAAAATTGGATTTTAATTCAAGCGATCGAATTATTTTAGAATTAATTCGTAAGCGACTTCCGTAATAATTTTGCGAGGCATTATTATTCAATTAAATTGGATTTAATTACGTCGCGACGGAAAATTAGTTTAGTCGGATTAAACGAAACCGAGCACAAAGTGTGTTGTGTGAACCAACTTGAATTTTGAATTCAAAATGGTGAGACCCACTAACTTACATCAACTTGTCACAAGAATGATGGAAGTGGTTGGATGCATTAAATGTAATCTGTTACACAACTAAAGTGTGTTGGGCAAGTTTTGTAACACTTGCTTTTTGGTTTTTGAAACAAGTCAACACACACACTTTTTAACAAGTTTTGGAAACTAAAATTGCACTATTCCTCTTCCTCTCTCCTTGTAAAACCGTGAGCCTCTCTCCATGGAAGACATTTTTGTTCTTCAAAATTTGTTCTTGCTAGCACATAAGGAGTCAAAAGAAGGTGATACGGAGACTCACCCGAGAGTTTGGAACTCGATCTCAAGCTCCGAAGCTTCCAACACATCCAATAAATAAGGAAAAATTTTGAACTCAATCCGATCAGTGTGAGTATTCCGCAACTCCCTTTGATTAATTCACACATAAATCACTCTTAGACGATCTTGGCATATTCAAGGAACACTTACAATGCAAAGATAAGAAAGCAGTGAAAAATATTAGAGAAGGTAAAACAGTGAAAAGAGAGGAGTTGGGTTTATATAGCTAGAATATAAGTTCGCCCTAGGATAGATGGCGCGATCCAATTCGAGGCAGACGAAAGAGCGGGAAAATGGAGAGGCAGTACCAGATGCGACGTGACATGGATGTGACGCGAAAAACGGCACATTAATTAGCGTAACGATGGATTCCAGACAAGACGTGATGGGAGAAGTCACACATTAATTAGGGAAACGATGGATCTGCGTAGGGAATGTAAACAACAGGTCTCGAAACGCGTAAATGGCGGTAAAAAATGAAAGCGAAAGGTCAACAGACACCCCAGCTTTGAATGCTTGACTAAGAAATACTACCTAAATCTCATCTCTCAATTCGATCAAGGCGTATTTGGGGGGAAAATTGTTAACAGAAAAATAATTATTAAAGGACGAAAAGTGAAGAAGGAATTGATCCCGGACGACTCAACTCAAGACGATTCGACCAATGGGTAAAGAATCGTAAAGAACGAAGAAAGAACCTTCCAACAAGTGAAGAACGATGAAAGAAGAACGAATATGCGAAGGTGCCTTGCAGTTGGCAAGTTACGAATAAGCTCACATAACAGTTATTGCACAGTCTGGCAGTAATCCCCATGATCTAGCGGTTATCAGAGCATAAACCAGCAGTTGCACGTACGACCCAGCGGTTGCACGCATGATCTAGCAGTTACATGCGAGTAGGAAACGTGGGGGTTTAATGGGCTGATGACAGCGAAACTGCTTGAACGATTAGCGAGACTGTACACTATAAAAGGCTCTGGCGTAACAAAGGATAAAAAGAAAAAAAAAGACTCAAAATGAGCAAGTAGTTTAAGTTTAATGTGTTTTTTAGCATTGTAATCATTAGGGCTGTAATTTGTTTGCTTGCGCCCCTTGGAGACATTTTCTTGGAATCAAACACCCATTTCTGGGACTTTGTCTCAGGAGATTTGGAACCTTACACGTGTATTAACAAAAAATTGTGCAAACAGAATTAATATATCTATCAAAAAAGAAATTTATGACTTTATTTTTATTTCAACTAAAGCTCAGAATGTAGATCATCTATCATAAATAAGTATTTTACTAACAGTTACTTAATTATAAATAAATAAAACAAAATTAAGGGAGATAGTCCATGTTTGGAGAGAGCATATTTCAAACAAACTTTTTTCCTTGATCAAGATTATATGTTTAGACACAGAGAGAAAGAAATAGTTTTTCCCCCACTCTGGTCAAGAAACTTGGGGGCCAAATTATTAATAAAATAAACTTGTAAAATGATAACTTTGTAAATACACTTTTAAATTTTTTGGATGGGTTACAACCCATTCATTGCTTCGCCCTTGGTTTAAGCGATGAGTAAATCAGCAATGTTTGTGGAGCACCACAAGACTTTTCCATAAATCTTGTATTAATTATGTATATGGGCCTCGTTTTTATAAATGCAAAGTCCATTTTATCTCTAAAGTTGGAGCTAATTACATACATATAGTTATATACTTTTAAAAATTACTGAAAAGATCTGTAAAATTTACTTCATTATTTTCTATATTTCAACTATCCTTGAGTTCAGCCCTAGTATTCTCAAAGTCTAATATTATTTTTACATTTTAAGGTCATCGGTCATAGTACGATTGTCGACTGGTATGTAACCAGGACCGACCTTAATTATTACATGTCTGACTTGTTAGAATTTTAATTATTTTTTAGACAAAAATATGATTTTACCTTTGCAAAGTTAAACCAAATTATTGGCGTGACTTGATGATATACGGTCAGGATCTCACCTTTAGGTCCTGGATTCGAATATAGGAAGTGTGTTTCTTGTAAGAGTCTGAGATAGACGGGGTTTTACATGTTCCGCTTAAATCCGTAAAAAGTGATTTGGCGGTGGAGTTTCCAACGATTTAAAAAAAAAAATTAAACCAAATTGCTACAGAAGTAACAACAAGGATACTTTGATTTTTTTTTAGTGATAATTAGATAATTAGCCCAAAAATATAGAGATTAAATGGACATATACCCCAAAAATAAACAATGAAAACAACCCAGTTTGAGTATTTATCAAATATTGTGAACGTAGGGGAAAATCTAACTCTAAGATAGCAATTCCTACTGTTGGAAATTAGGGCACTGGTCCATAATTGTTTAGATTCAAAACCTTGATAGCTTCTTGTATAATTTCAATAAATTAGTCATTATTGTCAAGTACGGACAGAGCTAAGGCTCACCAAAGGCTTTAGCCCCCCTTGTAAGTTTTCATAACTTTATTTATCATCAATACATAAATTATTTAAAATATTAAATTTGCCATAGTCTTTATGTATTTTTACATAAGATTTTGTACTATCATTTTCTTTAAAAAAATTATTTTATTGAAATCGAGAATTTAACAAACATTTAGTAAGTTTTAAATAGTTTTCATAGACAACAGTTAAATAACGACGAAAAAATCCATAATTATTCCGTCGCTAATGATTAATTAGCGACGGAAAAATTATGTCTCTATTTTATTTGTCGCAAAAAAAAATAGCGACGGAAATAATACATCTGTCGCTAAAACTAGCGACGGAATTTTATTCCGTCTCTATATAGCGATGAAAATTCCATAGCTAATTAGTGACCGAATTCTATTCTGTCGCTAAATAGTGAAGGGAAATTTCAATTCTATTTAGCGACAGAATAATTTCCGTCGCTAAATAGCGATGGAAATTCCGTTTCTATTTAGCGACCGAAATTCCGTCGCTATTTAGCGATGGAATAAATTTACATAACTAAATAGAGACATAATTTCTGTTGTTATTCTGTAGCTATATATTTTTTTTTTAACGAAAAATTTTAAAATTTTAGAGAGACGGGAAATTTAAAATTTTAAAAATGCGTGAAAATTTTAAATTTTATAAATAAGAGAAAATTTTAAATTTTAGAAAGGAAAAAATTTTAAAATTTTAGAGAAGCGGGAAATTTTATAATTATATAGATGTGAGAAATTTTTAAATTGTAGAGAGAGGAAATTTTTAAATTTTAGATGAGGGAAAATTTTTGAATGGTGGAAAATTTTAAAGAATTGACTTTTTTAATTGTTATATATATATATATATATTCAATTCCACAAGACACCGTAATATCCACCGTAAGTTTCGACACACCACCATCCATTTACACCACCTTAAACCAAAAAAAAAAAAATATTAGTGTTTGTTTCTCGGGAAAATTTAAAAGTGGAGATAAGAAAAATGAGAGATTGATAATAAGAGTTGAGGTATGAAAAAATTTGATGGTATATGAAATTGAGTAAGAAAAGTTTTGATGGTGTATTGGAGTTGAGAGTTAAAAAAATTGTGGTGTACATATAGAGGAAGAAAATAAGAGAAGCGGGAAGATTTATAAATTTGTAAGACATTTGAAATTTTCATAAGGCGGGAAATTTTTGAAATTTGACGAAATTTAGCGACGGATCGTCTCTATTTTAAAAAAAAAATGGCACCGACGGAATAAAATTTTGGAAGGATTGAAAATTTTAAAAATTAGCGACGGAATAGAGATTATGTTTCGATTTAGCGACGAAAAATTGATTCCATTTCTATTTAGCGACTAAAAATCCGTCTCTATTTTTTTTAAAAAAAAAAAAAAAAGTGGCGCCAAAGGAATAAAATCTTGGGAGGATTGAAAATTTTAAAAATTAACGACGGAATAGAGATTTCATTTCTAATTAGCGACATATTAGCGACAGAACAATTCCGTTTCTAATTAAAAAATAGTTTTGAAAATTAGAAATTAAAATTAAAATTTAAAATTAGCTACGGAATTGAGATTATGTTTCTATTTAACGACATAATATTAATTCTGTTTCTAATTAGAGACGTATTAGCGACGGAAAAATTCCGTTTCGAATTAACAATAGTTTTGCAAATAAGAAATTTAAATTTAAATTTAAAATTAGCTACGAAATTGAGATTCTGTTTCTATTTAGCGACAAGATATTAATTATGTTTCTATTTAGTGACGAAACAGTTTTGTTTCTAATTAACAATAGTTTTGCAAATTAGAAATTCAAATTTAAATTTAGCTATGGAGTTGAGATTCTGTTTCTATATTTAGCGATGAAATATTAATTCTGTTTCTATTTAGCGATGAAAGAATTTCGTTTCTAATTAACGATAGTTTTGCAAATTAGAAATTAAAATTACAATTTAAAATTAGCTACGGAATTGAGATTTTGTTTCTATTTAGCGACATGATATTAATTCTGTTTCTATTTAGTGACGAAACAATTTCGTTTCTAATTAACAATAGTTTTACAAATTAGAAATTAAAATTAAAATTAAAATTAAAATTAAAATTTAAAATTAGCTATGGAATTGAGATTTCGTTTCTATTTAGCGATGAAATATTAATTCTATTTCTATTTAGCGACGAAAGAATTTTGTTTCTAATTAATGATAGTTTTGCAAATTAGAAATTAAAATTAAAATTTAAAATTAGCTACGAAATTGAGATTTCGTTTCTTTTTAGCGGCGTAATATTAATTTTGTTTCTATTTAGCGACGGATTAGCGACGAAAAAATTATGTTTCTAAATTAACTAGAAATTAAAATTAAAATTTAAATAGAAATTTGAAAATAGCGACGGTGAAAGTCCGTTTCTAAATTAAATTAGCGACGAAAAAAATCTGTTTCTAAATTAAATTAGCGACGGAAATGAAATTTTTTTTGTCGTTAAACTCCGTGCCTAATTTCATTATCCGTTTCAATTCCGTCGTTAAATTTGGAAACAGAATATTCCGTCGCTAAAACTGTAATTTCTTATAGTGTTATCATGTTTAATTTATTTTTTATCAAAATTTTTATTACAAAATTATAATTTCTGTTTCTATTTTTTAGCCGAAATTTCAATCATTCTCTTTTAATTGAGGTGAAAATTGATAGGGAAAGTAGTTAAAATATATATATATATATATATATATATATATATATATTTCAAATAAATCAATTACGAAATCGAATGACTGATGAATGATCAAATATAAACTTAGTTGTATATATTTATTAATATGAAATTATGCCAAAAACAAATTGATTATATTCGTACTCATTGCTATTATTAAGATCAAACTATGGGGGTGATTAATTAAGCATACAATCAAAAGGCCTAATAAGTAATCATGAAATGGCACACTTGATGCAATGTAATTATAATTCTAAATTAAAAGAACACCAGATGCATAGGGTGAGGGTTTGGCCATTATAATTTTCTTTTTTATGAACAATAATCACTAATTAGTATCAACTCGGTTCCCTTTCTGCGCAAGCCGCAAAGTGAAAGATCATTATATCATCAAGCTGCAAATTTAATTAATGATTGTATAAATTTATGTGGCTTATAATTAGTGGAAAGTGTTATAATAAAATTTTGTTCTTGTATAAAATTAATTTTACAATGAAATGATGTAAACTAAAGATTAAATAATTAAAATAAAGGTCTAATTAGTGAGACCATACTAGACCTAATAATGAATTAAAACGTAATTAAGAAGATAGGGCATAATTCATAGACTATTAAAGTTAATATATAACGACGTTTAAAAAGATTAGTGAATATTGACGTCAATTACATTAAAACACCAAATATTATTATGTTGCAATGAATTGTAAAGTTGGTGATCGTGATTAATTTACTCTATGATGTAGGAGAAGACTACTTTCCCTTATAGAAGTTGGATTTGAGTGAGATTCTGATTTAGCTGTCAAGTGAAGTTAATGTCGTGCATGAACTGAAATTAGGGTTTCTTGGCTTACTTGTAGAAGGCTTTCTAATTAGGTTTAAGAATTGCATAGTATTATGATTGTGAAACTGGTTTGTAGACAGACTTGTACTAGGAATTGTTTGGGTTGTTTTTTTGGCTCTCTAAGGTTATTAATTCTCCACTAACCTATTTCACAAAGCATTCATTATATGTAGACTAAGATCTCTCAAGTAGACTCAGTCAAGTGGTCACTGGACCTCACTTCGGTATGTCTTTGCCTTCCAAATTACTACCCCCATTAGTTAATCAAGTCAAAATGATCTGGATATGTTAGGAGATCGTGGACTGAAGGTGACACGTAAGTAAAGTGAAATTGAGAATAATTGTTAGTTCAGAAGATTTTGTCTATCATATAACAATACAATAATAATTAGGAGGCTTACTCTACCATAAATATTAAAAATAAAATAAAGTAATGAGACACAGATTTAACGTGGTAAAACCCTCAATGTGAGGGAAACAACATCCACAGGCAAATGTAGAAGGATTTCACTATAGTAGAAATAATTTTACAACTTCTCTCTAAACACAATGAGTTAACAATCTCACAGTATCTTAGAATATGATAATTACAACTCTCTCATAAACTCTTAAGAAGAAACAATATTTTTCTCTCTTAGAATACAGAGGATTTGATTGAGAATGAAATTAATGAAGAAAAAAATGAATGAAGCTTTTATTTATAGGCATGAGATTCACTATGTAAATAGTGAATTTTAATATTTTCTTTTTATGCATGTGAGACCCACCCACATAATTAATATATTTTATTATTAATAATTATTGCACCTTTCGGTGCAATAATTAACAATTCTCCCACTTGAAAACTTGAGTGAGAACCAATCAGTTTCCACACCATCTATTATACTTTGTTGTCTTCAAGCTACTTACGTTTCTGCTAAGGCATAAGAGGATCTACATCATACAAACTTGTCTGTATTGATACGCTTAGTCATTATGTCTGCAAGGTTCTCATTGGTGAGTATCTTCAACAAGTCCACACTACATTCTTCCACTACTTCACGAACAAAGTGATATTTTACCCTTATATGCTTTGTTCTTGAATGAAAGACTGAAGTTTTTACAATATACAAAGCACTCTGAATGTCACAAAATAATGGAATTTTCTCTTGTTTATGCCCGAGCTCCTCCAATAATGTTTGAAACCATATTGCTTCCTTGCAGGCTTGTGTAGCTGCCATGTATTCAGCTTCTATTGTAGACAAAGCCACAACGCTCTGTAACTTTGATACCCGACTCACTGCTCCTCCTGCAAGTACAAACACATAACCCGTGGAGGATTTTCTTTTGTCAAGATCTTCTAGAAAATCTGAATCCACGTAGCCTCTGACAACTAATTCTGATCCTCCATAACATAATGCAACAACTGAGGTTCATTTGATAAATCTAAGGAACCTTTTAACAGCATTCTAATGCTCCCTACCAGGATTCGCCATAAAATGACTAACTGCTCACACTGCTTGTGCAATGTCTGGTCTTGTAAAAATCATAACGTATGTTAAGCTTCCCACTATTGATGCATACAATACTCGAGACATCTCCTTCCTCTCAACTTCATTTCTAAGACACATAAATAAGGATAACTTGAAATTAACAGGAAGTGGAGTAGAAATTGGCTTACAATCTTCTATGTCGAATCGCCGTAAGATTTTCTTCAAGTAATTTTTTGGAGAAAGCCAAATCTTCCTGTTATTTATGTCTAGGTGTATCTATATCCCTAAAATCTTATTTGCTGGACCCGAATCCTTCATGCCAAACTCCCTAGCTAACTGTGCATTTAGTTCTTGGACTTGACTACTACTAACATGTCGTCCACATACAACAGTAAAATAATAAAGTCATTATTTCCAAACCTCTTGTAATATGTACAATGGTCTGAACTGAGTCTGTTGTATCTAAGGAAGATAATGAAGGAATAAAATCTCTTATACCAACATCTCGGCGCCTGTTTGAGACCATATAAAGATTTATTTTGTTGGGACGGTTGTAGGACCCATAGGGTCGGATCGGTGTCATGTGTAGTGAAAATGGGCCTAACCCTTGGATATCTAGCATGGGTGTATATTTAAATTATTTTATGGAATACTATTTCCGTTATGAGTCTGTAGGAAAAAATGAGGACCAAATTGGAGTCCAAAAACTCTGAAACAGAGAAAATGAAGTTTCGGCAACGACTCTCGTCGCGTCGCAACGCGCAGGCTTGGGAGTCGCAATGCCCGATCTGCGAGAGCTCGGCGTCAAAACGTGCAAGGGTGAGCGTTGCGACTCTCGAAGCTTTGAGAGGTGAGTGTAGCGACGCTGGAGTTCGGAGTCGCGACACTACCTTGTGTAAAATATTGACAATGAGCAAATTTACCTTGAATTCAATTCAAAACACTTTCAATTTTCTCCAAACACTTCAATATACCTAAAATCTAATTTTAACATTGACACGCTCAAAAAATTAGTTCTTTACTCCCAAGTACAAGAGTGTCGAAGTAATAAAATAACCTGGTAAGTCCAGGGTCGATCCATAATAAATTTAGTAAAACAAAATAACAATTCGAGTGAAATAAAAATATTGGATTTGTTTGAAGTGATGGAAATTTTTAAATTAAACTACAACAATAAATTAAAATATTGGGGTTAGGAGATCAACTCTTAATATTTCTAATATATAGAAATCTTACTTTTTATAATAAACAAATTGTTATTATTACCCAGTTAATTTACTTCAGTGATTAATTATGCCAAAACATATAAAACCAGCCATAAATGCGGTGATAATATTTGTCTATAACAAATCCAGTTAAGTACTCAATTATGCCAAAATAATAAAGTCATCCATATAGGCGGTAGCAAAGTTTGTCAATAATTAATCCAGATTTAAATTACTTATTCATATTACAATTTATATATTATAATATAAATAATATTAATATATATTCTCATATTAAGAGTTTTACTCTTTGCCCCATAAGTATGAAATTAGCTACTAATGATTTGAAGAAAAACATGCATAATTTTATTACCGGAAGAAAAAGAAATCAAAAGAAAGCTTAAAAAAATAAAACACACAAGATACTTTCTCAAATTCTACAAGTGAACTTTGAAAGAAAACATTAAGAAAAATGAGAGGTGAACACCTCTGTTTATAGTAGAAGTGCATATCTCTCAATTATTAATTATAACTTTTCAAATCAAATACACACAACAAACTTTTACTAATTTATTTTTTTCCCTTTTTTGACTTTTTTTTTATTTTTTGTTGATAATTTTGCAAACATGATCACAATCCACCTCAAGTGGATTATGACATTTCAACTTTTATTATTATTTTTTTATTTTTATTTTTTATTTTTTATTTTTTATTTTTTATTTTATTTTCTAATAATTAAAATTACATGCAACACACATTGACGTCATCACCAATTTCGACCTTGAAAACCTCAGAACTAGAAATTCTTATAAACATCAAAGTTGTAGATATTTGAGTCTTATTTCATCTGGAACTAGATTGGCTCAATCCGATATCGGAGTAAACATTTATGGCCAAATTATGAAAATTACGCAAAGTTGAAATTTTCGAAATTGTAAACTGTTAGAACACCCTTTCAAGTTTTCGGCCTTTAAAATCCAAATGTCATGTCCATTTTTCTAGTTATGCATCCAATGTATTATTTCACCTACATAAGAAATAAAAATCACAATAAAAATATATAAAACATAAATTTAATTATTATTTTACAAATGTGCTAAATTAAGGGAGTTAATGAAATTATAAGTGTAAAATAATTAGTTTCTATTTTATTAAGTGTACACTTTTTAATGTTCATCAAACATCAAAACCAATATCAACACATGTTATACAACAAACATACATATATTCTAAATATATATATATATATATATTTCTTTGAATCAAAACACAAACCAAATTAGAATCCCACAATGAAGTGATTCATGAATAATTCTAGGTCACTCAAAAATGGTCAAGTGATTCTAGAATGGTAGCCATAGCTCCAAGCTATCATCTAGAGTTCCAAAAAAATTCTAATTTTATGTTCCATGTCCAACATGAATATTTTGACCCAATTACAAGCATATTGTGTTTATACTTCCAAAACATTCATACAAAATTAATTAGCCTAATTTCAATATCAAGTTATGTTATTATGTATCCAATATATAATTCATCACTATATGTCTCACTAATGATAACTCACTAATGAAAACATAGCTTTGGAGAAGATCAAACTTACCTAGTAAGCTTGATTCCAATATCCAACCTTCATTCCATTGTTAAAGTATTATGGAGAACTTCCAAAACTAGCAAGCTTGATTTCAATATCCAATATTCTTCTCCTTGTTGTTGTAGAGAATTCCCAAAGCTAGCAAGCTTGGTTCCAAGATCCATTCTTCTTCTCCTTGTTGAAATATTGTAGAGAACTTCTAAAACTTCTCTAGACACTTCTTTTACTTGCGCTAATATCTCTAATTCTTGCTTGTTTTGGTTTTCTCAAGCTTAATTTTCTTAAGCTCAAGCTTAATTAACAACTTGCTCAAGCTTGCCTTTTATAGCAAAACTTTTACAATTTTTAATTAATAAAAATTTTAATCAACTTTTAGGTGGGCTTAATCCAATTTGTCCAAATATGTATAATTAGGTGTGACTAATCACCTTTTGTCTACCAGTTTGATTTAATCCAATTAAATCTAGACAAAGTTTAACAAATGGATTAGTTCATTGTCTACCACTTTGATTTAATCCAATTAAATCAAGCTAAATACACATATTATTGCATATTTATAATTACCAAAATATCCTCAAATGGTAGAGATATTTATGAAATTACAACAAAGCCCTTGTGTGACTTTGGAATAATCCAATTAATCCAACTGGGTCAAAGTAAATAATTAATGTTATCTAATAACACTTAATTATTTTAATTGATAATTATAATATCAAATCTTATTTATTATCAAACATTATCGGCTACCCAAGTGCTCAATGAGTACACTTCATTTTGTGGGACTCTCTAAGTCTAGACATGTTCGTCATATCAGTCTAGCTTATATGTACGCAATTCATCCACCTCCAAATTCACGAAGAACACGAACGAACTTTCTAAACTATACAAGTCGATGTCATCACATATGTTTAACAATCTCTCCGTCGTAAAATATCCAAGTTGTTCTTAGGAAATATATATTACACCGCCAAGTTTTCAAGGAGCACATCTCATGTCGACATATCCACGATTCTTTACAACTAATCAGAACACTATTTCTGATATATGTGATCTACCCTAGGTGATCGATTTTGGTAAAAAGTCTTAAGAATCGTGACTTACACACATGGATACTCAAACCCCTTATGGTACACATATGCGCCGACAGATTCTATTTTGATACACACTTGATTAACGAGTACATCAGTCCACACCCAACGAACATCTATCAATCAGACCATGAGAGGTCTCTGATATATATGACATCAAAGTGTGGAGGATCACACACAAAACCAATGATATCCTATAGTCAACGGATCACATATGTTACTCGACTCGAGAAGATTCCTATTGACAGTGGTGTGTACTTTCAACAATTAGGAATCACATGTGAGTCATTCAGTATTCACTCCAATGAATACCCACATGTCTATACGAGCTTCCCTTGCTCATGGTGTAATGGGTTAAACCATTGGAACTCTAGTTTCAATATACGACATGTGTTAGTCATCTAATTTATATGAATTTGATCGTATTCCAAAACCAACGAATAGGAATATTTACTTTAAGAATAATTTATAATCGTAATATTATCTCATTGTTAGACCACCTAGTGTTCAGTATTACTACATGACTATTCTAAGGTCGATGTCATTTTTAGCATATTTATATATCAATCTAATATGCAAAATAACATTACCATTTTAAGGTTTAAAATGAAAATGTAGTTATTTTATTAATAAATAATAAAATATAATGTACAATATATTATTTGGATTGGCGCTCCAAGCACCAACTCCAACAAACTCCCACTTGCTTAATGTCAATCCGGATGGTACCAAAGTCTCATCTCATCCACATGTTTATCAAATAACTTAGAATGTAAGACCTTAGTAAGCGGGTCTAATATGTTGTCTTGTCCTTGAACCTTTAAGACCACTATGTCTTTTCGTTAATAATCTCTCTAATCACACGATATTTCCTTTCAACATGTTTAGACTTAGAATGCGCTCTAGGCTCCTTAGCCTGCGTAATGGCTCCGCTATTATCACAGTACCATGAGATCGAATCCGCAATACTAGGCATAATGCCCAGTTCTGTGGTAAAATTTATAATCCAAATAACTTCTTTAGTAACTTCTGAAGCCGCTATAAATTCAACCTCAATGGTGGAATAACCTGTTGAACCTTTCTTTGAACATCGGCAACTAACTGCACCGCCATTAAGGATAAATATGTATCCGGATGTAGACTTTCTGTCGTCTGAATCTCTCTGGAAGTCAGAGTCTATATAACCCTTAACTTGTAGCTCATCTTCTCCATATATGAAAACTTATCCTTATACCCTTAAGATATTTCAGGATATGTTTCACGACTGCCTAATGATCATACCCGAATCAGATTGATATCCACTAGTCACACTGACGCCGAAAATGATGTCAAGTCTTGTATATAACATAATATACATAATGCTTCCAATACAAGAAACATAAGGCAAGTTAGACATTCTAATCTTCCTCAGTCTGAGGTGTCATTTTCTTCGAAAGATGTATGTCGTATCGAAAAGGTACATTTACTGTCTTATAGTTTGTAAAATCATACATTTCTAATATTTTATCTATGTACATGGATTGCGATAACCCTATAAGCTTCATAACTCTATCCTGGTAGAGCCTTATACCCAGTATATAGGAAAATTCACCCATGTCTTTCATGGAGAAGTTCTTGCAAAAGTAGGCTTTCATATTTTGCATCAATCCTAGATCATTCCCAATGATATTATATTGTCTATATACAATACAAGGAATACAATCATGCTCCCACTAACTTTCTTATAAACACACGGTTCTTCTCGTTATTGATGAATCCAGATAATCTGATTATCTTATCAAAATGACTATTCCAGCTTTGGGATGCCTATTTAAGTCCATAAATAGACTTATTGACCTTGCAAATTAAGTTTGAAGTCTCACTGGATACGAAACCCTCTGATTGTTCCATATAGATATCCTCATCGAGAGACCCATTTAGGAAAGTACTTTTTACATCCATATGTCATATCTCATAATCGTGATATGCAGCAATGGCTAAAAGACTCCTAATAGATTTTAGCATGGCTACTGGTGAAAAATTTCCTTATGGTCAATCCCAGGACGTTAAGTGTAACCTTTCGCTACCAGTCAGGCCTTAAAGGTTTCCACATTTCCATCAGGCTTTCGCTTCCTTTTATAAACCCATTCACAACCAATAGGTTTAACTCCTTCAGGAAGTTCAGCCATGTCCCAAACTTGATTGTCATGCATAGAATCCATCCCAGATTTCATAGCTTCCTGTCTGCTGTTTTCCCAAATCGATATCCATTATCGCCTCTTTATACGTAGTCAGATCCGTTTCCTTGCAGAGAAGAACATCAATGCTCACATTAGATGTTAAAAATAATCTCTCATGAGGCCTTGATATTGTATTCGCCTTACATAGAACCTATGTTGTAAATCTTTCACTTAGTTGGATCTCAGGTTCCGTCTCAGGTTCCTCAATATCGGGATCAAACTCATCGAGTTCAATCTTTCTACAATTCAAACTTTCTCTCAAAAATTCATTTTCAAGAAGGAAAAATGAGCAACAAATATATTTCGTTGCTCAGAATCTAGAATTGATATCCCAAAGAATTTTCATGATATCGAACGAACCTATATTTATATCTCATAGGTTTTAATTTATTCGGCTATGCAACTCTAACGTATGCAAAACAACCTCAAATCTTTAAATATCTAAGATTTGGATTTCTACCGAACCATATCTGATATGGGGTCTAGAAACAGCTTTCGATGGAACTCTATTAAGTATGTGGGCAACAGTAAGTAAAACATAACCCCAAAGGTAATATGGAAGATCTGTATAGCTCATCATAGATCGTACTATATCCAATAAAGTATTATTTCTCCGCTCAGACACACCATTGTGTTGAGGAGTTCCTGATAGACTATATTGGGCGAGAATCCTATTTTCCCTTAAATAACTTTTGAATTTTTTGCTCATGAATTCACAATTTCGATCTAATCGAAGACACTTGATGAATTTACTGGTTTGTTTTTCAACTTTATTTCAAAATACTTTGAATTTTTCAAATGTTTCTGATTTATGTCTCATCAAATAGACATATATGTATCATGACTTATCATCTGTGAAAGTCACGAAGTATGTTGAACCATCAAAAGCGGTATGATTTAATCTACCATACACATCACTATGTACTAGTTCCAATAAATATTCAGTACAGTGTCCAACACCAAGAAATGATATATATCATTTTTCTCTGGATACATGACTCATAAATTGGATAAGAATCTAAGTTAAGATCTTCAATCAAATCATCCTTATCCAATTTTGATAGACGTCTAACACCTATGGGGCCCAATCTCATATGCCATAATTCAGTATTATTTAATTCAGATCTTTTACTTGTATTTTCCTCTATATTAAAGACATCTCGATATATTTCCAAAACATAATGCCCGTTAGATAAATAAAATTCACATTTTAAATAGTTGTCTTTATCATATAAACATAAAATATTATCTTTAATGTTTATTTTATATCCCTCTTTATCCAATATCGATAACGATATTATCTGCCTAATAAGAGAGGGTATTAATAACAATCATGTAAAATTAATTTAGATCAATTAGGAGATCTAGAACAACTGTTCCTATGGTCTTGACATCCAATGTCTCGCCATTCCTAACTCTAAGCTGGATCTCTCATTTGTTCAGCCTTCTTTTAACTCTCATGGCTTGCATGGAGTTGCAAATATGAGTAGGACTACTGGTGTCTAAAACCCAACCACCATTTGCATCTAAGACTAATGAGATGTCAATATTAGGAAAAATACAAAGTGTACATGAGATTCTTGCTTTTCCTTTCAGCTCTGGACAATCTCGTTTCCAGTGTCCAGACTTATTGTAATATAGACATGCATCACGAGCTACACGATTTTATAGTTTGTTTCTTGGAGTCTTTCTTCTTATTTCCCAATTTAATCTTCTTAGGTTCCGCCTAGCATAACATGTTGCGAATCTCTTCATATGTGGCTTGCATCAAATACATCACAAAGCCATCATATATACCGGGTAAAGAAGACAGAATCATATTTTGACCTAGCCTTCCATTTATCATAATATCCTTCAAAATTATTATGATTCCAAGATAAAGTGATTGTTCTTCTCCTACTCTGAGTAGTTCGAGGCTTATTTCAATTTATTAGAATCCAAAAGTCCGCTAATGGATTTGCGGCAACCTTCTACAAGAAAATAATTAAACACTGATGAGCGGAAAATATATCAATATTTACCGCCCCTTTAACTTAATATTTTGTTTAGTTTCTCGGGTTTGATGAACGTTTTGATGTTTTTAGTTTATTTACATATAAAATAATATCGGGTCTCAATGAAATCATTTAGGATGAATATGGGTCAAATAAGGGCAATTATTGGACTTGATATTTTAATTTTGGAGATTGGAAACTTGAAAGGGCGTTTTGACGAAGTGCAGTTTTGGAAATTCCAGTTTTGCACATCTGTCGTATTTTGGGCATAACTTTTTACTCCAATATCTGATGGAGCTGATTCAAGTTCCAGATTAAAGAGACTCACAGATCTACAACTTTCAAAGACAAAATAACTTCTAATTCTGAAGATTTCATGCCCGAAATTGATGAACCATCCAGAAGTGTGTAGTGTATAATTATTAAAGTCACTTTCAATCATTTTCAAAGCAAAAATAAATTAATAAATAAATAATAAAAATTATCAAATCATCACCAAACATGATAAGAGATTATTGGAGCAATTAATAATGGATTTGGTGGAGCAATTAGTGGAGCAATTAGTGGAGCAATTAATAATTGATTTGGTGGATGATTTGATGGAGGCAAAATTTTGCCTATAAATACCAAGCCATTTCATTTGTAAAATTCATACTTTCTTCTAAGGAATTCCTTAAGACTAAGAAGATTGTATCTTGTTTGTTTATTTATAGCTTTTAGTAATTAATTTCCGCTTTCGCACTTTCTTTTCTTTACTTTTCAGTTTTTACTTTCCGCAATTTACTTTTACGCACAGTACTTTTCTTTCTTTAATTTTCAGTTTTTACTTTTCAGTAATGAGGAGGTAACTCCCCTTTTGCTGGGGTAAAAGGTAAACTTTTTATTACTAATATTTAGATTAATCTCCCTTAATTATAATATATAAACTAGTTAAAACTGACTTAACGAGGATACCGCCATATTGGTCGGTTGGTAATTATTTAAATTTGTTTTAACCTGACTAAATGGATACCGCCTGATTGGTCGGTTGGTAATTAATTATTAATTTGACTTAATCTGGATACCGCCTATATGGCTGGTTGGTAATTATCATGCAAAGTTAATATATTATATTAAGGGAGATATCTAAAATAGAAGTATAAAAGTGGATCCTTTTACCTAAGCAGCATTTTCTTTTATTGTAATTTTACTTTATTTACTTTCAGCAATTTACTTTCAGCAATTTACTTTCAGTAATTTACTTTCAGCATTTAATTTTCAATATTTTACTTTATGTCTTTTATTTTATTTAAGTTTTTTTTACTACCTAACCCGTAAATATGTGTCGTAACTAAGCCAGTTATCTGGGTTTGTGATGAAATCGAATATCACCGGTTTATAAGGGGTTAGATTATAGCTTGGGTAATATAAAGATTTATTTATTGAGTCTTAAACTTAATGCTTTTTCATTAACTGGCCATTAATAAAATTGATCTGGTAAATCTAAAATGAACTAGACATAGGGATTTTAAGTTTAAGACCTTAGACTCAATAGTCCACGATCTTCCTTGAGGATAGATAACCCTTTAATAGATTTCCTTACAGGATAGGAATATACCTGTCGGGCGGGGGTAGCCATAATTGGAACTTAAACTTAATGAATCCAGATAATTTGGTTGACATAGACATATGGTTCAATTGGGTTAAACTGGGTAATTGTGTCTGACCATCGACAGAGGCTTACACATAATTTAGTGTTTCAGGTTAATAAATCAATATATTACCCAACTTTAAGATAACCACTTCATCTTTAAAATGATATTGGAAGAAATCACAACCCTAGATAGTTTTTAATATTGAATTTTTCTAAAACCTATTTTCGACAAATTTATTTACTTGCTTTAAAATTAGAATCGTCACCATTCAAATCATCAATCAACCTGTTAGATACTAGTAATCATTTGATTCAATAAAATTAATAGTTTTGATATTAAGTCCTCGTGGGATCGATATTTTTATACTACTTGAACGATACGTGCGCTTGCGTTATATGTGTGTGTTTACGCCGGTCAAGTTTTTGGCGCCGTTGCCGGGGACTTATATTTCTTGAGTTATTAATTTTGAAGCTATCTAATTTACCTGTATCTAATTTTCTTTATTTTTATCTGTAATTTTTATTTCTTTCTTTTATTTTCAGGTGGTTAAACAATGGAACACTATTGGGAGATTGAAAGATCAAGAGCTTTACAAGAAGATACACCCCACATCTGGAGCAACAGTCCGTTTTTCTGAGGCCTGTTGTCCAGCCCAATGATTATCACTGGATGCCAGAATCAAGTAATACTACATTTGCTAATCAGAATGCAATGGAGAGATGTGAGATATGTGACGGTAACCACCCAAGTAATTATTGCGAGTACAACTACAATCCAGGGTGGCAGAGCTATCAAAATCCTTCATGGTACGAAGAACCATCATATTTTCCATCTTATCCACCATCCACCTATGATTTTTATCAAGAACCAGAACAATCAGAGGAAGAATCATTGGTTGACATGCTCAAAGATTGGTTCCAGAAACGGGACGAAAAGTTGGATACAATGCTTGAAACATGCCAGAATCAATTTGAAAGTATTCAGAGACAATCAGCATCAATTCAGAGAATGACAGATCAAATGAGACAATTCACAGAAAACCAAAACTACATACCTCAAGAATCAATTTCAGATGACACTGATAAAGCCTTCAAATACCAATCATTTCACAATGACACTTCAGCAGAGAAGGAGGCTGAGCAGTATCAACAACCAGAGGTATCAGTTCAGGAACCCGAACCGGCAAAGTCTCGATTTGATTTTTATTATTCAGATTCTGACGAGGATGAAGCTGAAATATTTGTACCAACTGCATCAAAAATTGAGGATGGAATTCTGTTCATCAAAATGAAGATCTTGGAGATTCCATTGCACAAATGTTTGAAGAAGATCTTCCTGAACCATCCATCCAGTCATATCAGAGGATGAAGACCTAAATCTGACATTTCTTTATATCCTCAGGTTGACAATTTTGAAGCATGTATATCACAGATGACAGATGAAGAACTGAATACAGAATTTTAAAAGACATCTGTGAAGAAAAGGTGGAGCAAGAAACAGAGCAAATGGAGGAGCAAATGTCTGACCTTAATAAAGATCCAGAGCATTCAGGAGAAACATCGCTGTTTTGGGGAGTACAAATCAAAGATATCACCCAGAAGCTTGACAGAATGGAACTTCCATTCCAAGTCAAGCATCATACGAGACCTCCTGATTTTCTTTCTTTCTTTGCAGGAATCACTGGACCAACAAGGAGCAAAAAGGTGGCACAAGCACTGAATGAGACAAAACTCTTTTTGCCACTTTACCGTTGGAAGAGACCCTTCAAAAGCAACGCTCACGGGATTGTCTTTAATCGGACATCCAAATGACATTGAAACCTCCTTAACAGATGATTTCAGTCACGTCTGGCTGAAGACGAAAAATTTAGCGCTAGCAGGGAGGCAACCCATGCAATTTGTAATTTGTTTTCAGATTTTGTGTGAACTTTTTAATTTTGTGTGTTATTTTTGTAGGGAAAGGCACAAACGAAGCATTTTAAGACATAAGGAATTGTGTTTGGCAATCAAAGATGAGAAACAATTCATTAGCGATGGCTGAATAAGGAATGAAATCTTGAGACACATCCTAATGAATTTATACTAACGAGTGGCGTATTGCGTACACAATTCCGTTGCCTTAATTATTGCTTTGATTCGCTTTTCTATTGTAATTATCTTTATTTTCGTAGACAGGATCCATACTTTTTGACCTTTCACGATCTCTTTTGTTGTTTAGCTAACAATCGTCCTTTGGAAGATATTAGTGCTATTATTACTCACCCTTTTTCAGGTACTATAAATTCAGCCCGTCATTGCACTTTTGAAGGCATCCAGAGTTTGAAAAGAAAATACAAAAAAATGGAAGCCACTTCAAGAAGACGAGTTGAAAACATCTGCGTGTTTTGTGGTAGTAGTGTTGGTACTAAGCCACAATACATAGAAGCAGCACAGGAATTGGGTCGAGTCTTAGCTGCAAGAATATGCAATTAATATATGGCGGAGGCAATCTCGGACTTATGGGGATCGTTTCAAAGGCTGTACAGGAAGGAGGCAGTCATGTTTTGGGAATCATCCCAAAACCCTTGGCAGAGGCAAATCTTATTGGATCATCAAACGGAAAGGAACTGATCGTGCCAGGTATGTCTGAACGACTGGTAGAAATGATTAACCGTGCTGATGCTTTTATCGCTTTGCCAGGTGGCTTGGGCACATTGGAGGAAATTTTTATAGTTCTATCTTGGGCGAACCTGAACATACACCAGAAACCGCTTGGACTGTTTAATGTTGATGGATTTTATGATTTTCTTTGTGTGTTTCTTGATGATGCCCGAAGAAATGGGTTCGTGTCAAAACCTATGAAAGAACTCCTCTTCACTGCCAGAACTGCTCCGGATCTAATAGACCAACTCATAGCCTATGAACCACAAGTTGACCCTATCCTTTCAAAGATAAATTGGTCTGAGGACGATCGTGGTAAGAGGCGTCGGATTAATCTGGATCTTAACCTTTAATTTCCTATAGATTTTCAGCTAACCAGGTACAACCTTCTTAACTCTCCTTTTACTGTTTAAGACATTGGGGACAATGTCTCATTTAGGTTTGGGGGAGGGAATTAGTTGATCAGTACCTTTTTTTAGTTTGTGTGTTGTTTTTATTTTTAGTCCAAAATTTTTCGAAAAATACAAAAAAATTGGAAAATTTTCAAAAATTACAAAAATATTTTGTGTTTTTTTTTTTTGTGTGTTTTTGTTTGACTAAAAATGTGAAATTGGTAAAAGATAGCTGAGTAAGGAGTTTTCTACTCCTGAGACGTATCTCAAGCCTATTTTCGAAATAAGTTAATTGTTGTTTATTTCCTTTTGAATTATTTAATTTGTGAATTCTCCTTAAAACAGACTAAAAAGAATCTTCATATGTTCAGTTAGCAGATATTATCAACATATATAGTAACATACGGACATGAGCTAAAATTGAAAAGTTTGTAATATTCAGTGCTCTAGTTTAATTGGAAGAAACATCTCAAAAAGCAATGGAGTAAAAAAAAAAATAAAAAAAAAAAAATCCGAGATCCGAGTTATTAAGTCTGTAAGGGTGTTTTAACACCTAGTGCCCTAAAACCAACTGGTTTGGGAGTCACTGGCCCAAAGCTCGCTACATGGATCGAAGATGCTACAAAATATATATATATATATATATATATATATATATATATATATATATATATTTATATATGAAGTCTGGTAATTAAGTCCGTAGGGGTGTCTTAACACCTGGTGCCCTAAAGCCAACTGGTTTGGGAGCCACCGACCCAACACTCGTTACATAGATGGAAGATATTGTATATAAATAAAAATAGAGAAAAATCAAAGAAAAAATCAGAAAAATGAAAAATTATTCCATTGCTACAAAAAGGTGTTAATCTGATAGAACTTTAGGACAAAAATATTACTCTCTTATCAACTGCACTTATGACTGTTGTGGGCAAAAATGAGTTGTTTAATATTTTGTTGCCTGTGTATATGGAGAATGGTAAAAATAATCGGAGAATTTACTTATTCGGTAATTTAGAATGAAACAAAACAACTATTGACTTGGAGTAGAAGTTTCACCTGATTAGTCACTAACATTTTTATTCTCTTTTCGCTTGTCTTTTTGCTTTTGTGTGCATTAGTTTTATTATCTTTTTACTTTTGTAAAACGTTTGTGGGTATCGTTGCTGTAAGCCCTCACGAGACTACAACTCGTCCACTAGGGACACCTAGGGGTTTAAAGGCTTGTTGCATATGCTAAATGCAACCGTGATCCCTACGAAAGTGGCTTAGTTTAATTTTATTTTTATTTTTTTGTTTTGCTCGAGGACTAGCAAAATGTTAGGTTTGGGGGTGTGATGAGCGGAAAATATATCAATATTTACCGCCCCTTTAACTTAATATTTTGTTTAGTTTCTCGGGTTTGATGAACGTTTTGATGTGTTTTAGTTTATTTTACAGATAAAATAATATCGGGTCTCAATGAAATCATTTAGGATGAATATGGGTCAAATAAGGGCAATTATTGGACTTGATATTTTAATTTTGGAGATTGGAAACTTGAAAGGGCGTTTTGACGAAGTGCAGTTTTGGAAATTCCAGTTTTGCGCATCTGTCGTATTTTGGGCATAACGTTTTACTCCAATATCGGATGGAGCTGATTCAAGTTCCAGATTAAAGAAGACTCACAGATCTACAACTTTCAAAGACAAAATAATTTCTAATTCTGAAGATTTCATGCCCGAAATTGATGAACCATCCAGAAGTGTGTAGTGTATAATTATTAAAGTCACTTTCAATCATTTTCAAAGCAAAAAATAAATTAATAAATAAATAATAAAAATTATCAAATCATCACCAAACATGATAAGAGATTATTGGAGCAATTATAATGGATTTGGTGGAGCAATTAGTGGAGCATTAGTGGAGCAATTAATAATTGATTTGGTGGATGATTTGATGGAGGCAAAATTTTGCCTATAAATACCAAGCCATTTCATTTGTAAAATTCATACTTTCTTCTAAGGAATTCCTTAAGAATACTAAGAAGATTGTATCTTATTTGTTTATTTATAGCTTTTAGTAATTAATTTCCGCTTTCGCACTTCTTTTCTTTACTTTTCAGTTTTTACTTTCCGCAATTTACTTTTACGCACAGTACTTTTCTTTCTTTAATTTTCAGTTTTTACTTTTCAGTAATGAAGAGGTAACTCCCCTTTTGCTGGGGTAAAAGGTAAAACTTTTATTACTAATATTTAGATTAATCTCCCTTAATTTAATAAAATAAACTAGTTAAAATCTGACTTAACGAGGATACCGCCATATTGGTCGGTTGGTAATTATTTAAATTTGTTTTAACCTGACTAAATTGGATACCGCCTGATTGGTCGGTTGGTAATTAATTATTAATTTGACTTAATCTGGATACCGCCTATATGGCTGGTTGGTAATTATCATGCAAAGTTAATATATTATATTAAGGGAGATATCTAAAATAGAAGTAATAAAAGTGGATCCTTTTACCTCAGCTCATTTTCTTTTGGTAATTTTACTTTATTTACTTTTCAGCAATTTACTTTCAGCAATTTACTTTCAGTAATTTACTTTCAGCATTTAATTTTCATATTTTACTCTTTATGTCTTTTATTTTATTTAAGTTTTTTTTACTACCCGTAAATATGTGTCGTAACTAAGCCAGTTATCTGGGGTTGTGATGAAATCGAATATCACCGTTTATAAGGGGTTAGATTATAGCTTGGGTAATATAAGATTTATTTATTGAGTCTTAAACTTAATGCTTTTTCATTAACTGGCCATTAATAAAATTGATCTGGTAAATCTAAAATGAACTAGACATAGGGATTTTAAGTGTAAGACCTTAGACTCAATAGTCCACGATCGTCCTTGAGGATAGATAACCCTTAATAGATTTCCTTACAGGATAGGAATATACCTGTCGGGCGGGGGTAGCCATAATTGGAACTTAAACTTAATGAATCCAGATAATTTGGTTGACATAGACATATGGTTCAATTGGGTTAAACTGGGTAATTGTGTCTGACCATCGACAGAGGCTTACACATAATTTAGTGTTTCAGGTTAATAAATCAATATATTACCCAACTTTAAGATAACCACTTCATCTTTAAAATGATATTGGAAGAAATCACAACCCTTGATAGTTTTTAATATTGAATTTTCTTAAACCTATTTTCGACAAATTTATTTACTTGCTTTAAATTTAGAATCGTCACCATTTCAAATCAATCAATCAACCTGTTAGATACTAGTAATCATTTGACCTCATAAAATTAATAGTTTTGATATTAAGTCCTCGTGGGATCGATATTTTTATACTATACTTGAACGATACGTGCGCTTGCGTTATACGTGTGTGTTTACGCCGGTCAAACACTAGCAGAATATTTTTATTTTAGTATAAA